>CM044001.1:114320657-114778157 GCA_024085815.1 Flaveria linearis | reverse complement strand
ATCAAAATCCCGCTATCCTCAGGGCTGCTTCTGCTGCATTCTGGACTTCGTGCAATGTTATATCAAAGCTTTTCTAGAGAAAAGGCAGCAAAGCGTGTTTGATGCTCTTTAGATTGCTCTAACGTTGTTCAGTTTGTAATTATCGTGTTGTTGAAAATCTTTGGTTGTTATGAGAATTGATTATGGGTTCTTTTTGATTGACAGAAAAAGAAGGAAGAAGAGAAAGCTAGAGAGAAGGAATTGAATGATTTGTGTTAAGATTGCTGTTGTTCAACCTAAAGTACATATATGTACCTTAGTATTAGTTGTTGATGAATGATTTGTTTAACTATTACGTATATGTACCTTAGTATTAGTTGTTTGATGAATGATTTACGTATGTTTATTAACTGTTACATATATGTACCAAAGCTTCTTTAGCATATAACCAAAATCCTAATTGCACCATTGCACAAACAAAGACTTATTAAATGTTACATATATGTACCAAAGCTTCTTTAGCATATTAACTGTTACATATATGTACCAAAGCTTCTTTAGCATATTAACTGTTACATATATGTACCAAAGCTTCTTTAGCATATTAACTGGTATGTACCATTGAAGTTTTAAAACATTTTAATATTTTTGAACAATTATCCTATGTACACATATGTACCGTCGTTGTATTATCCAAAATTTTCAACTTAAAAAAATGTTCATCATACATCACTCAACCGTTCACATTATTTGGTACACATATTTACCATCGTTGTATTAGGAGAGAAGAGAGAGAAATAAAAATTAGGAAAGTAAAGAATAATTAAGAGAGAGGAAAGAGAAACAAAAATTATGGAAAGTTAAATAGATTTATTTTTTGTTTTTCCTAAAATGCCCTTTTATATTAAAACTTGTCTTAAAAACTTCACAAGAATTACAATCTTGCCACTAGTAATTAATGACCATTGATCTACATAATCAATGGTTAAGATTTAGTTTGCAAGGTTTTCATTTATAACTAGGTTTTCATTGGATCCCCCCCTATATGTATATATGTATATATATATGTATATATGTATATATATATGTATATATGTATATATATATATATATATATGTATATTTGTCTATATATAAGTATATATGTATATATGTATATATATATGTATATATGTATATATATGTATATATGTATATATATATGTATATATGTATATATGTATATATATATATATGTATATATGTATATATATATGTATATATATATATATATATATATATATATATATATATATATATATATATATATATATATATATATATATATATATATATATATATATATATATATATATATATATATAGAGGAGGGATCCTAAGAAAACCAACAAGTTTTGAGAAAACCAAGAAAACAAATTTTAACCAATCACAATTTTTCATTATATATTTATATTTATTATATTCAAAGGGTGTTTTAGTAATTTTATATATAAATTATTTTTAGTAACTACTTATTCTCCATAATTAACAAATCAACATACAGAGTTTTTGAAAAACCTAATTCTACATCATGCATCATTAGAGGGAAGAACACAGGTGAAGCATAAGAGATTGAAGATCCCGATCGATTAGCTTCAAGAAAATGTTGCTGATCAGCAAACCATGAGCTTTTAGGCCTCCGAACCCGCTTCGATCGTTTCAGACGGTGGTGGTTCTTGACAGCTCTGTTTTGATAACTTTCGACGATGAAAGAGATGACGATGCTGATGATGGCCACGGCAACGGTGAGTGCGGCGGTGGTTGGGTGTGGGGTTGAGGTAGAGATTAAGCATGTGAGATCTCATATGACCTCCTAAAGCTCTGCCATTAGTAAAGGTCTTTAAGCAAAGGTTCACCTGTGTTTCTTCATTGTTTTTGTGAAAACAAGGAAGGAGATGTATCTAGACAAGGAAGGAGTTGTAAAACCTTGGTTACATATACGTAACTAGACAAGGAAGGAGTTGTAAAACCTTGGTTACATATACGTAACCAATTTTGGAGAAACTTTAATTGGCTCATGTGTAACATCGCGTATATATTCATTAATAAAAGTTAGTTTTAAAACGTCGATGTTGATTCCGAAAAATACAATAATCATAATAATAATAATAATAATAATAATAATAATAATAATAATAATAATAATAATAATAATAATGCTAGTGGTAGTAATAATATAAATAATAATAATAATAATAATAATAATAATAATAATAATAATAATAATAATAATAATAATAATAATAATAATAATAATAATAATAATAACAATAATAAGGTCCAGGGTTCATTTGGTAATTTTCAAAACTTTAAAGGAAAGTTTAAACATAAAAATGATAACACTCAAAACCCCAGGGACCGGATATGTAATTTTTTTTAAAAAAAACCCAAACCCCCTCCCCGTCGAACCCCTCACCGCCGGCCACCACCTCCGGTGACTCTTCGGCAACCAAAAATAACCTCGATTAATGCGGTTTGACCAAAACAAACACTCCCGACACATTCACGTGGGAGATTCGAGCTCGTGCCAAAAAAACAATTCAAAATTTGAACGAGTGCGATGCAGAATCTGTTCCACGCGTTGTCGGCCCTTTTTCAGTCCACAGATCGCACTAACACCCTATTTTAATCGAATTAAACGAATATGAACAACCATAAATCTGTTTCTAATCGACCCCATTCTCCATTTCGCTTGAAACGAATTTAAACACCACCTTCGAACACCTCCTCTTTCGCGACCTACAACTCGATTTTGAACCAACCTCCGATCAATCTTAATCGAAATTAACATAAGGCATTGCATCAATACCATCATTCAAAGCTTTCCACGAGTTTAATTTGATTATCATTGTCGTTTGGATAGCAAACAAGTAATACGAAGTCGCGATCGGCTCGTGCACTTGTTCTCCATCAAAATCTCACCAATTCAGGTAATTCGACACACACACACTCGATTTCTCATGGGGAACAAAAGCCCCATGATTGCAGAAGCATTCTACATCGAATTGAGCTTCGATTTGGGTCTAGTTCGAACTAGGGCTCGATTTGAAATTTGGGGTTTAATCGAGACCGAGCTTAAAAGAATTAAAACCGGGTTGTTAGCGCGGCTTAGGCCCTCTGGTTCACTGGTACAACGCTCCCATGTCAAACAATAGGTCCCGGGTTCGACCCCGGGCACCTACACATTTTTTAAAACCTCTTTTTAAGCCTTTAAAAATTCCGAAAAAATTCTAGAAATTATAAAAAATGTTTTTACAATCATTAATAATTTTTAAAACTACATAATTATTTTCTAAAAATTATTTTGACATTTTATTTATTTACTTTATAAATTGTTTCAAATAAATAACATAACTAGCTAAATCTTTTTATAAAAAAATAGACTTTAAATAATTGTTGAAATCACTAAATAATTATTGGATTAAATAATATTTGTGTAATATTATTTAAATCATGATTATCTCAAACAAATATAAAAGTTTTATGTTTAAATCGTTCCAAATTCATTTTCATTTCTTTTAGTCATTTAAATAAATAAATATTTTAATTAATTATCATATAATTGATTAATAAAATTAATTATTTATTTTTCTACACTTTAATAATAAACCAAACAACTACGAGTATTGATACAATTATTTTTATTATATTCTAAACATAAATACTATCAATAAATTCATTTTACGTATTTCAAGATAAATTAAAAACTTAATGGAAATCCTAATACATTCCCAAATTCCCAAATCATTATTATTCTAATTCGAGACACCGTTCCTTAGGTTAATCGTAAGGAAATCGTTGGTGTCTAATCTATCACATCCAGATTCTAATCTCAGTAATCAAGTGAGTATTTATATCCCCTTTTTATATCATTTCCTATTTGGGAGAAATCATATGATACAATATATTCAATCATGATATTCTATTATTGTTTCATTCTAAATTCAATTCAAGACAGGTTATGTTATTACTTGCAATTACGTGAACATACTATGCTAAACTGGACGACAATAAAACCCTAATTCAATCAATCAATCCTGGTATCAATAGTAGATCTACTGGTTTGGACAACCCACCCCATATGAATAGTCGAGTGGTGATTGTGCCAGAGGGAAGAGTCAATCTATGGTGTATGTGTGGAGTCTATCATATGCAAGTGTCAAGTCAAGGGGTTTCTATTGTGTTGGTTTATCTATATGCTTTACTATTGCAATATAAGTCTTAACGTTACCTTGTGAATTGGATTATTCTCAATCAATCAATCAATCTATATGTATATTCAAAACTGTGATTACTCACCAGCTAACTCGTTAGCTGACTTTATTTTCTCACATGATTTCAGGTTAAGCAAGATAGTGGACTTCTACCTGCTCATTTAAGACCCGGACTTAGTTAAAATAAAAGACAATTACTATTTGTGGTTTCAATTGTTGTATTTGTGTATGTTGAACTTATATTATCTTGTAATCTGATTTTAATATTATTTCCACTATTAGACAACCATGTGTTATGAACAATCAATCATTCTCTCGTCCGCTCCGATGATTTCGCCGTCGGTCGGGGTGTGACATCATGCATTCATCTTTTCATTTGATTAAAAAGGTAATAGTTTCTTTATTATTTTGAACTGATTATTAACACCAACATTTTTTTTGAATTTTTTAATTTTGAATATAAATGAGTCATTACGTATATGTAAGTTTCATCATTTTAATGTAAAAGTAATCATATTGCCATTTTTGTTTATTTTTTGATTGCTTACATATATGGAAGTTTTATTGTAATAACAGAACAATATACATGTTGTCTGTTTTTTTCTTCTTTGCATATGTTTACATATATGTAGCTTGTCAAAATTATGTAATAATAACTAGTTTTTTACAATAGAATATACTATACACAATTCAAGCATTGCAAATATGTAGCTTGTCAAAATTATCCCAGGGGCATACATGTTTCTTGTAGGGAACAAATATGATTTGTGATTTGATTTGGTTTGGTTTGTTAGATGATATGTCATTCAATTTGGTTGTGTTTACATATAAGTAAGCAAGTTACTTATGTGTTTACACATGTAAGCTGGTTTATATATGGCTGCATCAATTTACTGTAGAATTATTTTTAATGTATGAAACTTTAATTTGGTTGATTGTATTGTTGTTTATTTTGTTTTTGGGTTTTACATCGTATACGTATATGTAGTAAATACCTTTTAGATATATTCATTTTTAGCTTTTTCTTCTTCTTCCCTATAATGTCACTTACATATACGTAAACTAGTATACTTAAACATAAACATACGTGTAAAAATGGTTACATATACGAAATCATATACGTAGACATGTTTAAATATATGTAAACATATATGTAACATGCTCATATATACGTGAACATATATGTAAAAATGTTTACGTATACGTAAGCACGTACGTAACTAGTTATAAATCTACAGAAAAAAACATTTGTTCTTCTAATATATTTTAGGTTTGTTTTTAATAAATTAATTCGATTTAAATAAACTAATATTTTGTTTGGAGAGAGAGAGAGATATTTAAGGAATTTTAGTTGTTTCAAAATATAAAAATTATAATCTTCCTAATATGCCCTTTAATCATTCAATTAAACCAATTATCTATTAAATATTTCTAAAATTACCATTGATGAATATCAACCATTGATCAATCTTGATCAATGATTTAAAAGTAGTTTTCTTGGTTTTTTTATAAATAGAGGTTTTCTTAGGAACCCTCCCCTATATATATATATATATATATATATATATATATATAAATTTTTAGCTAGTCAACGATGTGTATAATTTGAGCTTGACCTCATTTATTATATATATATATATATATATTAAAGTATAGCCAATAGTGAGAAATATAGATTAAACTTTATTTAGATTGGAAACCACAAAATCTTCAAGAAATCAAAATAGTTATTTGGAAATAGCATGATCGTAAAGTCATAAACAAACTAAAAAAACAGAAGTAAAAAACATCCATGTATTTGGAGATAGCTGGTTCATAAAGCCATAAACAAACAAACAAAAACAGAAGTAAAGAACATCCATGTATCTTAAGTTTGTGACCTCTAACATAGATTTGTATATATCTATAAAAGATCAATCTGCCAGTTTCTTCAACAGAGCCACCACATCTGCAGAAGAATTCAAGAGATATCTTGCGGTTGACCGTTTTCTTCCAACTGCACACGAGAAGTAGTTGTCACCCTGGAGATCCAGCACTGATGAACTGTTGTTGGATGCACTTATGCTCATGTTTCCATTCATGGAGCAGCAACCCTTGTCACCATCGGAAGTTATAACTAAATGGTCGTCGGATTTGGTTCTTTCTTCTGAACGATTTGGAGAAAGCCCATTGGTGGGACTCTCTAAACTCGAGTGGGTCGGGCTTGCTGTTATAGCCGGAAGCTCTGGGTCAAAAAACATGTATATGTCTTCATCCTATAACAATCATAAGCGTCCGGTCAAATAGAGGTTGTCAACTGTATGCATGAATACTAGTAGTGGCAAAATAGGTGGCGGCCGATAAGGTAAGGGGTCAAAATGATTATCTTATGGTACAAGTGATTATCGTGTCACTATACAACCTATTAGAGAAAAATCAAACTTAACCCACCTGATCCTAATGATGAGTCAAAATGCCACTTCTAACGAATACATACCCGCGTAACAAGTTTCCGCTATAATTAAGCTCAAAAGATCATGCAAGTAAAAGCAAAAAAAAGATATAAGGTGCTAAGAAAATCCCACAGATTTCCATTTTGAAGTGATGGTGTTTTCTTTTTGTTAAAGGAAAAATGACGAAATTGCCTTAATTCAATACTAAAGTCCTAAAGTTACTGGAAGTCAAAACAATTTTTTATACTATGTAGAAAGTCAATAGATGCAATGCTCATGAGATGTTTAACACTACCTTTGGAAGGAAATGCCCAACACACAGAACATAGTCAATAGGAGCCTTCATATCTTTGTCATGTATAACTTGACCTAAAATGCCACTCACACCAAGACCCTAAAAATAAAATTCACGAAAAACAATCAAAGATCAACATGGGTTCGTGCTATAACTTGTCAGGTAGAAAGGGTGAGAATAAGTTCAGACCTTTGAGACTCCATTGGCTCGAACCTCAACGGACCGCCCACCCTGGACAACTTCTACTGCAGCATTTGATATGGGCCCGGTCCACAAATGCTGCAACATGTCCCTTGCTTGAAGTCTTCCAAACTCGAAATCTATTGTTAAAATCAACCAAAGCGACAAAACACAACTAACTTCAGGTTATAAAACGTTACAAATATGAAAATATTAATTGGAAAATGAGAATAAACCTGAATACTTATAGTTCCAGAGGATTGATGTCTCACGAAGCTCATAGTAAGAACGTGGTGTTCGCTCAGTGAAGTACTCAAAAACATGCTGCAACCAAACCAAATTTCAAGACCAAGTACAAAAATTCAAAAATATTTAACAGGACATACTGCACGCGTATGACCGGTTGCTCGCTCCACCAACCTTCCCACATACCAAAATAGAAGAAAAAACATAAACAAGCGTACACAGACCTTAACGCTCTCAATCCAATCTACATGTATATTATCTGTCAAGTTTTGTATCCATTGCTTGTTAGCTGTTCTTAGAAACACACCATGTTCGGCTGCAAGCCATATATTGTAATCTTCAAAGTTCTGCAAAATCTTCGAGTCAGCAAAAGTCAACTTGCCAAAAAAGAGAAATTTAAATGCATTTACAAAAAATGATTTGCTACCTTATCGAGTACGCTTCGGTGGCTCCCACTTACAATAACAACCGTTGTTCTTGGATCATCGCAAAGCTTCTTTAATGGACATTCTAGCTCAGAATGCAGATTAAGTTCCATTTCTTTGAATTGGTCAACCCTTCCATCAGCATTCACTGGTTCAGTCAATGTTGCATTGAACCCCTGTATAATAAAATCACTTATTAACCTGAAATTGGGAGCTTCTACTCTCATTGCATAAAACTCTTTTTTGTTCATAAAGATGTCATTTTTGGTAATAATAAGAATTTGGCTATCATGTTAACTCAAAAAATCTGATTAATAGAACTTCAAACAACAAAAAAGTATAATCCTAACACTACGTATCCGTTTAACTACAACTAATTTTCTGAATCTGATTATTTAATATCATATAATCACTTTCAAAATGCACACACAAACACAGCTATTGTGATTTAAAAAAAATTGAGGATTGGCGTACCAATATGATCAAACGGTTATTGGAACACTGATAGCTGTTAACTGCATGTTCAGTTTGAAGCTGAGGTGGAATCTGTTTGGTTCGCAGCTGAGCTTCCACAACCGTATCATTGAGTTCACTATAAGAAAAAGAAGCTAATCATAGAAAACGAGAAATAAAAAAGAAGAAAGCACAAACTAGAAAACTCAAACCTAACAAAAGTTTCAGCCCATTCTTGAGATGTATGAGTAGTGACATGCATGTAGTTATGATGGTGTCTTTTTTCCCTCTCATCAGAAGACATATTTAGAGCATAAGCAATTGAAGAAGCTACTTCTGTGATATTCCATGGATTTACCAAAAGCGCCCCTGCACCGAGAGACTGTGCTGCTCCTGCAAACTATGTAAATATAACATAGAAATTGGTTAAAAATGGAAATTATATAAAGCCAAGAACGTGTTAGCACTAAAAGACGTACGAGTACCTCGCTTAGAATTAGAACACCTTTCTTTGAAGCTTGGCAGGCCACAAATTCATAGCTCACAAGATTCATTCCGTCCCTTAGAGATGTAACGAGTGCCACATCTAATCTCGCACGAGTGACAAGCATTAATTTTAATTTAATGAATGCTATGTAAAATAATATCAGAAGATCAAAATGATACCAGTCATGGCGTATAATGCACATAAGGCATGAAAGTCAAGAGATCGATCCTGTAAGATGCACAAGAAAGTGAGCCATTTCACAAGGAGACATGAAGAAGAAATTTTCTATTAAAGAAGTATTTTAATAAAATCAAAGAGACACACCAAATGATGAATTGGGACGGATGTAAGCGTCCCAAATCTTCCATTAATCCGTCCAACAATTTCATGAACTTGACATGTAAGCTTTTGATCTGTCAAGAAAATAAAAGTTCCATTAGATATAGAGAAAACAGAACATACCCATGATTAATCAACCCATATAATGAGGAAAGAAGTTAGTCAACATAGACAAACATACACTCGGGGACATCCGTTCTTGTTGGTACAGCAATCTGAAGAAGAACAACTTTATCATGCCAATCTGGATTTTCTTCAAGGAACTTCTCAAATGCTAGCAACTTTTGTGGAATTCCCTTAATCATGTCGAGACGATCAACTCCTAGCATTACCTGCAAGATTAAATTTTAAAGTTTCTGCAACCTTTTAAACATAATATGCAAATTATAGTATCTGATGAAAAGGGTAATCTAAATATAGAGTTTCCAATTAGATCACCAGCAAAATATAATTTTTCTTAACTCACCTTTCGATCACCAAATCTCCCCTCAAATTCTTTTATATGATTCTTGACTTGTGGAAGTTGAATGGCTCTAATAAATCTATCAGAATCTATCCCAATAGGAAACTGCGTTTGAAGAATATAAAAAAATCAAATGATAGTTCCCACAAGTAAATAAGTAAATTAATAAAAAGACTGATAATTTATAAGTAAATATACCGCAGCTACGCGAGTAAGCCTCCCTTGATCTTCAACTCCTACAGGGGTCCCCTCAAGCCCAAGAATACGTGTGCAAGCACTCACAAAATGCCTTGCATAATCGTAAGTGTGAAAACTAAAACATAAAGAAAACAATAATCAGTTCTTGAGTTATAAAAGCCATAACTAAAAGAAAGGATTATAAACATGAGGTAGTTACCCAACTAAATCAGCTGCAGTTATAAAAGCCATAACTAAAAGAAAGGATTATAAACATGAGGTAGTTACCCGACTAAATCAGCTGCAAGAACGGCTGTTAGCAGCTCTGACCGGGAGGGCATTATCCTATGAATCTCAGAGGACGGAAATGGAGTATGCAGAAACCAACCAACTTTCATGTTCGGGTTTTTGTCTTTTAAACATTTTGGAAGAAACATAAGATGGTAATCATGACACCAAACAACATCTCCTTCTTGATAAATTTCTTCTACTACATCTGCAAACATTTGATTCGCCTTTTTGTATGCATCGAATTGTGATTGAAAATTACAAATAGTTGCAAGCCAATCTTCTTGAGGAAGCCCCAGATAATGAAAAAGTGGCCACAATATATTGTTACAGTAACCGTTGTAATATAAATGAACAAGATCTTCATCAAGAAAAACAGGAACACATCTCTGCATATAAAGTTAACAACAAATGACTATATGAGATGAAATTTTTTACTATTGCAAGTAATAAAAACTAAAATTTATGTATTGAAATGTAGAATCAACCTTCTTGGCTAAAGCTTCGGTAAGTGATTTTTGTCCAGCTTCATCAGGTACATTTACACCCGCCCACCCTATCCATCTTGTTTCAAATTCCGTTATTCCTACAAGAAAATTCTTTCCAATAACTCTTTCCTTCTATAATTTTATATATATATCATAATATGCGTCACGACAAAAGTCTAAAAAAGGAGAAAACGTACCCAAAAGGGCGCTGACTAAGCCGCCAACACTCACTTCAAGTTGCCAGTTTGCCTCACCCTTCCTTACCGCCGATACTGGAAGGCGATTGGCGACAACTAACAACCTATGTTTGGAAGGCCGATTATCTTGTATCTCAGATTCATTGCTAGTTATTTTGTTTGTTTTGATACCATTCGCTAATTCTTCTTCAGTAGGTAAATTATCAGTTTTGGATGTTATTATTCGATTATCTACACTACTACTTTCCATACCTCCATTACTATGACTATCCTCATTATTAGATTTCAAAGATTTCCTTAATTCTCTTTCCTTCAGGAGTCTTTCAAGCCTGGTCCTAAGTATAACTGAAGTATTTTCGTAATCATCTTCAAACCTATTCGATTTCTTCAATTCGTCCTGCAATTAACAAATAAGTTCCACGTCAAAATCGCGTATTTGTTATAGTAACTTCAAAGTCACATTTCTTGAATAAGAGATTGACCATCTGAAGCACTACACAACATTTCCAAACAAAGTAACCAAAACATAATCATTTAGCAATAAATTGATCGCGAATCAATACTAAATCATTCACATATCAATTAATTAAGAAATGTGGCAGGGGATAGCAAATGGGGGTGAAGAAGACAAATAACAAGTTAAAAACCAATTGGGGATACAAAGTTGTAACCATTCACACATGTTTATCTAATCTAAAACAAACATATACACAAACACATATTGAGGAATCAATTGCAAACTTACACAACAAAGAGTAAACAAACTGAAACTTTCAAATCAACACATAGTTGTTACCAATCTTTTTCTCCTTACTCATCAGATATATGCAATCACAAGAACACTTTCAAGAAATCAAAGATTACTCAAACAAAACACTAAATTGACACAACCCCATATAACAAAATAAAAACCCATCAAGATTTGAAGTGGGTTTACACCAAAAATTCAAGAAACAAAGAAAATCAGCAATCTTTAATTATCAAAAGAGAAGATTAAAGGGTTTATGTTGGTTTTACCAAATCGTGCTCCAGAACGCTGATCTCGTCGGATGAGTTTAACTTCTGCATTGTTTAGCTTCAAGAAACAAAACCCTAGTGCTGATGTTGAAGGTTCTAACGAATGTATCCATTTATAAAGAACGAAAGCTGATTAAAGACGCTTAATTTTGGAAACAAGAAAGTAAAAACTGCAAAACCCCCCTCCAATATACGAAACGGTTCGCCACTGGAAAAATTCTTCCATATATGAAAGATTATATGAGCAACCATATATACATTTACACACAGATACACAGAAAGAAAGAAGATGAAGAGGTTGGGGGGGGGGGGGGGTGTAGGGGTGAGGGTTATAGAGGATTACAGCTGACGGTTGTCTACAGTTCTCATTGCACAAGGCATTGTTAAGCCATGCAGAGATGAATTTTTTAATCGAGAAAATATATTTCTTTTTTTTAGCCAAAGGATATATAGCAAAGATTGTTAGTCAAAACGGATCGGCAAACCAACCGGATGTCTTACTGATCTACTGGTCGGATTGTTTGAATCAAGAAAACGAATGGTGATGTTATAAATAATAGAAATATTAAAATAATATTTATATATCTAAATCGAAAACAGTATATGTAAAATTGAAATACCGGTATGACCCCCTAAACGACCGCTCCGGTCCGGTTATTTCGGTTACGAAAATATTGGTTATGATTATTGAAAAAAAACATTTATTTTTTTGGTGATACTTTTTTATAGGTATAATAAATGTTCTTGATATTTTTAGCTGAACCTAATATAGAAAATATGTATTGCATTCTATATTATGATAATAGTTTGATAGCATATATTAAGATATGTGTTACTGTAGTATAAGTTTTGATGGAGTAGATTTACACAAATATGAATTCGTTAATTCAAAATTGTGTTTCTTTTTACGTTTTGATTTATTCGTAATAAATGAATAAAAACTCATTAAATTTATGTAATACGCTATTATTGTTACAATATGAGTGTTGTACCTTGTGGTACATGGCATATATAGTGGCATCTAAGGATTTAATGACCTTATGTATAATCACCTTATGTGTTAACAACATATTCATTTTAAATGCATATATTTATATTCTCGTTCGACACCAGATATTTAGGTAATATAATTAGAAACATGCGTAAATACATTTTAATTCAAAGTTTTGTATAGTCTTTAGTGGTATTTGGTAGCTCAGTTTTTGACGTTTTTAAATGCTCAACAGATTAATGACATCCTTGCGTATGTTCTCTTTCATGGTTTCCTATGATTGTATTTTCATTTAATGATTTTTTTTGGTTGGGAAGATATATTATAAATGCTTTTTTTGTTTTTCATTCAAGTTACTTATATTTTTACTCTAATAGAGTCACTTAACTTGCATTAGTTGTTTTAGTTTAGTAAAATTATTTTATAAATGTTAAATGCTACAATATGAGATTATCTAAATGGAACATGTATATCTCTTGTTTTTATATTTATTTAATGATTTCTTGCTAATTGACTTAAATTAAAACTTGTTTATTATTTACCGTATTTTTTTTTCTTCGTTATACCTCACACTTTACGTTAAGTTAATAAAACTAATTATTAAATAGTAAATTAATTTTTATATGTTTCACTTAGGTTACTTGATTTTTTCCAAAATTAATACTTATAAAAACTTCACAACAATGGAATACAAATTGCAACAGGAAAGGTTTTTCCATAAAAAAATTAAACGAATTTTAATACAATTAGACACTTGGTTATTGTTAAATTATTATTTTTAATTCTTTTCATTATTGGCAAGTTTGGGGTCATGGAGGAAATGCTTTTGTATGTCTTCTTCTTTATCGGTTTTTTCTGTTGCAGTATTTTTATTCGGTTCTAATGAATAAATTTTACCAACTTTAGTAAACCCGTGTATTGCACGGGTTAAATAAATAAAATATTAAATAGAATGAAAATTTATTAATTATAAATCGATATTCTAAAATAAGATATGATTGAAATATTTCTTATAAAAATAAAATAAAATTTTTATTTTAAAATAGAAGTTTTAAAAAATATCATACTTAAAAACTTTCTTCTATAACTCTCAATTTTATTATTTTTTTATAAAAATTTTACTTTTTAAAAACACCAATTATGAAATATTTGGTATTTTCAAAAATTTTGATTTTCTGAAAAGTTTTCTAATTTTATGAACAATATTTTTTTAGAAATAACATACGTAAAAATATCTCTTGCTTAATTTATTAAAAACTATTTTAATCTAAAAAATTAAATAATATTATTAGTAATTAATGTGATTATCAAATAGGAGAAAGAAGCGGGAATAATTATTGATGAGCAATATGGTGTTGACATATGTCTTTATAGATAACTTTTTATTTGAGTAGAGAGATTAAAAACTAAATATTTGAGGGTGTTTTTACTGTTAAAAAGCTGAAGAAAATATAACTTGATTAAAAACTGTTAATACGATCCTCGCTTTCTAAAGAAAAGAATTTACTTTGAATTAATAGTGGGCCTATATCGTTTCTCACTGGACTTGAAATAAGTTATAGCCCACTTGGAATTGAAGTAAGCCCAAACTTGTTGGTGAAGCCGTAAAGGCGATACACATTGACATAACATTCTGTGAATCTATGGAAACATTACGGTTATTGAAACACTAAAACAAGAATATCACAATTAAATGATTTAATTACCCTATATATGAAAAAGGCAACTGCCATCAGCAGTTATCTTTTTCACTTTTCAATATTTGTCACACAGGTTTAAAGGTTTTTTCGTTTTAACCCCTCAGCACCACCCTTTTATATATAACGACATTTGGGCTTCCCTTACCGCCGCCATCATCCCCCCTGCACCACCACTGTCTTTCGTTACACCGTCGGCCCCCACCTCCGGCGGCGCTTCGGGTGCTTCCTTTTTTAGCCGTGTGGGTGGCTGTGGCGCTTCCGGTTTCAATTCAGCTTGCCTGCCTTTGCTGGTGGTGGCATGTCCGGTTTCCAGATCTCAACCCAGTGGGTTTATGGTTGTGGTTGCTATGGCGCTGGCGCCGATGTGAACGCCTGCAGCGCTGCCTCCCATTATCGGTTGAGATTCGGTTGTTTTCGTGACAGGGGGCGGCGGTTCCGCAACCGGTGTCGGTTATGGCGGCGGTGCCTTCTACCGCCTCCGCCTGGCGTCTCGTAGCATTGGTGTCATCACCGATGGTGGCTATTTCACATTTGGGTGGTCACCTACAGGCAACATGCAGGTGGTGGTTGGGCTGGTGTCGATGTCGAAGCCGGTGCGGCCTGCCGCGTTGTAACGTTGGCTCCGCCGCTGATGATGATTACAACGGCCTTCTGTTTCCGGTTACATCGCGGCAGTGGGTTTGCTGACTGTGTGTATATCGTTGCTCTTTGACCTGGCCAACCGACTTGTACACTGTTGTGGTTCCAGTGGTTCGATGTTACCGGTAGTTGTTTCTTAAACTCGGTTTCAATATGTTTCTTCCTTTGTTAGGGTCTCTGTTACACAACTTTGACTGCCTCAAATTATGTTGTTTTATGTGATTAGTGCTTATGACATGAACCCTGGGTTATTGGTCTGATGAAAGAGGTGCAAGTGTATCATATCTCGCCTAATTATCTCGTCCCAAGTCAACCTAGGTCTTCCTCTACTCCTCCTACCCTCTAAGTTGATGTTCTCTACTGCTCTAACGGGTGCTGCCATCGGTCTCCTCTTCACGTGCCCAAACCATCTTAATCTTCCATCCCGTATTTTATCTGTGATACAAGTCACCTCTAGCCTTTGTCGAAACAATTCGTTTTTTATCTGATCTAGTCTTGTGTATCCACACATCCACCTCAGCATTCGCATTTCCGCGACCTCTATTTATCTCTCGTGCGATTTCTTTATGGCCCAGCAGTTTGTTCCGTATAACATAACTGGACGACTGCCACTCTGTATAGTTTTCCCTTTAGTTTTGTTGGAAACCTCTTATCACATAAAATCCGTAATGCCACTCTCCACTTACACCGTCCTGCTTGAACACGGTGGGCTACATCGATGTGTATCTCTTTATCCTCCTGTACGTACGAGCCCAGGTATTTGAACCTAGACGTCTGTGGGACCGCCATACCCTGGATACTGATTTGGGTGTCTTCTTCAGCCTCACTACTAAAGTTACAATGCTTGTATACCGTCTTAACGCGACTTATCCTTAAGCCTCTGCACTCTAGTGCTCATCTCCACTGTTCTAGCCTCTCTTTAAGCACCATTTTAGATTCTGATATTAAGACAATATTATTCGTAAAGAGCATGCACCACGATACTGGCTCTTGTATAGACTTGGTCATCTCATCCAACACTACTGTGAAGAGAAATGGGCTCAATGCCGATCCTTGATGAAGTCCCACTTCCACCGGGAAGAAGTCTGTGTCTCCGACTGGTGCTCGCACACACGTTTTTGCCCCATCATATATATCCATGATTATTTTGATATACCTCTCTGGTACCCTTCTAATTCGTAGACTTTTCCAAATGAGTTGACGCGAAACACTGTCATAGGCTTTTTCTAGGTCAATGAATACCATATGGAGATCCCTTTTCTTTTCTCTATATTTCTCCATTATCCTCCTTATGCCGTGTATAGCTTCTGTTGTAGAGCGTTCTGGCGTAAATCCAAATTGGTTTATCGCTATCTGAGTTTCGCGTCCAATTCTCGTGTCAATAACTCTTTCCCATAGTTTCATCGTGTGACTCAATAGCTTTATTCCCCTGTAGTTTGCGTAACATTGGACATCTCCTTTTTTCTTATATATGGGGACTATGACACTGCTTCTCCAATGCTCTGACATCTTTCTGGTCTTGAAGATAGTGTTAAATAAGTCTGTTAGCCATTGCAGACCCTCATCTCCAGACCAGGCACTTCCATACTTCAATCGGTATTATATTTTTCATTTTAAATTCAACTTTTATGTTAAGCTAGTAGATTCTTGTTTTTAATTTTAAGATGTGATATGATGTAACTCTATTTTTAGTTTTTCTTTTTTCTTTTCTGAACGACAACACTATTTTTAGTTTGTTTTCTTTTTGTGTTATGGTATTTTTTTCTTAGATTTTTCACATACCTATTTTAATTTCTAATTCTTATGACAAGTAAAAACAATGCTCGTCCTTGGTGGAACATCTTACATTTTGGTGGTAAAGTTATATGCTTTATCATTCAAAAGTTGTTTTAAATTACGTAAAACGTAAGTGATGATAATCAAATGTTAAAATAAATAATGTGTGTTCGCTAATCATAAATATAATAAAAAAAACAAAAAGAAGTTGTTCATAATATTACGGGAAATTTCAAGATTAGTTTATATAAGGTTGACATTTGTCTCTTGAACATAATACAATAAAATGAGGTAGAATTATTACACGAACCTCTCTTTTCATTTACAAAGTTTTTACTCTCATTAGGATTTGTTGTTAAGGTTTTTATTAGACCCTACATATGTATCAAAAACACTATATTAACACCGCAATATATGTTGGAACAAATAAGGAGAAAGAAATGTTGGAACATATAAGGAGAAAGAAAACTTTCTTATTTGTTGATGTTATTTCTTGCTCCATTATCTTAATCTTTCTTAAAATAGGCCAGTGCGAAGAGGAGCTAGCAGGTGTGGTTGCCCCGATCAATATGTGTGGGTGTCTTTGAGGGCATCATTGTCCGATGTAGAAGAAGGAGAAGATGTTTGGGAGGGCGTGCAAGAAAGAGAGAAGGAGGGGCGTACTTCTCTAAGAGTGTGACCAGACAAGTTTTATGAGAGAGAGAGAGAGAGAGAGTACGACGGGCAACCGAATTGGAGTCTCGTGACAACTTGAGCGTGAAGATAGAAGCGTCAGCAACGATCTTATAATTAACTAGAAAAAAAGCAATACATAAGGAAATGAAAGTCCGCTAAAGTGGACATGACATTGACAACTCATCCAGTGTATCATTCACCATTTCAATAGAATGTCTAGTGCCAGTGGTGCACTTTTATGAGATAAAGACTCCAAGTAATAACAAAGCCTCGATTGCACAACTTTACATTATAAACTTTTATGACGCTCCAACTTGCTTCTTCCATTATTATCTCCAATAAATCTTTTATATGTTACTCAAAACTATTTGTAGGACCACATCTTCACCTAATCTTTATGTATATTAACTAGGGTTAAATAAGCGCTTTGAGACTGGGCCAAATCAAATTTTACAAAGAAATAAAAATTGATAAAACATATGTCATCACATGTTCATATAACTAGAGGCGGCAAAATGGGTGGGTTGGATGGGGTTAGTAGTTAGATTAGGATGAGTTTGGATCAAGATGGGTTTGGGTCGGAATGAGTTTTTAAAAATAAAGGGTCAGGATGGGTTTGGGTCGGGATGGGTTCGGGTCAGGATGGGTTCGGATCAGGACGGGTCGGTTCTAAAATTTACCCTAAACTTAATAGTGATGGGAGCGAGAGTTGGAATGAGTTGAAAGAACATATAGAATTAAACTTTAAGAGAGCATCTTCATAACATCTAAAGTAATTTAGTAATTTAGTAGCAAAACCAAAACGGAGGTTGAAAGTAACAACACTAACAATTATACAAATATATTTGTGACACAAATGGCAAGTCATGAATCATGATTATAAATCACATGAACTTAAAACAAGAGGGAGACAACCAAATGCAAGTTATCAAGAGGGAGACAGGCTACGAGTGGATCCGATTTTTCTTTAATCTCATTGTGAGCTCAAGGAGTCAAGGCTATCAAGAATATTAGCAAATTACCAAATTGTTGAAACCGACGAATGAAAGTTACAGATAAAAACTGACCACAAAACCAATGACTGGTTTGGCAGGTTTCATGATTTTAAACCGAACCATGAACATCTCTAGTCGAAGTCGACGACCACATCGTTAGACGAGAACACCAAACGACAAAGCTTGCGAACAATGAAAAGTTTTATGTTTTCTATTATTACAAACATGGATATAAAGTTCATATTATAAAGTAGAGGTGCACAAACCAGGTTTAGAATCCAAACCATGTCGGGTTGAACCCGGTTTGGGTCGTGGTCAACAAATTCCAGACTGGGTTTGACCAGGGTCGTCCAACCCGGGTGGGTTCGTATTATGTAATTTTAAATAATATGATGTATTCATAGTGGGTTGAACTGGGTCGGGTCGTGGAAAATCCCCTCGGTTAGAAACCGAGTTGGTGAACGGATGGGGAACCCGGTTTGAATCGTCAGGTTATACTAGGTCGAAACCGAGTTGAACCCAAGCCGATTTCTGGTCGCATCCTAAACCCGATTTATTGTGCACCTTTATTATGAAGTTTAAAGTTTGAAAAAAAAAGTGTTAGGTAATTACATGTACAAAGAACAAAAGTTGCAGATCTTTTATTGAAGATGAACATTGTTACAATGAAAAATGTGAATATGAAATGTTAACACTCAACTCTCATCCTATACCCAAGTCTCCGTATAAACAAACAACCAAAACACTATTATTTAACTAAACAAGAAAATTACAAACGACCCCCATACACTATGTTTATTTTGTCTATTATGAAGTTTAAAGTTTGAGAAAAAAAAACACAAAGTGTTAAACACGAAATGTTAGGCTATTAATAGTTGGACAACTTACTATCCATTTTAACCCTTTTAGTTTCAAATATAAAACCCATCCTAACCCATATTTTGAATTTCTTGTTATTGATTCAACCCATCCTGACCTGTTTTGAAAATTTCGCATGCCTAAAATGACCTAACATGTAATTAGAAACACCCATATGAGCCCAAATCTAAGTTTATGGGTTAGGTTTGCTAGGTCTACATATAACCAATAGATAAAATGACAACTTAAAATATCTATTTATATGCACGTTGCGTGTTCACATCAGAGAATAAATCGATAGTGTGGGAACGTCTATTGACATAGTAACAGGTGTCATGCAGCGGGACTAGTAATTTTTCTGCATACTTATGGCCATGAACCGCGGTTGTATATTCTGATACAATTTGCAATGAAACATCAAAATTAAGTAAATACAAAATAAATGCTAGAAGAAAAAAAAAGACTAGAAAAATGGAAAAAAAGAAATACAAAATCAACTAAAAACCCCTATAAAACCAGGGAGGTTTGATCATATGATCAAACATATATCTTCAAATGTTCGTACAACAAAAATAAAAATTAGTATAGAATACATATTAATTAGAGAAAATTATAAAAATAATCCATATGGTTTGATCATATTACATGTTTGGCCTCTAAAATTTAAAAATTATAAATTTAATACAAACATTAGGAAGCTGATTGCAAATTTAGACCCCACCGAAATATCTAAACCTTGTGAAGTCCAAATCGAGAAAAATAAGAAACATGAAATCAAACGTTTTTTTCGTGTTTTAGCTTTAATATGTTTTTTTCCAATATTTATTGGATTTTATAAACATTTATTTGATTTAATTTTATCTGTTTTTTAATATTTACTTTCGGTTTATCTTTCAAAGTTTTATTTGATTTTTTAAACTTTTATTTGACTTTTTTTAGTTAAAAAATAGTGCACATATATCTTATGGCTTGATCATATTGTAGATTTAGCCTCTATATCGTAAAAAGATAATAAACACTAACTAGGTTTGTTTGTCCGCGCGTTGCGCGGGGATTTCTCACACGATCTCAAATCCAAAATACCTACGGCTCCCGTTTTAATGTTACACTCCATGTGTTGTACCGGAAGGCTCGCCCAAACAAATGCAGCCTATTCGAAAGTTCATTCTGAGTGTCATACACATACATCTGCAGAAAACGTGGTCTTTCATCCTGCAGAGGGCATAATGTTCCAATCCAATGACATACTTGACCTTCTACTCTAAACACATAAGGAGCTGACCCACTATTAATCGAATCATCTACACAGGCTCCAAAAGAAGTCATGGCGAACATTGAATTATACACGCGAATGTTATCAAGAAAATCAGGACGCTGAAACAGTTCTTTGATGATCGTTGGCGGATCCCTAGGCAAAACCAAACGCACACGACCAACCTTGCAACACTGATTGTACCTAGGATTCCTATTTCGTGGGACATAACTCACACGCTTAAGAAACCAAAAAAAGGCTCCACAAAACTCTCGCATGAATATTCAGGGTCACCACAATCAACATACACATACAATCTACCATCTACACTTGAAGAGGAACTCGCAATATTCGACGTACAATCGGATGGCAAGGGAGGTGTAGAAGGTTGACGGCGCCTACGAGTAGCAGTACCTACTTCTACATTACTTGCAGTAAGATTTAAAGCTGTATTGAAGGATGAAGGCATATCATAATTATCCTCTAACGGAACAGAAGATGACATATGCACAACTACAATAGAATATTATCTAAACGTACAGATAGACAACACTAACATGCATGTGTTAAACTTAAATCCGTTAAAACTGTACAAATACGACACTAATATTACAACCTAGAGCACATACCTATCACAAACAATTCTAATTTCATAAAACCAAACAACACATCAAACAAAATAGGTAAACAAACCAAAAGCAAAAGAGAAAAAACACACCTGCGATGCAACGTAGTAGCCCAATAATATAATCACGAACTGTAAAATAATTTACTAAAGAAAATCAAGGCTATGTTGTATCAGTTGACTTTTCATGCTTTGTATCACCACATTTATATATTTAACACAATTTTACTATTAAATTATATGTTCAAAACCACTGTAGATTAGGTGATCAAACTATGAGGCAATATTTGTTTTTGTTTAAAAAAAATAACATATTTTCAAAAAAATAACATATGATGCTGTAATTAGAGGTGCACTACAAGCTGAGATGCCTAAATTGCTTACTGTTATATTGGCCCAAAGTTTGAATGCAACTACTAAAGTCAAAAGAGAATAGGTAACAAACCTGCAACGCAACACAAAAGCTTGTCTAAAAAGCAGAAGCACCTGTAATACAATTAAAAAACCAACTGTAAAACAATGTAATTACAACCCAAATTTCTTAACCATTTTGACCCATAACCAATATGAATATTCTATCCATCAACTAAGTAAGATAGCATCAAACTGGTCGGATCCAACGGCCATAAAAACCAGACGACTACCTTCAAAATCTTTTACCACAGGATCTACTACAAATTATTTTGACACATTACCTAACCTGAAGACTCACTCATCTTGCCACCTATTACGCTTCCTTTGAGAAGTTATTCTTATAATCCATTAATCCAATGTTGTCTTTTTATTCATGTGTTTTCTTTCAACTAAATTTAAATTGTGCCTGTGGGGGTAAGTCTTGTTTAAACAAAAAGTAGCTCAGAAGATAAAGCATTAATAATTATTATTTTTCTTGCAGGTCTACACAAAGCATTGGACTCTTGTCCTACACATTTCTAAGAAGGACTGGAAAGGAAGTATACACAAAGCATTAGTAATTATGAAAACCCCCTATAATAACACAAACATAACAATTTTAAGATATGTAAAACATTAATACCAAGATCAATCGTAAACGGCTTACCTAAAATAATTAAGGACCTCGAGAATTTGATCACAAAGATCCTCCACAGACAGAACAGGATCATCAGGACATATGGCTGCTGCTCCAAACTGCAACAACTCTTGTACAAATCCCAGAAGAGAATATTTATGTTAATGATATATTCTTAAAATTAATAATTATAAATTAACAAACAATCAAACATGTGAGATTTCAAGAAGCACATAAAATTAATGTCTCTTTTTCAACCTAAACTTAGGAAGAAAGTTTACTCTAACTTCACAAAACATCTCCTCCTTTCTCAATTAAAATTTTTTTTAGTCATTTTGTCCATTTATTTTTCAACTAACCATAATTGCACAAACTTTCAATATATGTAATCGAACTATTACATCTTTACAAAGCACATCTATAACCCATCTCCTACAACCCATTTAAGTACAATTGAATATCTCAAATCAATTATTAAATATCATGTACTCA
Organism: Flaveria linearis; assembly: GCA_024085815.1. Taxonomy (NCBI): domain Eukaryota; kingdom Viridiplantae; phylum Streptophyta; class Magnoliopsida; order Asterales; family Asteraceae; genus Flaveria; species Flaveria linearis. The sequence continues at coordinate 114,755,405 of CM044001.1, read as the reverse complement.
CAATGAAAATGCACAATGAAACAACTGTTATTACAAATTAGCAGCTTCACAGACCTCGTGCTCAGGTGGGCTGATGTGATATATGCAGAAATTATGAAGGAGCAACGAAGCTGCTTCGGGACAGAAGAATAGTCCTTGAAAACACAACATATCTGTACATGAAACCAAACCTTAATTAGACCAATAAGAAGGGTAAAATAAAATGAAAGAATCAAAAAGTTGCAGTTGCTCACGATTTAAAGCTATATCAAGATACGTAATCAAAGGTGGTTTTTCTTGGTGTCCATAAACGATTATAGACAAGGACCCACGGCCAGTTTGAATAATATGTTCCTGAAAATATATTTTGCAGCACATATTAATTACCAAGATCATAAGATGTATAGTTAAAAGCTATTGAAAACAGATTCTACTATTCTAACAGAAGACGTGAACTTAGTTTTATATGAACAATCATTTGTTTTACGCTTCAAGACGTATATTTGATCATTTTTTATTCCACAATCGAGCACCCAGAATCGAGCACCGAAGTATAGAGCCAATGTTGATACGACCCTACTCCTCCGCCCCCTACACCACAATCGAGCACCCAGAATCGAGCACCGAAGTATAGAGCCAATGTTGATACGACCCTACTCCTCCGCCCCCTACACCACCGCAGCTCAGCCCTACGCCACCCCAGCCCAACCCTACGGCGCACCACCGCAACCCTACGGTGCAGCAGCATAGCCCTACGGCGCACCCCAGCCCTCGGCCCCATACGGTGCACCACCGCAGACAAAACCCCCCAAAAGACCACAACAAACCCTAATCTTCAACCAAAAACATCAAGCTCAGGAACATACGAACGAAAATGGGTTTAGAAGCGCCGATTGTAATCACACAACAGTCAATCAAACACAAAAGGGGCTGAAATCGCCAAAAAAGAAACCTAAAAACACACCTGTCGCAGCACCAGCAGAAACATTGGACCATGGAGTCGCCCTCCGTGCATCTTTCGGTGGAAGATCGGTATTTTGCATCTCGATCTCCTTTTCGGATTCCTTCCAAACAACAGGTTCTTTCCCTTTTCTCCTCCTACTTCTAGCCTCTGTTCTCCCCTCTCTTCTGTGTTCCTCTATCGAATTGCTCCGACCCCAGTTATGAATCAAATTCTTTCTTCTGTGTTTCTTCTCGGTGGAGTTGGTGATGGAGATTAGGGTTTTATTTAGAGGTCGGTGGCACTGTAGCCACCGACAAAAGCGATTAATTAGAATAGAAATGTTGGGAATAAACTTGCAACGAATTAGTCCTAAATGTTTGGATAAAGTGTCATTTATAAAATCCGATGACCAAACTTGAAATATGATCAAACCACAATGACTACTTTTGCAATTTTCTCTGTTTATTATATTACTAGGCTAAATACCCGTGTAACACACGGATTCAATCTAAAAACATTGTTGTTGTTTAAAATAGTTCGTAACTTATAATGTTATCAGATAATATTTTGTATATCAATTTTTATGTATAATTATTAAATTAGCTAATATTAGTTTGTTTTCTCTATTAATGCCTATACGTCTAAATAGTCTATAATATGGAAGGAAATGAACTTATAAATAAGAACTTTAAGTAATAGAAAAAATTAAATTGAACATGAAAAAAAATACTTCAAATTCATAAACAACCGAAAATTTCTTTGTATACAACATTTGATGTTCTGTTGGTGATTTTACTTCATTACCTAATATTAATAATTTTAACCCCTGACTACTTTTAACTTGAGATAATGCAACATAGAGCTAATCATGTGTGAGCACTGATTCTTTAAAAAACAAACCAACTTTGGATACCGATTGTCTTTGGCTCTTGTTTATTATCAACATACTTATAAGTTGTTGAATGTAAACCAAGACTGCCATTTTGAATATAGTAATCACATTGTTCTTTAATCAACTTGTCAAATTTGACAATACATTTTTTAGTACATTAGCTTCAAGTTTACTACCCTGCATCAAGAACGCACGATGAAAATATATGATATTAATTGAATCGACAGTTTTTCAGTCCAGCATGCTTATGGCGTGCTAGTGATTATTTTATGTGGGTTTTTAGGATCGGTGTCCATCACTAAATATTAATTCTTTTAAGTTTGGTCAGGCCGCATAATACGAAAAAAAAACAAAATTAATTTTCAAATACATAATTAATATAAAATAATCGCCCATTAAAATTAATAATAAAAATATAATGTTTGTATAGTTGCTTTGTTTGGATTTTCATTATTTGACATAGTCATTTTCTCATACAGGAAACACTTTTAAGCAACTATATTCTAATATAACAAATATAACTGTAGGTCAAATTTTTATTTCCAATCTAATTACATCATGTACATATATTAAAATAGACTAAAATATTGAATAATCAGGCTATTATTAAAAGAATACTCAACTAAAAAGTTTCTATCAAATAATTCAAATCATTAAACAAATAATCAAATAATAATTTAAATTTTAGAAGAAAAGTTTAAAAAGAAATACTTAAATTGAGGAATTAGATTGTTTAGAATTGAATTTAAGAGACGAGGAAGCGGGACATGCAGCCATGGAGAGAGAGGCAACAAGTGATACGTGGCTCCGATAATAACGATTCTGGTTTAAGCTGGACATTGGGGGCTTGGGGTACGGCGATAATCAAGGTTGTCTGCGTAGGATATGTGATCAAACGAATCGTCCCTTCAATTGTCGTTAATATTGTATTTTAATAAATTGCAAATTGAGTTGTTTATTAAATATTGGGTTAACTATCTAATGGTTGGACCAATAAAATGATGTGCTTAGTTTCTTAGAAAAATTTATTGAGCATTTGGGTTAATAAAATTTTGAGTAATGAGCTTAATTGTATAAATCGTATCGGATTTATAAGAGTTTTTAAAATGTATTTTTGTTAGTTTATAATATGTTTATTTTATAAAATTTTAAAATCTTAAATTGGATTTTTCATAGGGTTAAAGTTAAAATTTCTTATGTTCAGTGTCAAAATTTCTTGTGATCAGGTGTCAACATTTTTTTGGGATTCTCAATTTTTAAGGGTCGGTTGGGAACTTGGGATTGTCATATATACGCTAGAAAAGAAACAAAAACATGGGATGCTGGAGATTCGAGATAACGTAGGCCTGTCTATAAATGTCACCAGGGCGCAAACCCAAATTAGTTAAATATGCTAGTATTGTTTTTCTGGTATGAAAATAATGGAAAGATAATGGCTATGCAAACTTCTGTGGAGGGGATGTTTTGTTTTTTTTTCTTAGACTATTAGATTATAATAATATAAATTATTACATATTGGTTGATAATAATTTTTATTATTAAATTGGTCGGTAACAACAATCACAGTAACATAATTACAAAAGATTTACGCTTAAAGTGCACTTGATTTCACTCAAAATAACGACTATGAACGAAATAAAGTAGCATATAAGCAAAATCGACCGGAAAATAAATGCAAGCCTAATGGGAATTTATGATAGTCATACTATTAGGATCGTTACTAATAGTAAAAGTGAAAGTAAAATTGCCAAAAGTTAAATTAATAGTATAAATTATTATCAACCAATAAGTAAAAGTTAGAATTATTAAAATCTAATTTACTTTTTTTTCTGATTGATAAACAAATCATTCTCTAACACTCGATGTAAATCCGCATCACGAATAAATATAGAAAAAGAAAAAGAAAACAAAGACTCAATAATTATATAAAACGTGAAATATATAATTTTTAATTGGATTTTGCCCACTTGTTAAAGAAAGTTGATTTGTTTATTATACATGATGCTATATGAAAGATAAATTATAGAGAAAAGTTGACTAGAAATGGCCCCTGTTGAATAAATGTCTCGGGTAGTTATGAATACAACCTATTAATTGTCACCATCTAACAAGAAACCATTCCCTTGTATGTAGGCATTACTAACGAACAAAAACTATTAATTGTCACCATCTAAATCTTTATTCAACGCATCACCTAGCCACTATGACCTCACTAGCCAAGGCACAAACCAAACCTTGTTAAACCGATACACACCACATTAGTGTGCCAACACTTCGGTCGCATCCACTTGCTAGCTAGCCCTGGCGGAATCTCAAAAAGACAAAAGTAGCTAGCACCTAGTTCTTAGCCCTCCGTATAACCTTAACGTCCCGCTTGGGTCAGAGGCTCATATTACTGACCATTAAGCTCGCGGATGGTAAGGATACATAGGCATAAACAAGAGACGACTAGGACAGGTTGACTTATCGAGAAAGCAATACTTAACTCAAACAACTCCCCATATTTTCTGGTTAAATTAAATTTCATTAAGGAATTTTTTTATTGTTGGAGAGTAGGCTAAATAAGATTCCAACAGACATGCTCTATAAAATAGAAGGCTAATTTTCCAACACTAACCCTAAATATCTATTGTTGATCAACACTGAAACTAATTAACCAATATTTGCCATATTTTTCCATATATTACCGAACATATAAACTCTAATTGGCCTTAACAAATCATCATCGACCAATTGTGATTAACCAATTTGATCGACAATGACCATAAAATTAAGAATATTATAATCCTTAATGTGAGTATAAAATTGTAATATTTACTTAAGTATAATTACTTTTTTATTTTTAAAAAATATAGATGAAAGCGTCTAGGTTATATGACATTAATTAAAAGTGAATTTTTTTATACTTGGACCTGCCCTCACTTTTCCTCAACGTGGATACCATTATTTCATCACATTTACGGATGATTTCAATTGCTTTACATGGATGTATCCGTTGTCTTACCCTTCTCAGTTGTATATTCTTTTGGACACTGCAAACCTCTTGTTAAAACCCTCTTTCCTACACCATCAAACATTTGTACTACGATGATGCTTCTAAGCTTACACGTGGTCTAGCTAGTGGTCAAATTTTCATCTTATATAAGCATTTTGCCTATCGTATATCACGTCCACATACACTCTAACAAAACAATGTCGCTGAGCTGAAAAATTCCATCTATTTGAGGTAGGTCGAGCATTATTGTTTTCTTCTCGTCTATAAAATAGGTTATAGTATGATGCATATGTAACTGATGCTTTTCTTACACATGAATTATAATCATCGGTTTTACATCACTCATCTTCTTATGAGATTTGTTAGTCAGTATAAAGGCTAACTTGTTAAGAGCTTCCATCAATCTAAGAGGGTTAATTACAATGAGATGTTTAGCATCATGATTAAACCCACTACTATACTTGACTAGTATTATTAATTGTATTTAATTTCTTGCCAATGGGATATTTGTCAGGTTGATGTTAACAATTTCTTTCTTCATGGCAAGTTATTCAAAGACTATATACATTATCCTCCCTCTAGCTATTGGTGATTCAAGTTGGCCACATCGTGTGTTGGCCTCAAACAGGCGCCTCAAGTTTTGTTTTTAAACTTGTCTTGTACTCTTATTACTTGTGGCTTCTCTTCATGTATCTTGGATGCATCATTATTTGTTTACAACTAAGATTTTTGTCACACCCTCAAATTCCGGGTCTGGAATTTATCACGGAGAGGTGAGCAAACAGGATCGAACACAGTAGTCACACATGAGATGCAATTATCTATATGATAGATTTTAGATAATCATTACATTGATAATCAGAGTGATAAATATTATGCGTAGCGGAAGCAAAAGATAAATTTGTTTCTTAACAACACGTCTATTCATATCTCAAATAATAAGCAATATGTATCTTGAGCTCTTATATGATCCTACGTGCGTGTCCATAAGCTCCTAATAGATACCTGAGAATACATGTAAATCAAGTGTCAACACAGGGTTGGTGAGTTCATAGGTAAGTAAAATATAGTGATAATCATCAATTATCATCAAATAGGATTTACTGTAAAAGTGTGAGTTTAATTTACTCACCGATATATGAATAGCCTGTCGGAACCCTTTTTAATAAGGTGAACCCGCTATCCCACATACCTACTAAGTACAAACCCAACAAATCCTTCACATTGAATTTGTCCATGTAACTTAGTTTATTATCCTTTTATGTGCATATTATATTATCATAATAATTTCAAATTAGAGGGAGCAAATCCTCCTTTACATTTATCCTCATATGGGTTGTAAGTGGAACTATATTGCAAACTATATATAGTGCACATCTGCCTTCTCACTACAGAAACAGTCATCCCAAATGACAACAAGATCTTTGTGCATCTGATAAGGACCACATGTCCAAACCTTTGTGGGGGTAAGTCACTCCCCGATAGTACTATCCAAAAGATCCCTGCTTATTTATAGTCCAGTATACAGAGAAGGATTTTCATAGTAACCATATGTAATCATAAATGTGATCGATTATTATTCAACATAATACACAAAAATAATTTGTAATTTTAATTACAACATGTATCCATCCCCAAAATATTTAAATGATTATAAAGGGGAAAGTTAAGTATGAACTCACCTCGGTCTTTGGGTGGTGTTGACAAGCTAGTAAATTCCTTCTAAGGAATTATAATTCACATAAGCAAATATATACAAATCCATAACCTAAATAAGTTAGATCTTGAACCTGGTGTTCAATTGATCTAGGGTTTGGTTTTCTGGGATTTGTTATGAACATTAAATCATTTAATTATTTTTGTTAATAATTAATGATTTATATAAAATTTAATTAGTTTAATAATGATTTTTAACATATCATTATATTCTAATTAAATTATAGACGTTATTTTAAACATGTAAGTTTATATTTAATTTTGTAAGATTTTATAAACATTTAAATTTATAAAATCTAATTTGTATTTATATTATCAAGATTAATATAATATCCATTAATAATTTGATGATTTAATTTATTATTAAAAATCCATTTTTATATGGATAATAATTTATAACATGTGTAATAATTATTTAAATAAATAAATAAGATTTTTAAAGAATTAAATTTCTACAATTATTATTATTTATCCATAATTAAAATAATATGGATTAATACTTTAAATCATCATTTAAAGTCTATTTTTATAAAAATGGTTATTTATAATATTTTTAAATATTATTTTATAAATTTATTTTAAGGTGTTTTTAAATAAATAATTTACAGAAAATTATTTAAAAGCTTTTAAAATAAAAGAAGTTTTTAAAAATTATTTTTATAATTTTTGGTAATTTTTATATATTTTTAAAATGCTTTAAAAGGCATAAAAAATAATGGGAGGGGGCCGGGTTCGAACCTGTGACCTCCTCCCCATTATCCCGCGCACAAACCAGTGAGCCAAAGGCTCTAATTCGCACAAGAACCCGTCCCAATTGCTTTTAACAACTATCCCAAAGGTTTCCCCCAAATTAAGAACCCTAATTCGTTTCTCAATCAAATCGAAGCTCGATTCGATCTTGTTGGAGACTGGAATCATGGGGCTTTTAATGCCCATGTAATAACGAGCATTTAGGTGTATTACATTACTTGTATGGTGTTCGAATTGATGCTAATCCCAGCGAAGAACAACCGCGACAGTGGTGGTGTTGATTAGGTAATCAAATGGTGATATTAATCAAATTAATTTCACAGGTAGTTTCAAATGAGGCCAATTATCGAATGCCCTCTATCAATTTCGGTTTATAATGGTTCTATGTTTGATTTCGAGTGTGTTGTAGGTCGCGGAGATAGATAGAATTGAATTGAGGTTTTTGTGTGTTTATGTGGTGCAATTGAATGCGTAGACAGATTAGGTTCATTTATAGCATTGTGGAGGTTGAATTAATTCGATTATTGTTAAGTGTTAGTGCGATTTCGAAGCTGTAAAGGGGCCGACAGTCACGTGGGTGGTTAGATCGCACTCTCTGATCATATTATTCGAATTGTGTTGTGGGTTAGGTTCGAATCTCCCATGTGGAGTTGTCGGGACGGTTTAATTGGGTTAAAACCGCGTATTTTTGGTGTTATGGTTTGGCCGGAATATCGCCGGAGGAGGTTGCCGGAGGGGGAGTTCGACGGCGGGGGGGTGGTTTTTAAAATAATTACAGAATGGTCCCTGGGGTTTCAAAACCTTATTATTTCATGTTTTAAGTTTGTAAAACATGTTTCAAAAATTACAAAACAACCCCTGGACTTTATTAAATCAATTTATAAATTATTATTAATAACAATATTTTCATTATTATTAATATTATCATTATTAACATTATTATTTTTAATAATAATATATTATTATTATTATTGTTATTATTTTTATTATTATTAATATTATCATTAAATAATAATAAAAATATAAAAATAAACTATAAATTCACATAAAAATTATATTAAATCATGAAAATTTTTGGGTTGTCACAATTTTGTTACTTGCTATGTCTTGGTTTATGTAAATGATATTATTATTATCGAGAAATTCTTAGCTTTTTCAGCGAATTTGATTGAGCGCTTACACTCTCAGTTTATGTTTTGGGATTTCGGCACCCTTTCTTGTTTGTTGGGCGTGCAGACTACTTGATAATTAATATTTCACACCTTTCCAGGTAAAGTATTCACATGATTAGTTATAGTGTACTAATATTACTAAGTGTCGTTAACCATAATCTATATGCTATATCTTGTAGACAACTTTGTCCTTATACTAGTGTACTATTGATGATCCTCTTTTATATGAGAGAACTAAGGGGGGGGGGGGCTTACAATATATTGTCTTCAGACATGATACAAGATACCTTATATGGTCAGTAAGATATATTTCTTGAATTCTAGAAGACCTACTGATCGTCACTTGGTCGCTATCAAGTGTATTTTAGGGTAACTTAAAGGTACCTTTTTTCATGGGTTTAATATTTGGCAATATATATAGTAGTTTGACCTTGCTTACTTATTCCGATGCTGATCGTTCTAGATGTATACGTAATAATTAATGATCGTGGTCTAATACTAGTTATTGTGTTTTTATTTATCTGTTGGAGTTTCAGAAAACATATATACTATTGCATGATCTAGCACATCTATTCTTTGTCCACCTGCTTTGTGTGACACAACTACATGTGCGACTTGTTAGTGGTCGCTTCGATGTTTCATAATTCATTAGCACATTAAACACCTTATGAAACATCTTGAGATTGATCTGCAATTTATTACAGTTCTAGCTTAGCCTCCTCGTGCTCGTTACATGCCTAATAGTGTTTAGCTGGCATTTGACCAAAATGTTATCATCCACTGATCTTAAAACTCCTAGGTCCATAAGGGGGTAAATTTATCATAGGGGTAAGTTGAACTTTATGATAGATCAGTGAGATTGCACCTTTGCCTACACATACCTTTAAGTGGGTAAGTTGAGATGCACTTAAAATTAACCACTTATTGTTTTGGTTCACATGTAAAATGGTTTTCGGTTTATCCAGAAAATAAATCATTATTTATGGCAGATCATCTAAGTCTAACAAAGATCAGAGACTAAAGAATAATATAACTTTTGAAACCACACTACAAGAAATGTCAGTAATAGTGGTGCCGCTATTAGCGGCGACACCGTCATTAGCGGCGACAGTAATAGCGGCGACAGTATTAGCGGCGACATGTCGCCGCTATTGCTCGTTAATCCGTTTCCATTTTTTTCCAAAAGATCTAACCGTTGATCGTGCAACAGATCTAACGGACAGGGATTGATCGTACTTAACCAATAGCGGCGACCCTATTAGCGGCGACCTGTCGCCGCTATTGGTTAAAATATGCAGACCCACTAGACGACTTCCCTCCACATTCCCCCTTTCCCTCCATCCCCTGAAATCTCTCCCGACTTCTCGATCGCCGCCGCCACCACCCACCGGTCACCACCTTTCCCCCTTTTCCTCCTCCTCTCGGCGGTCCACCGCAACCCCCACCACCCGAGCACCATTACAACTCCCTTTCCCCTTTTCCCTCCTCCTCTCGCCGGTTACCACCGCAACCCCCCACCACCGAACACCATTGCAACCGCCCACCACCAAACACCACTTCTCACCACCGGCAACCACTGCAACCGCCCACCACCGCTGCTGCAACCCACTATCACCACCACCACTGCTGCAACCCACCACCACCACCACTGCTGCAACCCACCACCACTACTGCTGCAACTGAAGACCACCACCACTGCTGCAACCCACCACCACCACTGCTACAACCCACCACCACCACTGCAACCGACCACCCTTATTTTGGTATGAATTTTTGATTTAGTTGTGTTATTGGGTGACATTGTTAGGTATGAATTTTTGATTTAGTATGAATACATTGGATGTTTATTTTGACTAAATGGTTAAAAGCTATATAAACATATGTTTCTGTATTTGATTTTTTGTATGTTAAGAATCCTTGAATATTTTATTTTAAATGTCCATTGTCGACAATTTTATAGAAATGAATCTTAAGTAAAGCTATATTGAATAGTTAGTTGGTTTATAGAGACGAAAGCTCACATACTTAAGGACCAGTTTTGATAGATATGCATTAGAGAGTGATATTGGATATAACTAGCTTTAAAATGTTCTTCATGTATCTAAGTTATAGGAACTTTTGAATGTGGAATGATGAATATCCTTCGACCCAAGACACATATGTGAACTAACTTTAACTAAAGATTGTTCTTTGATCTTATCTAACGTTGGTCCGTAAAAGGCAACTAAAAGAGTAATGGTTGGGAATAAATCTAAGGTAAACTAACTAATTAATATTCTACCATTACTAGTCAGTTTTCATGTCTTGAAATCTCCATCTCCACACTTAACTCATCGCCTTATCGGGTTCTTCAATCTCCATAGATTCCTATGATCTAATTTATGTGTTGGGATATTTTGAGGATAAAGCTACTCATAACATTCTTTATCTCTTTACTAAGGTAGCTACTGAGATTTATGATTCTACTACCTGAAAACTTCAAAAGAAATAGCCAAGCTTCTGAGAAATTGTATCTTCTAATAGGCTGCATCTATCGACCAACAGTGTATATTTTGAAAGGCATCACCTTCTTATGTACTACATCTGTGCCGGTTTTAAGAAGTAGTTAAGCAACCTCAACCTTTCAATTTGATGGAGATCCTCTGCTTCTCAATATTGTATAAGATATTTATTTTATTCTTGTATAAGATATTTATTTTATTCTTACTCTTTAGTATCCACATAGATCATATAATTCTTCTATGCCATATTATGTAGATCAATGGTAGTAGTTTGCCATTGATCTTTAACCCTAGAATAAACAATGTAGATTGTTTCTAGGTTTATTCATATTGGTTGCTTACGAGCAGCTAGCTGTTGTTTATAGTATATAACCCCTCATTGTAATAGTGAAAAAGTTACATGCTTAACACTTGTAGTTTGCTTTGTATTTGTAAATTTCAATATACTAAGTGAATATAATTTGAAATTGAAAAACCATTATGTTACTGTTCAATTATTCTACTATTTTGTGCTTATGTTGTGTGATATCAGTAGTCAATAGAGATTCCACATCTGTTTATTAGTTTCACAAATTATCTTGTTTTAGTTAATTTCAATATACTAAGTGAATATAATTTGAAATCTATGTTTGAATAGCTTATCTACGTTTGATTGTATGACATTTCGTAATCTAGATTGTAGCTTATGTTATTAGATTATGTTATTAGAAAATCTAGGTTTATTTGGGATGAAAACTGGATTTTTGAAAAAACAAAAAAAAGTAAAAAAAAAAAAATAACCATTAGCGGCGACATATAAGCATTAGGGGCGACATATTTTTCGTCAATTCTGAGGCCTTTAGCAGCGACTAAATAGCGGCGACATACAGGCATTAGCGGCGACTTTTTTAGCGGCGACACATTAGCGGCGAAATTTTGACCATTAGCGACGGTTTTTTACCGGCGACTTTTTTGCGGCGACAGGTCGCCGCTAAAGGTAATAGCGGCGACTTTAGGGGTCTTTAGCGGCGACTTTAATCGCCCCTAAAGACCTGTTTCCTTGTAGTGCCACACAATCAAGTAATCTTCATGTCGGCCGTTAATAAATAAGAGTATTCTTAATGTCTATACATGAAAAGTTTAATGCATGGTTTGGGTTGGGGAAAAATTCCTCACCGTAACACATGACACCAAGCTAGGTTATTTTCTATGGTACATGAGTACATCACTATTAAAGGGAGTTATGATATAATGTACTACGTTACTTAACTTTAACCAATAACAATAATTCTTTGACCAATAACATTAATAATATTATTAACTTATTATAATTTTTCTCTCTATTATTGATAGTAACGAGAAATGTTCCCCTTGCGTGTTGCGCGGGTAATCACATCAGTGACTCGAATGTCAAAACATGAATATGGAAACATACTGTAACAAGCCAATGACTATTACTCGGACGTAGAATACAAAGGAAGGAAAAATGTAATGTCAACAAATAAAAAAAAACCAAAAAGTATAAACTTAGCAACACATGTTCGATTTTTTGCTGGATCAACTGTGCGGGGCAATCACTCATTCTTAAAACCAGCGTTCATCCCTTTGGTCCTTCTTCGCGTCTCATCTTAACATGTCAATATCCCAAGCTCAGTGTAAAGTTAACTCAAGTGTTACATTTTTTTCATTTGTCCATTTTCATCGCAAAAAGCAGCCGCATGATTGTTATAAGAAAATTAATTTCTTTTAACAAGTAGAGCCATTTAGTTTTATTTTTTTTAAATAACTTCTAATATAATGCTACTATGCATCGTATTTAAAAAAAATTTATGTCATAACTCATAAACGAGACTTAAATCCTATACTTACATCTGGAGGCTATGCTTTTGCTTTATGATTATTATAGAATTTCGATTTTACATCAAACTAGTGGGATATCAGTTCGCGCGTTGCGCGAAATAGCGTTACGTTTTTTGTTACGTTGGTTATCTTTGTTCAAGCCACATAATAAAAAGCCTTTTTGACTATTTAATATGCATATCCTAGAGAGCTGTCATGCTTGTTTACAAAAAGTAGTTTTGAGACTGGGTCTAACCTAGTAACCTCATCAACTGTCATGTGATTGTTATAGAGCGGCAACAGATTGTTATGGTGCATGGTCTCAATTTTTTGGGAACTTCAAAAATGACGGCACGTGTAGTGCTAGTCATTCTTTGGTTTCTTATAAGCATAAGAAATTGGCTAATACCAAATCAAAGTTACCTTATTTCCTCTTGAGATCCGAAGGTTCCCAGATTCTGACAAATACGTCGTGTCTAACCAACCCTTTGCTTCATCACCCAAGTGTCTAAAAGGATCAGGATACGGGACTTTGAAGGGAAGAAACTTAAGTGAAAACGCTGCTTTATCAAAACGGGAAAGAATCCGTTTCCCATCTTTAATAGTAGCTGCAGCCTGAGTTTACACCATATGTCAAACACAATAATCAAACCTAGCTTAAGTGCAATGGTATACAACGAAATGGATAAACAAAACTCATACCTTTACTTTAAGCTCACCTATCGCATCAGAGAATTTGACGATATTGGACACTCGTGGATCGTTAGTTCTAAGATAAATTTCTTGAAACACACTGAACAAATCAACTCCTACAAATGTTCTCTACAAGAACCATAAAGCTTTTGATTAATACCAAGCTAAACATTCGCATAAAACCTTAGCATAGATAAGTTGAGGTATAACTTGGATAGGGGAGGCGCTTCCAGGTCTTGTTGTGAAGATCAACTGCCATCGGCCCTCGATTAAACTCGAGCTAGTCTGCAGAACTGAGCTCATAATTAATTGGACAAAATAAAAACCTAAAAATCCCTACTTTTCATGTTGATGCCTTATGCCTAACATTTGTTTGAAAAATATTATCTTGTTACAAGTTGCTTCAACAAAAGTTAATATATTTAAGTTTCGTAAACGCTATAATCCGTCTAAAAACAGGTTTAAGGTCCAGGGTTTAGGATCACACACCGGATCAGGGACGCCTTTCGCAGCTTCTAGAACTGCAACAGCTTGTTCAACAGCCTGCATGATCATCAAACTACAGTTGAATTAAACATTCTCAAAGAATTTAGTCATCAATTGATCATCAACCAGTGTCAATTGAACCCATAATCTATCCCCAAACATGTTAAATTGTTCACTTTCATGATGAATTATGCTGTTAATCCCACAATGATTTCAAATTACCTTGAGTTGCTTCATCTTCTCTAAGACCAAGCATTGCAGGTTCAAGATCAGCTAAACTTGCAGCAATAAACCCTCTGTATTCAAACTTAACATGAATTGTATCAGCCAATTGAGCCAATTTCCACCCAACATCCTGCAAATGATCGGTGTCGTCACCGGTCGGAGGTCCGATTCCGGTTAACCGGAACGACGGTGGACCGCAGCAACGCCGCCGCCGTCGATGACGTTATCTGATGCCGCCGATCGTCTCCCTCCGCCACTGCCTCTCCACGGTCACTAACATCATCCTCACTTACAATATGCTCACAAACCTCAACCTCTTCTTCATCCTCCTCACTCTCCACCTCATCATTATTATCAACATCATCATCATCATCTTCGGATCCTCTCGAATCCGATTCGATGTCTTTTACGGGAACCTGAACATCTTCATCGTCTTCCTCCGCCACAACACGCGATTGCGATCGCTGCACTGATCTTCGCGAATCCGACGTCGTTTCGGATAACCTTTGGCGTTTGATGGTGAGTGGAGCCTCTTCTTCGTCTTCTCCGATGGAGAATCTCGCCATTGGAACCCTAATTTCGCCTCTTCTATTGATGTTTGCAGCAGTTGAAGCCATTGGAGCCGGAAAACGGAAATGACCAAAATGTAAGCACTGGTGTCGAAGGAGGGGGCCGATCGACGGAGAAGGGGGCCGGTGGTGCGGTGGCTCCGCCGAGGGGTCCGGTGTCGAAGGAGGGGGATCGAAGGAGAAGGGGGGTGTGGTACTGTAGACACTATTCATTTACTGTTCTTCAACTTGGTTTTTAAACATATAGGATAATTTCTTGTGAAAAACAAGACCGTTCAAAGTACCTGTGCACATAAATTCGTGCTTCGATCTATTAAATTTGTACTTATCAAACATTGACATTTGACTATCCTAGTGTTATCAAACAATGACTTAAGTGTATTATTGTCGCACATTTCTCTATGAATTAGCACAAAAGACATGACACGTACCTATTATGTTTTTTAATAGCTAATTAGATTGATCACTGATTCATCTGAAAATATTCATTACATGAGTACGGAACCTTAATGCACTGAGCTTACACATCCTCGAAGTAAACCTTTTACATCAATCAATGTCCATCAGTCCGGAACACCATCATCAGAAGAAAACTCACCTTAAACAAGAAAACCCTCTATTTATTTTGTCTCAGATAGAACTTGAACTCAAAACCACCCTCCTATTTTAACGATACCATAGGATACCTCACCAACTAACTATTAGGCTTAAGATCATTAGTATGTACCTCTTAAGTGATACCCAACCATAATATATTTGAGGGCGCAAAGTAACAAAGTCCATAACAAAAAATCCATCTCCAATAGTTGAGGAGCTAAAAACATTATGTTATCTATGGATGAAAAACCGATCAAAGATTAAATCTATTTATTGGAGGCACTAGTCGATCTTTTTTCTTTTGATCATGTTGTATAACCTTCTTCCTTGTATGTTATTCTAGAATTTTGTTAGTTTTTTCAATAAAATTCCGTCATTTAAAATAATATAATACCTAACCGTCAATGTGGACTAGGCCATTCAATATATGTATTTGCATCTTAAATAGGTGTGGCCTCGAGTTTAAATCTAGACATAAAGTAAAAAAATAATTTAAAGTAATGAAAGATAAAAAAATAAAGTAGATTGCTGTTAAAAAAAGGGGTAAAGGGTCCTAATAAAAGGACACCCATTTTTTTAAATCGACACCCCCTATACGCCGCGTATGAGTCCATACGCGGCCGATGCCCGGCGTATAGGTATCGACCATTAATGCGACATTAATGACTGACACTCGACGTCACATCAATTTACCTATATGGGGCGTATAGGACCATACGTCACGTATAGGTCGGTGTCGATTTAAAAACGTATATAAGCTATACGCTGCGTATGGACCCATACGCGGCGTATAGATCCTCGGAACCGCTATATCTTTCAACCTTTCTCATTTTAACACACACTTTGAAAAAAAAAACTCTCTCGTATAGCCCTATACTACACGTATTGATCTTCGATTTTTCTACATCCAGGTATGTATTATTGTTCCTACAACATTATTATGTAAATCGTTCACTGATTTAAACGTTAAAGTAGTGTTTTATGCCTTATAATGGGTGATTTAAAAACTGGTAGATAGAACTATACGCTACTACAGCCCCGCGTATAGGGCTATACACAGCGTATAGTTCTATAGTTGGGGAAGAAGACGCATAGGTGGGTACCCTATACGCGGCGTATAGCTCTATACGCGGCGTACAGGGGTGGTGACCATACGTGACTTGTGCCCATACGTGGGACCCTATACGCGGCGTATAGGGCTATACGCGGCGTATAGGGGCGGGATTGACCTATACGTGACATATGACCCATACGCCGGTACCCTATACGCGGCGTATAGGGTAAATACATATATACAAATACATATATATGTATATACACATATACATATACATATATATGTATATACACATATACATATACATATATACATATACATATACATATACATATACATATACATATACATATACATATACATATACATATACATATACATATACATATACATATACATATACATATACATATACATATACATATACATATACATATACATATACATATACATATACATATACATATACATATACATATACATATACATATACATATACATATACATATACATATACATATACATATACATATACATATACATATACATATACATATACATATACACATACATATACACATACATATACACATACATATACACATACATATACACATACATATACACATACATATACACATACATATACACATACATATACACATACATATACACATACATATACACATACATATACACATACATATACACATACATATACACATACATATACACATACATATACACATACATATACACATACATATACACATACATATACACATACATATACACATACATATACACATACATATACACATACATATACACATACATATACACATACATATACACATACATATACACATACATATACACATACATATACACATACATATACACATACATATACACATACATATACACATACATATACACATACATATACACATACATATACACATACATATACACATACATATACACATACATATACACATACATATACACATACATATACACATACATATACACATACATATACACATACATATACACATACATATACACATACATATACACATACATATACACATACATATACACATACATATACACATACATATACACATACATATACACATACATATACACATACATATACACATACATATACACATACATATACATATACATATACATATACATATACATATACATATACATATACATATACATATACATATACATATACATATACATATACATATACATATACATATACATATACATATACATATACATATACATATACATATACATATACATATACATATACATATACATATACATATACATATACATATACATATACATATACATATACATATACATATACATATACATATACATATACATATACATATACATATACATATACATATACATATACATATACATATACATATACATATACATATACATATACATATACATATACATATACATATACATATACATATACATATACATATACATATACATATACATATACATATACATATACATATACATATACATATACATATACATATACATATACATATACATATACATATACATATACATATACATATACATATACATATACATATACATATACATATACATATACATATACATGATACCACAAGGCAGGATCTTGTGGGAAAATTAAAATAAAAACCCCAAATTAAACAAAGTATATATAAAACATTTAAATTATAATACTTAGAATCTGAAAGTAAAAATCCTTAAACATGCCCGAATCTTCAGACTTTGGTTTATTTTTACATATACATCAACTGGCAAGTTTTTTTTACATATACATCAACTGGCAAATTATAAAACTTAGAATCTGAAAGTAAAAATCCTTAAAACTTAGAATCCTGTGCCTTTTGGAACGCCTTTCAAACGGCTTAATAAAACGGGCTGCCATAATTCGACCACTATGCTAATTATCTGCTTGTTTAGTATATAACCCGTCCAAAATCATTCAAACATGATTTAAAAATTTTTCCTTTCTAGACTTTTTTTTTTAAAATTACATACTGGTTTATAAACTTATTACGGTTAGGTTCAACATCGATTTGATTTGTTTAGCCTTCCATTAGGCTAATGAACATAGAAAATAAATAAACTAAATAGAAAGATTATTCGGAAATTATTACCTCTGTTGTGAGACACCAAAGTGATTGCTTGAAACCAGTAGAATTTTTTATTATCAGAATATTTTTACAAGAGAGATTTATAGAGAGAGAGAGAGAGTTGATCTTCAGATCTGGTGTCTAAAACTAAAGGCTTGAGCTCCTTTTATAATGAGAGTCTCAAGGTACAAACAAAACATGAACAGTATATTACAATAATTCGATTCAATTATTTCTTTTGAAATTTTCAAAAGTAGACATTATTATGTCTCATATAATTGAGCTTTAATCAATTATGTCGGCCCCATCTGCAGACTTGTCATCTTTTTCATTTGTCTTTTTCCATCTTTTCCTTGGATACCGATTTCTTGAGATCTTCGAGCATCTCATCCAGATCTTCTTCTAGAATTTCTTCATCAACCTCATATGGGTCTTGGGATTCTCCTGGAAGAGTATCATCTTCTGATTTATTTGTAGACATTTCTGAGATTTGATCTTCTTGATCTTTGTCTTGGAAATTTTTCATTAAATCTTTTTTTATTTCTTGAAAATATATTGCTAGCAATTCTTTTTTAGAGACTTGATTTTCTCCTTTCATTTTAATTTTTTGGGATATTTCTTGGAACGGACTAGGAGATTCTCTCTGAGTCTTCAAGCTAATCTGTTTTGAGTATAACTCTATAGTGTCTTGAATCTTTTGTAAGGTTTCTTGACCTTCTGGGACGCCATTGTTATCGAGCTTCATCATTTTTCTCCAAAATTTTGTATAATATATTCTTCTTAAACAAGGAATTTGTTGGTGAGTATAACCCACTTCTGGAGACCATTTCCAGATCCATGGTATTCCAAATTGAATAAAAAAGTGACACAAAGATAATCCTTCTATTAGGATTTTTTGGTGTTGTAATTCAATCAATGTGGGAGATATTTCTACCCATTCATTATAATTCTTTTTTAATAATTCTGGTAAAATTTTTGCCGAAGGGCCATATGATAGCCACCATTTATATACCTAATTTGGGATGTCCCGTTTATAAACTTCTGGACAAATTTTGAAGAACCAAGAATGTTTCTTCTTTGAATTTTCATATAGAAAGGCTTTATTAAATGCCTCAATATAATCATAATAATTGAATTTAATAGGGATCCTGGTTTCAGGATGACACATCTCTTTGTCCTTTAAGGGTGATGTTCCCCATTCTTCTACAGATATTATCTGTTTTATTATAATTTTACTAAAACTATATTCCTGGGTATTTCCAGACATATAGTGATGAATATCACAAGATTCTGTGACTTTAAGAATATTTGCATATTATATAAGGTTTATAGGATTTATAATCACTTTTTCTTTTAGATTTTCTTTCTTCTCTTTTTTGTTTTCTTTTTTGTAATTTTTTATTTCTTTGAGAAGATATTAAATTCTTTTTATTATAATTTTCTCTGATTTCTTCCATACCAAATTGACTACAAAATTGTCCTAATTGTCTCTTTTCATTAAGAGAATGCTTCTTAATCTGTTGATTAAGCTTTATTTCATTGCATAAGGCTAATCCTTCCTGAATACAAGTTCCTATTAACTTGCCATAAGTATAATCTTCATAATTAATACTTACTTCTCCTTTCCTAAGGCTTTTCCTAACCCTTTCTGCAAATAAAGGAGGTAAACCGTCAATAAACTTAGACTTCCAATAAGTACTATTTGACTCTGGGAGTTCCATTACTCTACTTAAGAAAGTATCTTTATACCATCTAAATGATGTAAGAGTTCTACATCTTAGATTTTGTAATAAAGTTCTGATATTCTCAGAATTATCTGACCATCTTCCTGTAAAATGATCAACAATATTAACTACCAGTGTATAAACTGCATTTGGAATCTGGTTTCCATTTTCTTCTTTAATATCATTTAAAATATTGTGTTTATCTGCTTCAGACAAATAGTTATCCCACCAACGTTTTAATTGACCAGTGAATCCTGCTATTATCATTTTAGCAATATTTTGATCATAATTACCATTACTTTTACAGATAGTACTATACATCATCATTCTATGTACAGTATCTGTAATCTGTTTATCAGTTTTGCCATCTATGTTCCATTCATAGATGTGTTTTCCATGATACGAATTATTAACTATGTATTCTTGTTCTTCTATTAGAACATCCTGTGGAGTTGGCCTAGGATAGTAATACTTCCTTTGTGTAGGCTTATTAGCAAATTTTTCAAGTTTTTTGATTTCATCATTAATTTTTTCTTGATAATTATCTTTATTTATGGAATCTGAAAATTCTTCAGTTAAAGTATTGATTTTTAAATTTGAAAATTTGTCATTTAAATTTTTTAATTTTTTATCTAGTAATTCTTCTATTTCAGAATTGGATTTTAATTTAAAATCTTTTATTTCAGGTGGAGGTTGTATAGACGGAGTGGCTATAGTACCTTTTTCTTCTTCTTTATGAGGAAATTTTAAATTTTTTACCTGAGATATTAATTCATTTATTCTATCATTTATAGAATTTAATTGTTCTCCTAAAACAATTAAGCATATGTTTGTATAATTTTGTTGTTTAAACATATTATTTATGTGAGCTATTGTTACTGGTAATGTATTTTCTTCCATTAATTTTTGAAAAGCTTGATAGTATCTTATTTCACTATCTTTTTCTATTTTAAATGGTTGATGAGGAGGAAAAGTAGTTTTTAAGATTTTTCCATTTATATTGTATTCCCTCTGTATAACAGAAATCATACTATTAGTATATTTATTTATAAACCATGAAACAAAAGGTTTAATTGCATTTTCTTCACTAAGTTCTTTATAAAAAACTTCTTGAAATATATTTGTATCTTGGTCATCAAAATTTTTGAAAAACCAATTTCTAAATAATTTCCATTGATCTCGATTAAATTCTTCACTAATTATTCTTCTTGCCAATGATCCTTGGCTAAAATTTATCTTTTCTACTTGATTCATTAAAGAATGTTGTAAATCAGACACAGATAATGAAGAAGATATTTATTAAATTATAGCTCAATTCGAGAATATGGAAATAAATGTTATTTCTAATGATGTATTAGATCTATTAAAAGCAATAGATGATAATGAAATTAGGGAGAAAATTACTTCTCAAATAATTGAGAAAGATAAACCTTCAACGTCTATATCGGTTGAAGATTTTAAGCCATATACCTTAAGTGAGGTAAGAAGACAATTAAGTCAGAAAAATAAGATTGGAAGTTCTGTCAATATTGAGGAATTAAAAATAGAGATTGATAATCTAAAAGTGGAAATTAAGAATCTCAAGGGGAAAAATGTAACCCTAGAAGAAAGAATAAGAAGTTTAGAGATGAAGGAGATTATAGATAATCCTGAAATCTCTAGGAAATTTTTAACATCCTTAGAAAGAGATGAAAAATTTTTATCCATATATGAGATGGTTATATCTCATAAGTGGCATATAAAAATTAAGTTATTAATAGAAAACAATTATTCAATAGAATTAGTAGCTTTACTGGATAGTGGAGCTGATTTAAATTGTGTTCAAGAAGGTATTATCCCTACTAAGTATTTTCATAAGACTACTCATAGAGTTAGTTCTGCTGGTGGAGAACCAATGGTTATAAATTATAAATTACCTCAAGCATATATTTGCCAAGATAAAGTCTGTATTCCAAACAGCTTTATGATTGTAAAGAATCTAACTAGCTAAATAATACTTGGTACACTATTTTGGAATAAGATATTCCCAATAAAACATATTGATGAAAAATCTATTACAGGAACTTATAAAGGAAAAGAAATAACTTTCCAATTTGTTCACAAACCTATCCATAGATTTATAAATGATATTGAAGAATCATTAATTCAAGCAAAACAAAATCAAATTAATTTTCTTAAACAAGAAATAAATACTCTTACAATAGAAGAGAAATTGAAAAATCCTAAATTACAGGAAAAATAAAACTAATACAAGATCAATTCTCGTTACAAATTTGTAATGATCATCCAAATGCTTTTTGGGACAGGAAGAAACATATTGTTTCTCTCTCGTACGAAAATGATTTTCATGAGAATCAAATACCTACAAAAGCAAGACCATGTCAAATGAATTCTGAATATTTGGAATTATGTAAAAATGAAATAACAACTTTAATAGAAAAAGGTTTAATAAGACCTTCAAAGTCTCCATGGTCATGTACTGCTTTCTATGTTAATAAACATTCAGAGCAAGAAAGAGGAGTACCCAGGTTAGTAATAAACTACAAACCTTTAAATAAAGTTTTAAAATGGATTAGGTATCCTATACCTAACAAAAAAGATCTATTAGACAGATTAAATGATGCTTTAATATTTTCAAAATTTGATTTAAAATCTGGATATTGGCAAATCCAAATAAATGAAAAAGACAGATATAAAACTGCCTTTACAGTACCATTTGGTCATTATGAATGGAATGTCATGCCATTTGTACTAAAAAATGCTCCAAGTGAATTTCAGAAAATAATGAATGATATTTTTATTCATTTCAGTAATTTTATAATTGTCTATATAGATGATATTTTAGTGTTCTCAAAAGACATTGAAACTCATTTCAAACACTTAAAAATTTTTAAAGATATAATCATACAAAATGGTTTAGTAATATCTAGGCCAAAAATGTTACTTTTTCAAACAAAAATAAGATTTTTAGGACATAATATTGAAAGAGGAAATATTATAGAAGTATTGAATTTGTTTCTAAATTTCCTGATGAAATAACTGATAAAACTCAGTTACAAAGATTTTTAGGAAGTTTAAATTATATTTTACCATATTATAAAGATTTAGCTCAGGATACAGCTGTTTTATATGACAGATTAAAGAAAAATCCACTGCCATGGTCAGATATTCATACTAAAGCAGTAAAAAAGATTAAACAAAATGTTAAAAATCTTCCATGTTTAATGATAGCAAAACCTGAATGGGAGAAGATTATTGAAACAGATGCTAGTAATATTGGCTATGGAGAAATTCTAAAACAGATTTCCCCAATTGATAAACAAGAATATCTTGTAAGATTCCACTCAGGAAAGTGGAATAATAGCCAGAAAAATTATGCTACGATTGCAAAAAAATTTTAGCCATAGTTAAATGTGTTTTAAAATTTCAAGATGATTTATACAATCAAAAGTTTTTAATAAAAACTGATTGTCAAGCAGTAAAATATATGTTTAATAAAGATTTTAAACATGATGTATCTAAACAGATGTTTGCTAGATGGCAATCTCATCTCGCACCATTTGATTTTGAAATAATATATAAAAAGGGAACAGATAATAGTCTACCTGATTTTTTGACAAAGGAATATTTCTCATAGTTTATTTTGCAGGTTTCATGAAGAAGATAAAAGGACCACTTAAAATAGCTTATAATAATATACAAATTGAAATGGATGACTATTCAGCCATGATATTGGCTAGACATTATCAAATGAATGATATGATGAACAATTATGATATGCATCCTATTGATAGAGCTCGTAATTACATAGAAATTATGGACTCAATAAAATATTTTAGGAATCAAATAAAGATTCTTAAAGAAAAAGAGAAAATAATCTCTTCTGCCTGATTATATTTCAGGAATGATTCCTCGAGATAGGGGAAAACAACCCTTTCAATATAATGGAAGAGGTAGAGGAAGAGGTCCCAATGGAGGGAGAATCCTAGGTCAAATTGGCCATCAAAGGCTAATAGCCGCAAATATTGCAAATACTGCAAGTTCCTCAAGTAATACTAGAGGAAATAATTTTGATGATAAATTATTCCAAGAATTCTTGGCTTATAAAGCTAAGAAGGATGGAACAAATGAAGCATCTTCATCTTATGTCAATATTGTGACAAAAGATTCTGATGACTCCTTATATGAACAAAATCCGAACAAGGAGATAATATTGCTCCTGGATTTTAAAGATCTTAAATATAAAGATCAACCATGGACCTTAATTACAAGGTACCTAGATCAAGGGTCATACCCTGCTGCTTCATACAAGCAGAGATTTTATTATGAAAATATTCTTAAAGTCACAGAATCTTGTGATATTCATCACTATATGTCTGGAAATACCCAGGAATATAGTTTTAGTAAAATTATAATAAAAAGAATTTAATATCTTCTCAAAGAAATAAAAAATTACAAAAAAGAAAACAAAAAAGAGAAGAAAGAAAATCTAAAAGAAAAGGGGATTATAAATCCTATAAACCTTATATAATATGCAAGAAATGTGGTCGACCAGGCCATAAAGCAAAAACTTGTTGGGTAAAGAAAAAACTCAATAATATTGAAGATAAAGAATTGAAGGATACATCATCTAAAATTCTAATCAATTCTGAGTCTAATTCAGAATCAAAAAATTCTTCATATGAAGAATTGAATATATTAGAAGAAGAAGATCTAATAACCTCAGATGATGAATGTTTTCCTTGCAAAACAGGAAAAAAATGTTGTAAATCAGACACAGATAATGAAGAAGATATTTATCAAATTATAGCTCAATTCGAGAATATGGAAGTACACATATACATACACATATACATACACATATACATACACATATACATACACATATACATACACATATACATACACATATACATACACATATACATACACATATACATATACATATACATACACATATACATATACATACACATATACGTATACATATACATATGTATATGTATATGTATGTATATATATATACGAATACGTTGTTTTTGACCTATTTGTTTTCTTACGCAGATATGTCTTTCGATTCTGATATTGAGGCTGACGTTGTTGACCATATTGCTGAGCATCCTTGGCTGCAGTTTGAGGCCGGTTCCATTGAGCACGCTAAGTGCTCAAAATTTATCCGTATGAAGATCGGTCATCAAAAGGCCGTAGATTGGGAGGTTATGGCCGAGCTAGGAGAGCGCGATCGTCTTGCTGCTATTATCGGTGACGATACGCCGTGGAGACGTCTCTTTGAGATCGCGTTTTTACCGTCCTACCGTGAGCTGACTGTGGAGTTTTTATCCACATTTACCTATATCCGTCCTGACGAGATGGAGGAGGACGATGAGCGCTCCGAGATTTCTTTTATACTTTGTGGACATGCACATCAGATGTCCATTGAGCAGTTTGCCTTTCTCTCGGGGCTGTATTTTGAGCCGGAGACTATTACCCCTCTGTTCACCGAGGGTATTACTGAGATGGAGGAGAGTCGATTGAGAGAGTGGTGGCCTCAGATTGCCGGAGGTCCGTTTTAGAGGACTAAAGGCAGGGTCACCGGCATTCGAGATCCTCTCATCCGTTATCTGCATCGTATGATCGCCACGTCCATCACGGGATGTGGCAAGAGTCGAGAGTGGTGTACCATTCCTGACTTATTTTACTTATACTGTTTGATTACGGGGACCAGGTGCAACCTGGCGAGATGTTTGGCAGAGTATTTTGCGTCGTATTATCATCGGCAGGAGCGAGGAGCGGTGTACGGCGGCGCGTACATCACGGTGATTGCCCGAGCTTTAGGTTATCTTTACACATATACAACACACATACATACCTACACACATACATACATACATACATACATACATAAACACATACATACATACATACATACATACATACATACATACATACATACATACATACATACATACATACATACATACATACATACATACATACATACATACATACATACATACATACATACATACATACATACATACATAAACACATACATACACACATACATACACACATACATACACACATACATACACACATACATACACACATACATACACACATACATACAGACATACATACATACATACATACATACATACATACATACATACATACATACATACATACATACATACATACATACATACATACATACATACATACATACATACATACATACACACACACACATACATACATACACACACACACATACATACATAAATACATACATACATACACACACATACGTACATACATACATACACACATACATACCTACACACATACACACATACATACATATATACATACACACATACATACATGGATACATACATACATACATGCATGCATACATACATACCTGCATACATACCTACATACGTACGTACGTACATACATACGTACGTACATACATACGTACGTACGTATACGTTAAAATAACACAAAAAATATACGTACATACATGGTCGGTTAATGAGTTATAAAATATAACTTATACGCAAAAATCTTTAAAAAAATATACGTTAAAAGATATTAAAATAAAAAAATTAAAAATTAAAAATTTTAATTCAAATTATACGCAAAATTATATATTTTAATTTTAATTTTATTATTGTATTCTTATTATTTAATATTAAACTGTTTAAATAATTTTAATTCAAATTATGTATATATTAAAATAAAAAAATTAAAATAAAAAAAAACAAAATATCTTTTAACCTTTCAAAATATAAATATTAAAAATATATATATATATATTAAAACTCAAAAAATTAAAAAATATATATATAAGCTATACGCCGTGTATGGACCCATACGCGACGTATAGCTCCTCCACGTATGGGTCATAAGTCACGTATGGGTATAAAACGTCAAACCCTATACGCTGCGTATGGACCCATACGTCGCGTATAGGGTATAAAACGTCAAATCAACAACGCACCCTATACGCCGCGTATAGGGTATAAAACGTCAAATCAACAACGCACCCTATACGCCGCGTGTATAGGGTGCAGGGATGTTGATTTAAAATTGGGGGTGTCTAAATAAAAGGACCAAAAAAAATCATACGCAGCCTCTCACTATGCAAACTGAATATAAGCCAAAATGTATGTACGTTGATAAAGAGGAAAAAAAAATGAAGTACCAAAATATTGATATGGAAAATAATACTTATGAAATTGAGTATCTAGGCTATAAGCTAAACGACCGTAGTAATTTTTTTTAACGGCCAACGAATAATTTTTTAAACCCGGTCACCTGGGTAAACCCATTGGCTAAAGGTCACCCACGGCCCGCGAACACAGAAAGCGCTGGTGACTCGGGTAAACGACCGTAATAATAAATTCGATCCATATCTCTGATACGTCATTAAAGTCTCCACCTACCAAAATTTATTACCTGTGTTACCAGTCATGCCTCTTTATATAATTCAGAAGGCAGATAGATCACTCGAATATACACACAAATAAGCTTCACATTCTCAAGTTATACTGTTATACGATGATGAGGGCTTTTGTTGTACTCCTAGCTGTGCTAGTTGTACATGCACAAGCTATAGACATAGTGAAACTAAGGCTTTTTGCAGCCAAAAACAACGTGTCATGCATTTACGTGTTTGGTGACTCTAGCGTCGATCCCGGCAACAATAATAACCTTGTAACGGACCAAAAGGTTAACTTCTTGCCCTACGGGAAAGACTTCTACGATGGTCGTCCCACCGGACGATTTAGCAACGGAAGACTTGCAACTGACCTCATTGGTACTTCACCGGCCATTTTCATATTATGACTATGTTAAACCAATATTACTGTTACATATATATTAATTATTAAGTATGTTTGTTTGTTTGTTTTGCAGCTGATGCATTGGGTCACACGAAATACATCCCAGCGTATCTTGATCCAAATTTGACAAATGCACAACTTGTGAATGGTATTAGTTTTGCATCAGGTGGTTCTGGTTTCGATGATCTTACAGCACAGCTCTCCGTAAGTAGTCGTTTAAGATAATATTTGAACTTTTGAGTACACGTTTTGCTAACCTAGTGTGTTGGACCATGATGTTATGAAATAGAACGTGATATCATTGTCCAAACAATTGGAGTATTTTCGGGAATATAAGGTAAGGTTAGGGAGGCTTGTGGGGAAGAAAAGAGCTCAAGAAATCGTCACAAATGCTGTGTATTTACTAAGCATGGGTACTAATGACTTCCTACAAAATTATTATGTGGAGCCTACTCGTTCTCAACAATTCACCATTGATATGTATCAAGATTTCTTGATTTCTGCAATGTCAAAATACATTAAGGTCTCCTCTTTCTCTTACTCGTGTTTATTTGTTTTAAAGTAATAACTATATATACTTATTGACAAATATTTTAAATATTTAAAACTTTAAGATATGTCAAGGTAACTTTTTGTGATTATCTAACGTAGGATACCACAAATATGATTATATTGCATTTCACATGATTACTGGTGTAAAGTCGGAATATCATAGCAATTAATATAGTTCATTTTGCTCTAAAGGAAGATCAGCATGATTTGACTGTTATAAATCATCCAAATACGTTTTTAAGTGTAAATTTCTCTCTCATTTATTAACAACGCATTCAATTAAATGCTTTGTTGGCAATTAATACATGACAATTTTTATTGAACACATCTTTTCTAACTTATATAAAATTATTTGAAGTGTTGGAGTTAAATTTTTTTCTCTATTTCAACTTAAAATTACCACCAACACGTCATGTGTTACGTAACTTGAAAATATATGATATAAACTTGATATCCAATAAAATTCCAAAATTTTGGGTAAAAGCTATATTACTTTTAATAAATTAAACAAAGAGATTAGCTTAGCTAGAGCACCCAAAAACAAAAAGAATCGTAACATACAGACACCTCACATTATAAACTGACACATCTATACGCCTCGTATAGCATTATACCTAACGTATAGGATCGAATGCATTAGAAAACGAGAAAAACACAGGTCGGTTGTCAGAGGGTTATACGTCTCATATATCCTATACGCCCCCTAATACGACAAATATAAGGCTATACGATACGTATAACAAATCTTGACACTGACTACGAGAAAAATTTCAGAAGTCTGTCAAAGGAGTTATACGTATCATTAGACCTATACGACCAATCTACATGACGTATATATCCGTATAAAAATTATTGGTGTTAGATGTATAATTGATGGGTATTTTAATAACCGGTCATCACAAAAACACGGATGTTGGATACACCACAGCATTTAATGTTATCTATGGATGGCCGAGGTCCTGGGTTCAAACCTCAAATCCAGACAATTGTGTAATATGGAGTAATTTATAAGTAGTATAGATTTGTCGATAAAAAAAAATAATAATACATAATGATCTAAATACCGGCTAAAGCTATACGTCACATTGTCACATCAAAAACAGATCTTATATATGCTTAAAACAATTCTATTACTTTTTAACACTAGTCCATAGATTTATAAATTGGTGTGGATAATTATACACCTTAAAATTATAAATTAACACCCCAAAATTTCTATACGGGTGGTATAGCCCCATACGCGTCGTATAGTGAGGGGGTCGTATAGCCCTATATGGGGCGTATAATTTTTCCTCATAGTCAGTGTCGAAATTTGCTATACGTGTCGTATAGCCCTATATGTGTCGTATAGGGGGGGTCGTATTGGGCTATATTGGGAGTATAGCTCTCTGACAGCCCCCCGTGAATTTTCCTCGTTTTAAGTGTATTCGACCCTATACGCCGCGTATGGACCCATACATGACGTATAGTGGGGTGTCGATTTATCTGGATGGATATCTATATATTGGGATCCTTATAAAATTCATACACATAAATGACATAATTCATACATTACAGGAATTAAATCTTTAAGAGAGGTTTGATAATATTATGATAAGTTATTAAGAAATCTAACTT
Organism: Flaveria linearis; assembly: GCA_024085815.1. Taxonomy (NCBI): domain Eukaryota; kingdom Viridiplantae; phylum Streptophyta; class Magnoliopsida; order Asterales; family Asteraceae; genus Flaveria; species Flaveria linearis. The sequence goes on along the minus strand of CM044001.1, from coordinate 114,725,080 downwards.
GATAGAGGTAGTATTTTAATAGCTCAACATGTTTTTAAAACATATATATTAAGATACTCTATGAACCACTAAGATGTGAACCAGACAACTCTATCAGTAGCGGAGCTTAAACACTTTCTCATAGAAGGGGTGGAGGCGAACTTGATATATATAAAAAAAATTTACACTATATGACAGAAAAAATAGGGAAATAGGTTAGGGGTGCGGTCCCTCATAAAAAATAGATAGTTGAACCCTATTAAAATAACACATCCTTTGAAACCGAGATACATTATCCGTTAAAAAAGAATCACAAAGGTCCAGTGGACAATCCTACATGTTATTAGGTCTTTTGGTGCCATTACTAACAAATATTGGTTGATTTCGTAGCCATTAATGTTTTCTTCCAATTAATAAATATGGTCGGGTATCTCTCTTAGGAAATGCATGCCGAAGGTGTACGACAATTGACAGTGGTGGGCATGGAGCCATTCGGGTGCGTTCCACTCGTTAGAGCACTTAAAGGCACAGTCGAATGCGATGATGAATACAACAAAGTCGCTCTTTCGTTCAACTCCAAGATCAAGTCCCTCATGGCTACTCTTAAACCATCATTAGGGATTACAAACTTCTACACAGATATCTACGACCTCGTATTTGACACCATTCATAACCCAAAAAAATATGGTAAATAAATAAACAACAATTATGCTAATATTAATATGATTAGACACTTATAGTGATATCTATTTTAACATAAAATAATATAATTAATGGCAGGTTTTGTGGAGGCATCAAAGGGCTGTTGTGGATCAGGATTAGAGTTTGGGCAAAGTTGTAAAGGGTTGCCCACATGTCCCAACAGAAGCAAATATGTTTATTGGGATGCTGTTCACTTTACTGAAGAAATGTACAAAATTATTTCTGAAGAGGCTCTTAAACTCTTATGAAGACTCTTGCCTAGTATTGCAACAAACTTCCCTATATATACATTCTGTTTTATCAATTATCGTTGAGGAGCATTTGCTGCAGGGTACTACAAATGTAATATGTTTAATGTTTAATAATTTCGAATTGTGCATTTAGTGTACTGTCTGTAAAATATTATCAAGTTGTCATTGAGGTTACTCTTATTTGGATTTGTTAATATCCAGAACCATTGGTGTTAAATTTGTTGTGTTTATGGGTTCGACCCGAACCTGAACCTACCACGTGCATTTAGGCGGAACTCAAATTACAAATTTCAGTTTGTGTTGTTTTGTTCATTTCATATATGTCAGCTATTCACATCACTAATATTTGGGTGTGCTAATGTCTAGGTCTATGTACATATAGAGGTCACTATAGCAGAAGCCCTGCAATCTAACTATATAAGGTTCTAATATTTAGACACCCATTCAGATAAATAAACACCCCCCTATACGTCGCGTATGGACCCATACGTGCGGCTGGGGTCGAATGCACTGAAAATGAGGAAAATTCAGGAAGGGTGTCAGAGAGCTATACGACCCATATAGCCCTATACGACCCCCTATACGACCCCCCTATACGACACATATAGGGCTATACGACGCGTATAGCTAATTTCGACACTGACTACGAGGAAAATTTCAGGGGGCTCATCAGAGGGGTTATACGCCCCTTATAGGGTTATACGACCCCCTATACGAAGCGTATGCGGCTATACGACCCGTATAGAAATTTTGGGGTGTTGATTTAAAATAATAGAGTTAATTACACAAATAGTCCCTGTGGTTTAGCGAAAATAACAGGTTTGGGTACTAACTTTTTTAAGTAACATGTTTGGGTATTATGCTTTTAATTTTATAATATGTTAAGGTATTAAGGCTAACTTTCGTTAAATTTTCTGTTAAATTATGATGAAAAGACTAAAATACCCTTTTGTAACTAAAGGGACCACTTGTGTAGTAAACTCAATTTTAACCCAGGTACCATTTGTATACTTCATCATCTACCATCTTCTCATCTTCATCAAGCAACAGCCCCTACAGCACCACCACCCACCATGGGCACCGCCGTCGCTACTTCATCATCTACCATCTTCTCATCTTCATCAAGCTTCTCAATGGTCTTATTATCCTCATCACCACTCTCCCCTTATAGTTTGTTCCACCCAATCCAAAACAAGAAAAACCTCTTATTAGGGTTGGACAGAGGAAAGAGGGGAAAACCGAGAGAGCGATGATGATTGTGGAGCATATCTGCAATGGTTCCCCACTGAAAACCACCAATGAAGGTTTTGACCAGAAAACCGAACCCAATCGGGTGGCGGGCAGGTTGACAGTGGGGGTGGGGTACAGCGATTTGCATAACAGAGGTTGTGGGCGGTGGTAGTCATATAGGTATGTGGTTTTGATGAAAATCTTTAGCTTCTAATAGCGATGGTTTGGGAGTTCAAGTGGTGGGGTGCCGGAGAAGGAGAAGGGGAGAGGCAAATGGGTAGTGGTGCTGCTGGATCGATGTTAGGGTTTGGGATGTTAGGGTTTCGGATGAAGGATCGATGTTGAGTTTTGATCATGGGGCTCCGGTGGAGGATGTGGTTTACTTGCCGTCGAGCGGTTTGATCGCCACCGCCGGTGGGAATACGGTGAGAATTTGGGATGTGATTGGTGGTGGTAAGCTGTTGCATTCAATGGAGAGTCATAACAAGACTGTGACTTCACTATGTGTGGGGAAGATGGGGAAAGATGGTGATGATTTCGCCGATCAAAATCGGATTTTGAGTGTTTCTTTAGATGGGTATTTGAAGGTGCGATGTTGGTTGTGGGAGGCGGTGGTGCAGTTCGATGGTGATGGTGGTGCGTGGGTGAAGTTAGATGGTGGCGATGGGGTTTTTGTTTTACGGTTCAAGAGGCATAAATTTAGGGTGGTTATGGCGTTGATATGGTGTTAGTCGTCGCGCGTGGGAGATGGTCGGGAAAATGGAAGAGCAGGAGGTGGTGGTGGTGGTGGTGGTGGTGGTGGTGGTGGTGGTGGTATTGACCGGCGATGGCAAGTGGTTGTGGTGGTGAGAGATGTTTTTTAAAGTATTTTACAAAAATGGCCCCTCCACTTAAATTAAGTTAATTACATAAATGGCCCATGTGGTTATATAAGGGTATTTTAGTCTTTTCATCATAATTTAACAGAAAATTTAACGAAAGTTAGCCTTAATACCTTAACATGTTATAAAATTAAAAGCATAATACCCAAACATGTTACTCAAAAAAGTTAGTACCCAAACCTGTTATTTTCGCTAAACCACAGGGACTATTTGTGTAATTAACTCAAAATAATAAGATGTCTATTTAACCAAACCCCTATATAAATATCAACAATAAATGCTCTGACGTAGCTTTAAAGGGGTTGCGTATTTGTTTTATTTTTAAGAGTAAATTTCGGTTTTGATCCCTGTGGTTTAACCATTTTAACCATTTCAGTCCAAAAAGGAATCTTTGATCATATTATGCCCTGTGGTTTCATTCTTGTAACGGTTTTGGTCCCTGACACTAACCCTGTTAGTTTTCTTGGTTAAATCTGAGGGTATTTTGGTCATTTTTGACCTAAAATCAAATTAATAAAATAAAATAAAATAAATTATAATAAAATAAAACCCTAAATTCAAACCTAACCACACCTATCTTCTTCCTTCTTCATCCTACTTCTATCATCACATCTCCACCGCCACCATCCACACCCAAACCCTTGCTAACCACATCAACCAATGCCATCCACCGCCTGCTCCGCTCATCTCGTTAGTGGAAGCTTGTTGTCAAACATCCTGGAATCATGACCAGGCTGGCTTGTAGCCTTGATAACAAGCCTGTACCTCGTAAACCCCTACGCCTCGGGGTCACCCCTAGCGTTCACCAACACCAAAGGATCCGTAAGATGCAGCAGCGACAAATTAGGGCAATTCACGGAAAGCGAAATGAGCTTTTCATCCCCAACAAACCCAACATACCAGGGATCAAAGACACGAGCAATCAACGGCTTCTTCAAATTAGAGCACGCTTTTGTAATCTCCTCAAGCTCAAGAGCCTTAAGCCCCCTCACGAAATGCAGGATTGAGTAGATTAAGAAACCTAATCCTCGACGCCACCAAAGGGTGCGCCTTTAACAGCGAAAGAACATCATCCATCCAGCAATAGAAGCTCGAAAGATCCTAACCCTCGATTTCATGATCGTTTTCAAAAATCGGGACGGGATCGTCACCCAGGGGGAGGAGCGGGGGGCGCTGGTGCTATCTCACGAGCTTTATTCGATGAAGGTGGAGCCACAGAGGGCCTAAGAGGTGTAGAGCTGTGGGGTTTCATGAGTAGATGACGAGTGAGTGGAGTCTGGGTATGGATGGTGAGTGGAGCAGGCGGTGGATGGCAATTGGTTGATGTGGTTGGCAAGGGTTTGGGTGTGGATGGTGGCGGTGAAGATGTGATGAGGATGAAGAAGGAATAAGATAAATGTGGTTAGGTTTGACTTTAGGGTTTTTATTTTATTATAATTTATTTAATTTTATTAATTTAATTTTAGGTGTAAAAGGACCAAAATACCCTTAGATTTAACCAAGAAAACTAACAGAGTTAGTGTCAGGGACCAAAACCATTACAAAAATGAAACCACAGGGCATGATATGATCAAAGATTCCTTTTTGGACTGAAATGGTTAAAATGATTAAACCACAGGGACCAAAACTGAAATTTACTCTATTTTTAATAACAAATTTATCAATCTATTACTCCTAAACTACACATCATATATATCATATTTATCTGGGATAGGACCAGATTCTCGTGTCAAACCAACAATTTTCACCAAGGCTCTCGAGTAGCAATATATATCTCAACTCGATGTTAGAATTTTTGGTTCAAGTAAGGTCATGTCACATAAACAAAATAAAATAACATTCTAATCAAAGTTTTCAGAACCGGATCGGACGTCGAACCAGACGCCTTACTGGTTTGGTGGTCGGACCGGTTGGACCGGATTTAACTATATTTTAATTATATTTATATATGTAATTAAATATAAGTAATTTATATATGATTTATATATATATTTTATAGTTATATATAAAACTTAACTATATTTGTATATCCGACGTACAATTTTATGGTTTAACATCCCGTTTTTACCCACTAAAATAAAAAAAAACCGGTCTGAACCGGCCGGTTCGACAACTAAAAAACGAATCACACCAGACCGGACCGGACACGGCACTGATTCCCGGTCGAACCGGTCGGACCGGCCGGTCCGATCCGGTCTAAAAACACTGATTATAATACAATTAAGAAAAATATAATTTCATTAAAAATAAAATAAATTTCATTTTATAGTTGGGTTACGAAACTTCAATCTTGTAAAAACTATACATTATATCGTTAATAGAAACATTCTTAAAAAAATCTCTGTATAGAAAATACAAATATGGTTGAAATATTCTGTCACTTCAACTAAAACAATGATATAATCCATATCATCTGAAAACTTCAAAAGTGAAGAACTTATTAGGCACTAGAACTCTTAAAGATGTTTCTGAACAACACACTATAACAAACTAAAGCCAATATAACTATTGCAATATGTTGTATTATGCTTTGAAAAAGTTATTTTTAGGCCTTATAAAGATTACATTAGCCTAAAATAACTTTTTTAATCGAAGATTCCATTAGGTAAAGTTATATTAATCTAAAGTAACTCTTTTGTTAGATAATGTAACATTTTTGTTAGCTAATATAAGATACTTTTAAACTAATATATATTTTTTTAAAGGTTGCTTGAAAAAAGTTGAATCAGGATTATTTTTTCTACTAGTGATGTGGGTTTATTATTATTATTATTATTATTATTATTATTATTATTATTATTATTATTATTATTATTATTATTATTATTATTATTATTATTATTATTATTATTATATTATTATTATTATGTTTTTATATATTATTATTATTGTAATTATTTTTCGAAACATATATATATATATATATATATATATATATACATACACACACACATATATATATATACTAGTTGGAATGCCCGCGCGTTGTAGCGGGTGCGCTTATTTTAAACCCAGGCGATCCAGTCACATGAAAGTGGTCAAAGTCATCGCATATAAAGTTCTCATGTTTGATTCTTCCTAGAGTGCAAGCAGCGAGCACTTGTTCTATTTACCTTTAAAGTTCTTCCTCCATAGGGGGTATTTACTCGAGTGCAAGCAGCGAGCACTTGTAATAGCTTTGGCCTTTTTCGATTCTTCCTCCACGACCCAAAATTTGACAAGTTTATTGTTACAAAACATGTTCTATTCACCTTTAAAGTTCTCATGCTCTGTAACATATGTTATCAGCCAAGCTCTACCACTTCCAAAGAAACCTAGTAACCAAGTCCCTTAAGTCACTCAAAGTTTTTGTGTGTAGATAAAACCACTTAAAATTCATTAGGTGTTTCAGTTTTGTGAAATTTGAGATTTTTTCTAGGTTACCAGGTCACCCACACGTTACGAAATGCTTGCCATGAGTGAGATTTTAGTGTATACAACTGGTCAACATATGCTGATTAGTATTTCTTATTCTAAATATGACGTGTCAGTTTTCACTCTGGTAAACTAAAAATCCCAAATTTCACAAAGATGAACCACATGAAAGCTGAGTGGTTTTATCAGGTGACTTTTTCCATATTATTATCATATATACGTAATTTCATAAGGCAGTCTAAACTTGATATGAAAAAAAAATATACTTGTAATTGCTGATCGCTGCGCACGATCTTCCACTTCAATCGCCACCTGCAAAAGTCCTCCTTCTAACTGGGATATGCACGGTGGTACAGGAGCATCCTGTAGCATTAAACCAAACAAGAAATATTATAGAACTTTGTTTGATGCATTTATACAGGTTTGATAAAGATTTCTGATAACTCCCACTTTCCTAAACCTATCATTAGAGGTGGCAAAGCAACCGGAATGAGCATTTTGGAAAACATGTCAAAATGGGTTCAGTCACAAAGGGTCATTATAATTTGTGTGCCTAACAGATAAGGTAGGGTTGTGCGGTCCACCAATAGTCTGATTGCTTTGTATTTTTTAAAATAATAGATGTGTTAAACTACAAAACAGTATTACCAACACAACCAGTGGAAGCCTCAAGAGCTCAATTGGCCAAATGCAAAACCCATGTATAATGAAAAGATAAAAACACTTTGTGGTAGTTACCTGGGGTTTAGTTTCTGCAGCCACAGTACTGAGTGCACCATCAACAACATATATAAAAGAAGCAGATTCCAAGTCCTGTTCAGAGCGGTAGCAAACAAAGAGTCCACAGCCCATGCAATTCATGCGAAATTGTTTTTCTAGTTTCCCTTCACCCCTATAATGGAAAACATCCCTTAGGTATCAAAAGAAAATGCATGTGCTCACCAATAAGTACTCATGACACGTGCATCAGGCAAACCTTTCATTTCCAAGTACCAAACAGGTGTAAAAAGCTTACCGCTTTAGGAGGATTTTTCCTGCCTCGTTTATGTTCAATCTTATTAGATGCTTTTTCTTATCCAATACATATGCTTTGTCAGTTTTTCTCTTAGGCATCCTCTGCAATTGGGTATCTACAATCATACTTTAGTATGGGAAAACAATACAAAGAAATGGCAAAGTAATGCAGGAAAAGGACATACAACCCAATTATAAGGGTCAAAGCACTACATGAAAAAAATTGAGACCGATATCGTGTCACACCCTCAAAATCCACTAACGGGGTTTTACCGTCAGGCGTGTGACATAACCAGGATCTCAGATAAGCATCAGTTACACGAAACACAGTAATTACAAAACATCACATTAAGTAATTAGATCTTTAAATCAATCATGAGTGTTTCAATCTTGCGGAAGCGTTTCAAAAACAGAAATCAATAGTAAATTGTTTCAACATGCGTTTCAACCATAAGAATCCATAACGTTTAACCAAACAAATTAGTTGAGTAGTGATGTATGCCATGCATGCATCCTAGCTGAGTTCTTAACCTTGTGCGTTTCTGCGACCTGAGAAAACATGCTAAAATGTGTCAACATAAAGTTGGTGAGTTCACAGGTTTAAACAACAAGAAATGTGTTTGTAAGCGTATCCATAGTTTGCGTTTCAATGGTTTAGTATATATTGCATATCGTTAGGTAGCTAGCCTCTGTTCTTGTTACTTAGCGTTTCGAACCGAAGCTGACTGTTTACGTCCTATATGTGTTTGTTGTATCCCCGTCACGTCTCGCAAGACCGTGACAAATGTTAGGTCAATAAAGCACCCGTTTGACCTCCAATCAAGCTAGCGCGACTAGCCCGGGCGGGGTTTGTCAGACCCAGTAGTACTACTCAAAATTACCTCGCTAATCCCATTACTAACGGTTCGATTGTGTGAGGACATGTTATGTGTTTGCACTAACGTAACAAGTGATATCAATAATACTGGCAACCATTCATAAAATATGTTTGCATGTTTTCTCCCCCAAAAAGGAAAGAAAGTAATAAGGGGCCGTGAAACTCACCTCGAGTGCGTTGCAACGAAAAAATGTAAGCACCAAAAGAGATGGTTTCCAATTAACCTGAGTTTCATTTAATATTCAATTAATATTAAATATCAATAATGTGATCGTATGGTTTCGCGTTTCACGTCTCGGTTACGATGCAGGCTATCGATACCACCCATTCATAAGCAAGAATGATTAACACAATACAAGCATATAATTTACCATTCCTAAGCATACACACAGAATTAATATATGATCACCTTTGTAAAAATACTTGTAAAATAATAAGTATTCCTTCAAAAACCAAACTGTATTTTGTAATGCATGATTCACATTAATATTTTTCTTTTAGTATCATTGTTAATAAGTTAGTGCTTGTGAAAAATGTCATAGAAACATGCATCCTAAAACTACATAGCTACTACCCATGCAAGTTCCATACCTAACTGCATATATACATACACCCATATATACAGCACGATCCCACTTCTTTGTATATTTGCATCGACAGAAATATATATATATTTAAAATGAATACGCACCCACTTTAAATTAGAAACCCACCACCGATTAGTGATAGACATTGCTGCCTTTGGTTTAATGAATTTTAATTTCAAACCTGTGTATACTTTATGATTTACAGTTAGACTTTAAGTTTGAGGCTTTTCATATAATAGTATTTTTATATTATGTAGTAATCATAATATATGTAATATTATGTTACATACAAAGAACCCACGCACAACACACATAGTCACATGCATAACCCCCACAACTCATCTTTATATAATAATAGAAACCACATGCCTCTCCACTCAACATACACACATAAGTACGGTACACATCCATACAATATATATATATATATATATATATATATATATATTTACATGAACACACAACATTCTCACACAGGGTCATCACATACACAATATACACACACAACATCCATGAACACCTACTGCCATTTGTGCGCACAACAAACATACATATACATACTCATATAACTACCCGAACACAGGTGTAAAATACATACACACATATACACCGCGTACACAGCAGCCGAAGGCTGCTGTGTTCGTCCTTCCTGCGCAACATATATACATACATACACAACCTGCGCACACACATATATACGTACATATACAACAGCATACACATACGAACAGAAACGTATACATACATACGCAGCAACATACAGTCACGCACACAGCAGCATACGTACATACGCAGCAATATACATACATACGCAGCAACATACAGTCACGCACACAGCAGCATACGTACATACATAAACAGCAGCATACATACATATATAAACAGCAGCATACATACATACAACAGCAGCATACATACATATATAAACAGCAGCATACATACATACAACAGCAGCATACATACATATATAAACAGCAGCATACATACATACAACAGCAGCATACATACATATATAAACAGCAGCATACATACATACAACAGCAGCATACATACATATATAAACAGCAGCATACAGTCACGCACACAGCAGCCTTCGGCTGCTGTGTTTTGCTCCTCTTGTGCGACACACACATGCACAGTATGTATATATATACACAGCAAACACACATATATATACACTTACATATATGATTCGCAGGTTACATACACACTACAGACGATCACAACCGATAGCTCCAACGGAGGCAGCTTTCGAACCACCAACATACACCCATGAACACACGCGCGAAACCGAGCATCTAAATATAACCGTACACACATAGATACATATACACGCATGAACACATTCATATATATATATATATATATACGACGCAGCATATATATATATATATCTATAACGCAACACATGTATACATACGTTCACGAACCCAACCATCGCAACCTATGAACCCAACGCAAACGTATACGCGGAAACCGTAACCCGAAACCATAACATAACGAATAACGGAGATACGTACCGTATAAGGTTGTCGTCGAAGGCTGCGGTTGATGACAAGAAACTCGCTTGGGAACGACCACCGCGAGTGAAAGGTTGTCGCGAATAGGGAGACGTCGAGGGGAAGTAGTGGTGCGGTGGTCGGAGAAGCGTTGACCGTCTAAGAGCCCCGGTTGATGTTGGGATGACTGTTGAAGGTGGAGTGTTCTGAACAGAAGGTTGCAGCGATGAAGATAGGGCTGCAGGAGACCGTACGCTGCTATTGGGAAGGTTGCAAGAGTCAAGGGAGAGGTGTTAGAAGGGGCTGCCCGTGTCAGCTTCACAACCAAGTACAAGGATGTCGTGGGGAAGAGCTTCGCCGGAAGGTGAACGGTGGAGTTCGAATGAGTTGCAAGTCACGAGCGGGAGAAGAAATCAAGTGTGTAGTTTTTATGCTTCTTAGGTGTAATTGAAGATTGTGAAGGATTGGATATGGTTAGATGATAGTTTATATAAGATTAATTCAATTATTATTGCAGATTCTTTGGCCAAAACATGGAGGAGCAAAACAGGGAAACAAGTGGAAGAAATCGAGGGTGAATGGGGGGTGGGGTTGGGTGCTTTTTGAATTTACCAAATTGGTCCCCGTAGTTTGTATCAGTTGTCAACTGAAACATAAGGTTTTGTTTAAATTTTTATAAAATTAACTTTTATTTACCGAAAATTACGAGATGTTACAGTCTCCCCTACTTTAGGAAATTTCGTCCCGAAATTTGTTCACGAGGAGGCTGAAACGAAAAGATGAGGATACTTGGATTTCATTTGATCCTCCCGTTCCCAGGTGAACTCTGGTCCACGCTTTGAGTTCCATCGGACTTTGACAATAGGAATACGACTGTGTCTGAATGTCTTGACCTCTCGGTCCATAATTTCCACTGGTTCCTCGATGAAGCGTAGTTGTTTGTCAACATGTACCTCGTCCAACGGTATGACGAGAGTCTCGTCAGCCAGGCATTTCCTCAGGTTTGAAACATGGAACACATCATGTACTCCACTGAGTTCTTCAGGTAAGTTCAACTGATAGGCTACGGGACCAACCCGTTTGACAATTTCAAACGGTCCCACGTACCTAGGGTTTAGTTTTCCACGTTTCCCGAAACGAATCACGCCTTTCCAAGGTGACACTTTCAACAGTACTTTGTCACCAATCTGAAACTCCAATGGCTTACGACGCTTGTCGGCGTAACTCTTTTGTCGGTCACGTGCTGCTGCCATACGGTTACGGATCTGCACGATCTTCTCAGTCGTCTCGTGCACAAGTTCAGGACCGGTAAGTTGACTTTCTCCAACTTCCGCCCAACAAATAGGTGACCGGCACTTACGCCCATACAGTGCCTCAAATGGAGCTGCCTTGATCGAGGTATGATAACTGTTATTATAGGAGAACTCAACCAATGGTAAATGAGTTTCCCAGCTGCTGCCAAAATCAATCACACAGGCACGCAACATGTCTTCCAGTGTCTGGATCGTACGCTCACTTTGACCATCGGTTTGCGGGTGATACGCGGTACTCATATCCAGCCGCGTTCCCAATGATCGTTGTAATGATTGCCAGAAATGAGAAGTGAAGCGAGCGTCACGATCAGAAATGATAGATATCGGCACGCCATGTCGAGAGACTATTTCCCTTAAATAGATACGTGTCAACTTCTCCATTCGATCAGTCTCTCGGATTGCCAGAAAGTGTGCGGATTTCGTTAAGCGATCTACTATAACCCAAATGGTATCGCATCCGCTGGGGGTCCTAGGTAACTTCGTGATAAAATCCATGGAGATCTGCTCCCATTTCCACACTGGAATTTCCGGTTGTTGAAGTAAACCGGATGGTCTCTGGTATTCCACCTTAACCTTGGAACAAGTTAAGCATCTGCTTACGTATGTGGCTATCTCCGCTTTCATTTTCGGCCACCAGTAAAATTCTTTCAGGTCTTGATACATCTTGTCTGAACCTGGATGAATCGAGTAACGTGACTTATGAGCTTCATCCATTATCAGCTCTCGCAAATTCCCGTACTGTGGTACCCAAATCCGTTTCATAAAATAACAGATCCCATCAGCTTTAAACTCCAACTGTTTCTCCATGCCTCGCATGGATTCTGCTTTAAGATTCTCCGTCTTTAAGGCCTCAGACTGAGCAGCTCTGATTTGTGCTGGTAGGTCAGAGTGGATAGTCATTTGTAATGCGCGCACCCGACGAGGCTTTAGGGTTTCCTTACGACTAAGGGCATCGGCTACCACATTAGCCTTACCCGGATGATACTTGATCGCACAATCGTAATCATTGAGTAACTCTAACCACCGTCGTTGCCGCATATTCAATTCTTTCTGGTCAAATATGTGCTGGAGACTCTTGTGATCTGTATAGATCGTGCACCTGGTTCCATATAAGTAGTGCCTCCAGATCTTCAAGGCAAACACTACAGCTCCTAGTTCCAGATCATGCGTGGTGTAGTTCTTCTCATGCACCTTGAGCTGTCGAGATGCATAAGCTATGACCTTGTCGCGTTGCATCAGTACACATCCCAAACCTTGGATGGATGCATCACAGTAAACAACAAAGTCATCAGTTCCTTCTGGTAAAGCTAGGATTGGTGCGCTGCAGAGTTTGTCTTTAAGCGCTTGAAACGCTGTTTCCTCTTTGTTGCCCCACTTATAAGTTATTCCCTTATGAGTTAGGGAAGTCAAAGGTTGCGCCAATTTTGAAAATCCTTCAATGAATCTCCGGTAATAGCCTGCCAAACCAAGGAATTGTCGCACCTCAGTAGGCGTCTTTGGTGCCGGCCATTCCTTGATTGCTTTAATCTTTGAAGGATCAACATGTATACCCTTTTCATTCACCACGTGCCCAAGGAATTGCACTTCACGCATCCAGAAGTCACATTTTGAGAACTTTGCGTAAAGTTGTTCATCTCTCAGCAATTCCAGTATGGTCCTCAAATGTCCCTCATGATCTTCCTTATTACGGGAGTAGATCAGTATGTCATCAATGAAGACAATGACAAACTTATCCAAATAAGGTTTGCAGACACGGTTCATGAGGTCCATGAAAACTGCTGGTGCATTGGTCAGCCCAAAAGGCATAACCAGAAACTCGTAGTGACCATACCTAGTTCTGAACGCAGTCTTTGAAATGTCTTCATCTCGAACCCTTAGCTGATGATATCCTGACCTCAGATCGATCTTGGAATAGAAACTTGACCCTTGAAGCTGATCGAACAAATCATCGATGCGTGGAAGAGGGTAACGATTCTTGACCGTCACTTTGTTCAGTTCACGGTAATCAATACACATGCGAAAAGTTCCATCCTTTTTCTTGACAAACAGGACTGGAGCTCCCCACGGTGATGAACTAGGTCTAATAAATCCTTTATCCAATAGATCTTGCAATTGCGTAGACAGCTCTTGCAGTTCTTTTGGAGCTAATCTGTACGGTGCTTTTGCGATAGGTGCGGCTCCAGGTACCAAATCAATCTGGAACTCGACTTGGTGATGCGGTGGGAGACCGGGTAGGTCTTCAGGGAAAACCTCAGGATAATCGCGTACAACAAGGATGTCTTCAATTTTCTTTTCATCGGGTTCTTTTTCAGTGACCATGGCTAGGAAAGCGATATGACCCTTACTCAAACACTTCTGAGCTTTCAGGTAGGAGATGATTCCACAGACCATGCCACTCCTTTCGCCCTGAACCGATAAAATTTCACCACTAGGAAGTGTGATACGAACGATTTTCCCTCCACAGATGATCTCAGCTTGATTCTTGGATAGCCAGTCCATACCCACAACTACGTCGAAACTACCAAGTGTGACAGGCATCAGATCTATATCTATCTCATGACCACATAATCCTAATCGGCACCCCTTGGCGATATGAGTTGCCTCAATTAGTTTTCCGTCAGCTAATTCTACCACATAACTAGGTTCCATGACAGTTAGGGTTACATTTAAGAACTTAATGAACTTGTTGGAAACAAAACTCCTATCAGCTCCAGTATCAAATAGTATGGAAGCAAAACAACCATTCAGGGGAAACGTACCAGTAACCACATTCTGGTCATCCCTTGCCTCGCCGGAACCGATCACGAATGCGCGACCCTTGGCATTGCCCCCGTTACTATCCTTGTTTCCACTCTTTAGCTGCGGGCAATCCTTCATGTAGTGGCCCTCCTTACCACACTTAAAGCAGCTTCTAATCACTCCACCCTGTCGTTGTTGTTGGAGTTGTTGTTGCTGAGTCATTAGTTCACCCCGGCAGTCTTTGGCTGCATGACCCATCTTTCCACATCTCTGACAACGGAGTCGATCACATGGGCCACGATGATGGAAGTTGCACCGGTTACACTTAGGATTCTTGCCCGCGTAGCTACTTGATCCCTGGCCATAGTTGTTGTGGTTCTGATTGTTGAAGCTTCTTGAAGGGTCAAACTTTTTGGTCTGTTGTTGTTGGGTGTTGTTGGAGCTTGAAGACTTGTTGTTGTTGTTGCCGTCCCATTTCCTTTTGTGATCAGAAGAACCAGAAGCAGCGCCACGTTTAGGCAAGGTGCCCTGTGCCACTGCCTGGTCAGTGAGTTTATGAGCCAGTCGGATGGCCTGCTGAATAGTGACAGGATCAGCAGCCATCACACTAGCCTGAATCTGAGGAGCTAGACCATCAATGTATTTTTCGATCCGTTTGTAGGCTGGAGTCACCATCTGAGGACATAATGCAGCCAACTCGTGCGAACGAGTCGTGTACTCCTCAATGTCTGAACCAACCATCTTTAAATTCCAAAATTCTGCCTCCAGTTTCTGGACTTCGCTCCTGGGGCAGTACTCTTCTTTCATTAAAATCTTGAAGTCCTCCCAAGGCATACTGTTAGCAGCATCAAGTCCTAAGGTTTGGACCTGTGAGTTCCACCATGTCAAAGCTGGTCCTTCCAAAGTGCCGGAAGCATACTTGACACGGTTTTCTGCTGGACAGTTACACATTGCAAAGGCGGATTCCAGCTTCTCAATCCAACGAAGGAGGGTAACAACACCTTCGGAGCCTTTGAAGGAATGAGGTTTGCAGTCCATGAACATCTTAAAAGTGCAGACTGCTTGACCTGGAATGAGTGGATACATATTAATGATTTAAGGATTGTTACGTAGAGTATCAAGGATTTGACCAAAAGATCTATTTGACAGAGGTTTACCTCCTTGGTTTTGGTTCTGGTTGATATTGTTGTTTTGATTTTGGTTCCTGGTCTGTTCGAACGCCTCAAGCGCTTCAGCAACACGCTCATTTATGATGGCATCGAGTTCAGCTTGTGTTAGATTAATGTTTTCTTGTCTAGGTGGGCGTCCAATTCTTCGTCCAGACATGGTTCTACGTATTCACAATACATGACAGTCACTATCGATTAATAACTATTGATAACAATAATCTGTTACATACTAGTAGAAATGAAGGATTTGTTTGCATATCGATAGTGAGGTTTCATGAGAACCGAGACTTTATGTCTCCAAGTATAGAAACGAAAATTTTGTACTAACTATGACTGTTATCACCTAATAGAGTTACCAGAATTCTCATGCACGACAAATTACAATTACGTGTGCACCCGTGATTCTAATCTGCTTTGCATGGTCATTCATGGCTTCTCCCATTCGTGATAACATACCTTGTCAAGTACTGAGTGCTATTTATTAACACTAGCGAAGATGATGAGTACGATAGAGTTTGCTGTGGTGTTCAAATCTTGAATAGTTTATTTCGGGAAACGAAATCAAGGACAAGAATTATTCAACATGACAATGAGATGTTCCGAGTGTATTCGTTTGATTCGTGAATCAAAGCGAGTACGTTGACTAATCAAAGTATTTAGTCAACCACAACTTTGTTGAAACATGCGTACCTATAAGCAGATACTCATCCCAAGGGTTCCCAGGTAAGGTAAACAGGTCCATCGGTTGATTTGGATATATGCGAATACCTTGCCTAGACAGAACACCCCGAGATACAGGCATCTTACTCTTCCAGCATTGCATGTATTCAGTGGTGGGACACAGACTTTGACGAGATTTTGGAATCCATTAATAACAATCGAGGTTTTGGAGTTTGAAATCACTTGAATTAGGCACTCAACCTTCCCGTATGTTAAAGTAAAAGTTTTCAAGCATCCATAGCTTAGAAATCTATGTGTGTGTAACTAACGCCAATCCAGCTATAGTCTAAAATGCAATGCAAATGAGATGCAAGTCCATTTTAGTTCGCTATAACTAATGCTCTGATACCAATCTGTCACACCCTCAAAATCCACTAACGGGGTTTTACCGTCAGGCGTGTGACATAACCAGGATCTCAGATAAGCATCAGTTACACGAAACACAGTAATTACAAAACATCACATTAAGTAATTAGATCTTTAAATCAATCATGAGTGTTTCAATCTTGCGGAAGCGTTTCAAAAACAGAAATCAATAGTAAATTGTTTCAACATGCGTTTCAACCATAAGAATCCATAACGTTTAACCAAACAAATTAGTTGAGTAGTGATGTATGCCATGCATGCATCCTAGCTGAGTTCTTAACCTTGTGCGTTTCTGCGACCTGAGAAAACATGCTAAAATGTGTCAACATAAAGTTGGTGAGTTCACAGGTTTAAACAACAAGAAATGTGTTTGTAAGCGTATCCATAGTTTGCGTTTCAATGGTTTAGTATATATTGCATATCGTTAGGTAGCTAGCCTCTGTTCTTGTTACTTAGCGTTTCGAACCGAAGCTGACTGTTTACGTCCTATATGTGTTTGTTGTATCCCGTCACGTCTCGCAAGACCGTGACAAATGTTAGGTCAATAAAGCACCCGTTTGACCTCCAATCAAGCTAGCGCGACTAGCCCGGGCGGGGTTTGTCAGACCCAGTAGTACTACTCAAAATTACCTCGCTAATCCCATTACTAACGGTTCGATTGTGTGAGGACATGTTATGTGTTTGCACTAACGTAACAAGTGATATCAATAATACTGGCAACCATTCATAAAATATGTTTGCATGTTTTCTCCCCCAAAAAGGAAAGAAAGTAATAAGGGGCCGTGAAACTCACCTCGAGTGCGTTGCAACGAAAAAATGTAAGCACCAAAAGAGATGGTTTCCAATTAACCTGAGTTTCATTTAATATTCAATTAATATTAAATATCAATAATGTGATCGTATGGTTTCGCGTTTCACGTCTCGGTTACGATGCAGGCTATCGATACCACCTATTCATAAGCAAGAATGATTAACACAATACAAGCATATAATTTACCATTCCTAAGCATACACACAGAATTAATATATGATCACCTTTGTAAAAATACTTGTAAAATAATAAGTATTCCTTCAAAAACCAAACTGTATTTTGTAATGCATGATTCACATTAATATTTTTCTTTTAGTATCATTGTTAATAAGTTAGTGCTTGTGAAAAATGTCATAGAAACATGCATCCTAAAACTACATAGCTACTACCCATGCAAGTTCCATACCTAACTGCATATATACATACACCCATATATACAGCACGATCCCACTTCTTTGTATATTTGCATCGACAGAAATATATATATATATTTAAAATGAATACGCACCCACTTTAAATTAGAAACCCACCACCGATTAGTGATAGACATTGCTGCCTTTGGTTTAATGAATTTTAATTTCAAACCTGTGTATACTTTATGATTTACAGTTAGACTTTAAGTTTGAGGCTTTTCATATAATAGTATTTTTATATTATGTAGTAATCATAATATATGTAATATTATGTTACATACAAAGAACCCACGCACAACACACATAGTCACATGCATAACCCCCACAACTCATCTTTATATAATAATAGAAACCACATGCCTCTCCACTCAACATACACACATAAGTACGGTACACATCCATACAATATATATATATATATATATATATATATATATATATATATATATATATATTTACATGAACACACAACATTCTCACACAGGGTCATCACATACACAATATACACACACAACATCCATGAACACCTACTGCCATTTGTGCGCACAACAAACATACATATACATACTCATATAACTACCCGAACACAGGTGTAAAATATACATACACACATATACACCGCGTACACAGCAGCCGAAGGCTGCTGTGTTCGTCCTTCCTGCGCAACATATATACATACATACACAACCTGCGCACACACATATATACGTACATATACAACAGCATACACATACGAACAGAAACGTATACATACATACGCAACAACATACAGTCACGCACACAGCATCATACGTACATACGCAGCAATATACATACATACGCAGCAACATACAGTCACGCACACAGCAGCATACGTACATACATAAACAGCAGCATACATACATATATAAACAGCAGCATACATACATACAACAGCAGCATACATACATATATAAACAGCAGCATACATACATACAACAGCAGCATACATACATATATAAACAGCAGCATACATACATACAACAGCAGCATACATACATATATAAACAGCAGCATACATACATACAACAGCAGCATACATACATATATAAACAGCAGCATACAGTCACGCACACAGCAGCCTTCGGCTGCTGTGTTTTGCTCCTCTTGTGCGACACACACATGCACAGTATGTATATATATACACAGCAAACACACATATATATACACTTACATATATGATTCGCAGGTTACATACACACTACAGACGATCACAACCGATAGCTCCAACGGAGGCAGCTTTCGAACCACCAACATACACCCATGAACACACGCGCGAAACCGAGCATCTAAATATAACCGTACACACATAGATACATATACACGCATGAACACATTCATATATATATATATATATATATATACGACGCAGCATATATATATATATATATATCTATAACGCAACACATGTATACATACGTTCACGAACCCAACCATCGCAACCTATGAACCCAACGCAAACGTATACGCGGAAACCGTAACCCGAAACCATAACATAACGAATAACGGAGATACGTACCGTATAAGGTTGTCGTCGAAGGCTGCGGTTGATGACAAGAAACTCGCTTGGGAACGACCACCGCGAGTGAAAGGTTGTCGCGAATAGGGAGACGTCGAGGGGAAGTAGTGGTGCGGTGGTCGGAGAAGCGTTGACCGTCTAAGAGCCCCGGTTGATGTTGGGATGACTGTTGAAGGTGGAGTGTTCTGAACAGAAGGTTGCAGCGATGAAGATAGGGCTGCAGGAGACCGTACGCTGCTATTGGGAAGGTTGCAAGAGTCAAGGGAGAGGTGTTAGAAGGGGCTGCCCGTGTCAGCTTCACAACCAAGTACAAGGATGTCGTGGGGAAGAGCTTCGCCGGAAGGTGAACGGTGGAGTTCGAATGAGTTGCAAGTCACGAGCGGGAGAAGAAATCAAGTGTGTAGTTTTTATGCTTCTTAGGTGTAATTGAAGATTGTGAAGGATTGGATATGGTTAGATGATAGTTTATATAAGATTAATTCAATTATTATTGCAGATTCTTTGGCCAAAACATGGAGGAGCAAAACAGGGAAACAAGTGGAAGAAATCGAGGGTGAATGGGGGGTGGGGTTGGGTGCTTTTTGAATTTACCAAATTGGTCCCCGTAGTTTGTATCAGTTGTCAACTGAAACATAAGGTTTTGTTTAAATTTTTATAAAATTAACTTTTATTTACCGAAAATTACGAGATGTTACATATCGCGTGTAAAACCAATGACAATCAAAGCAAGATTGTACCACATACATTTCTACCATCTACAATCATTCATTCCATTAGGAAAATAGAAACCACAGGTTATCATATAGTATTAATATGAAACAGCTGTAAAAGATGTGAAATATTAAAAAAAATTAGTAATATAACTAAGATAAATTCATTAGTAACCACTTTACGTGCAAATAAAGTTTATGTTGCAGTTGCTCTATCATGTAACTACCTGTTGTGGACTAATCTCCTGTATCTAAGTCGCTGTCAGCCGGCACCAACAGCACCAGATGAGACCAAGATAGCCTCAAATCCTTCAGAGTTTAGTGTTTGGATCTGCATTTAGGACAGAAGTTAATTATAATAAGAATTCAAGGCATTCCACAAACATTTTTAATGAAAAATATAGGGAAAAAAAAAGAAAGACAGCATAGAATTACTCAAAGTAGAAGAATGAGTTTTGATTATAACACCTGTTCAGAGCTCCTAGTCTTCCAAGTGCAAGTCTCCCATCCTCTCGAGTGACAACAGCCGTACCAACCTTTAAAAATATATTGATCAATTCATAAATCCATGCAAATAACAAAGTGTTTGCAGCCCAATGACCCACTTATTCCCTTCAAAGATTATTCAGACAGATAAGAACTTATCTGTCATAAAGGTTCCACACAAAACAGTATATTTACCATGGACTTAACTTTGAGGTTTAAGAAGTTAATGCAACATTAAGTAGGGATAAAAATATTTCATAAAGTTAATATGATTGAATCAATTCCATGATGGCATAATTATCAACCACGCTTATTTCAGGAACAATTACTTTTTGTTTCTTTTTCATGATGGCACATATATTATAATCGTCGATAAATGCTGCAACCCCTAGAAGTCTAAACTGATTAAACAAGCAAAAAGATAAGTTCCCCACCAGGTTTAACATTATGAAAAGGTTCATATAGAAAAAGACACTGATTAACACATTTAAACTGATTAAACAATCTACATGGATGAATTTGAACAAATTCTGATCAACTCGGTTGAAACCGCTACATGATTACACAATTAACACACACGGTTACACACAAGCACCAAATTGACATGTGCATTCTGAAACAAAAACACACAACAAGCGATTCAGAGATTAAAACATCGAGAAAACCACCAATGAATCCAATCAAACACAAGAAGCAATCAATACGATTCCACTGAAAGAGGAAGAAAAGAAGTTACGAAATTAAGACTTCACCTTAATTACGATACGTTTTACATCCTTAAGAAAGCGACGCGTTGGATCAATAGCAGCCATTGTTAAGAGGTTTAATGAATTGGTACCTGAAAGCAGTAGTGTATGAGTATGTGCAGATGGATGTGTGTGCGTATATATAGAGATAGAGTTAGAGATAGAGAAAGAGAAAGAGGCCCGATAGTCATCAACGGAGACAAACTGGCGAGGGCTTGACCAACAAAAATGGGGGCAGAATCTTTGGATTTCTGATTCAAGAAAACAAGAACCAAAAATTTTACCTTCTTCCAATTAAACTAAAAAATATATAATGATCAAATGGTTGAATCTTGAAATTCTATATACCAGTAAGAACATTTTATACCTTTTTTAACTTTTTCATCTTCAAGCACATCTTCATTCCCAGTTGCATCTGAGCTTGAATTCCTCCAAGAAACGTGGGGTGGGGATTGGAATCGGGAAAGGGGTTTGAATCGGGACCTTCGATAGCAATGAACCAACAATTGAATGGAGGCAGAGTGAATAGGGGATACAACACGAGGACACTGAAACGGACTGAATACGAATAGGGAGTGTTACCATCAAGAAGCATTGAAAGGAGGCGAACGTAACTGACGAAATCGGCTTCACCATAAACGCCATCCCAACGGTTACAATTGCCGGAGTGATTGGGAAGACGATGGGAACAGCCTCAAATGGAGATGAACGGGCGCGTCTTACGAAATGTATGGAAATTACTGTTTTGCCCATCCAATATGTATTATATAGTAGTTATAGATATATATATATGTTATACTTACGCATTTAGAATGAGAAAATACATAATTTAAATAGTATTTAGTTGTATTTGGGAGAACTCACTAGTTATTTATTGATAAGGGCTCAAGGTGCTTATTTGTTACTATATGTTGCTACGTCATCCTAACAATTTTAGACTAAGTTTCTTAATAGCATTATTCAAACTTTGTTCACTGAAATTGCCATGATGGACTTGGCGCAATTACATCATTTCGTTGGTATCACCGTAGTTCAGGGAATACACGGTCTATTTTTATCCCAAACATAGTATACTCGAGATATTTTACAATGTTCATTCATTTCTACGTGCCAGCATGCGCTGTTGGAATTAATCTTGATAGGATTAATGTCGGGTCAAATGGATAGGAGTCAATACTAGGTTTTATTTAAGCATATGTTTATTTTATTATTTGGTTATATGTTAGTGGTCAAAACATGGGATGAATGCAAAAGATTAGGAGATAATGGGCTAGATAGCGGTCACGTACGCATGGCCTTTTGCTTTTGTGAGTCTATTTAATTGTTTAGCAATGAATGAAAAGATAGTTTGTGATTGTGTAATCTTGAGCCTGAAACCAACAATTGGTATCAGAGCGCAAGGTTTAAAAACGAGCGCTGGTTTGAGAATCGGAAGAAAGAAATCACCAGAAGCAAGGCGGTAGCCTTGGCTACTGTCACCGGAAGCAGGCTCTGAGGAGGCAAAAAGAACGCAGCAGCAAGGGTTATTGATCGGAGAATTTCGATCAATCAATAGCAAGCTGAAGCATCATTGAAGCAAGATGCAAGCAAGAATAAAGTAGAACCTCGGTAAATAAAACCAGTTGAATGAAGCAAGAAAGAAGGGTTAGAGACGGCAACGGTTGAAGAAAGATGGATTCGAGACGGCAAATAGGAGCGGAGACGAGACTGCTACCGAATTGAAAGGGAAAATCGAAGTCGCAGGCACATAACGATTAAGGATAAATTGAATGAAAGCATGCAAAGGATAAGTCGGTAGAAGAAAGACGATAAATAAAAAAAAGAATTTGGTCAAACTTGGTAGGCGGTTATTGTGGATAAATAGAGAAGCAGGCAAGCTACTTAGTTTAATTAGAGTTCATCGATGAAACATGCAAGCAACCTAGCATCCTGGTGGATTAATTAAATGCAAGCAGCCTGGCTAGTATTTGAACATTAAAGTCACCGATAGAAGTAGAAGGAAACGGTCAAGCAAATAAAAAAATTCAAGAAAGAAGAAAACAACAGCAGCTGTTTCGGGCTCAATTTCGGGGTGAAACGATGACCAAATCACACCTCGTTACATTGGTAGCAACTACACGAATAGGACAACAAGCAGGAGAACAATTTGGTGATTTCGGATTCGGATTCGACGTCGATATTGGAATTCAAATCGGGTGTTCTTGAGCAGATTTATGAGAATGAAAGCAAAGAAAATAGCAAGAAAGAGGTATGCAGCATGAGCAAGATCAAGGGTAAGGGCAAGGGCAAGGGCAAGGGCAAGGGCAAGGGCAAGGGCAAGGGCAAGGGCAAGGGCAAGGGCAAGGGCAAGGGCAAGGGCAAGGGCAAGGGCAAGGGCAAGGGCAAGGGCAAGGGCAAGGGCAAGGGCAAGGGCAAGGGCAAGGGCAAGGGCAAGGGCAAGGGCAAGGGCAAGGGCAAGGGCAAGGGCAAGGGCAAGGGCAAGGGCAAGGGCAAGGGCAAGGGCAAGGGCAAGGGCATGGGCAAGGGCAAGGGCAAGGGCATGGGCATGGGCAAGGGCAAGGGCATGGGCAAGGGCAAGGGCAAGGGCAAGGGCATGGGCAAGGGCAAGGGCAAGGGCAAGGGCAAGGGCAAGGGCAAGGGCAAGGGCAAGGGCAAGGGCAAGGGCAAGGGCAAGGGCAAGGGCAAGGGCAAGGGCAAGGGCAAGGGCAAGGGCAAGGGCAAGGGCAAGGGCAAGGGCAAGGGCAAGGGCAAGGGCAAGGGCAAGGGCAAGGGCAAGGGCAAGGGCAAGGGCAAGGGCAAGGGCAAGGGCAAGGGCAAGGGCAAGGGCAAGGGCAAGGGCAAGGGCAAGGGCAAGGGCAAGGGCAAGGGCAAGGGCAAGGGCAAGGGCAAGGGCAAGGGCAAGGGCAAGGGCAAGGGCAAGGGCAAGGGCAAGGGCAAGGGCAAGGGCAAGGGCAAGGGCAAGGGCAAGGGCAAGGGCAAGGGCAAGGGCAAGGGCAAGGGCAAGGGCAAGGGCAAGGGCAAGGGCAAGGGCAAGGGCAAGGGCAAGGGCAAGGGCAAGGGCAAGGGCAAGGGCAAGGGCAAGGGCAAGGGCAAGGGCAAGGGCAAGGGCAAGGGCAAGGGCAAGGGCAAGGGCAAGGGCAAGGGCAAGGGCAAGGGCAAGGGCAAGGGCAAGGGCAAGGGCAAGGGCAAGGGCAAGGGCAAGGGCAAGGGCAAGGGCAAGGGCAAGGGCAAGGGCAAGGGCAAGGGCAAGGGCAAGGGCAAGGGCAAGGGCAAGGGCAAGGGCAAGGGCAAGGGCAAGGGCAAGGGCAAGGGCAAGGGCAAGGGCAAGGGCAAGGGCAAGGGCAAGGGCAAGGGCAAGGGCAAGGGCAAGGGCAAGGGCAAGGGCAAGGGCAAGGGCAAGGGCAAGGGCAAGGGCAAGGGCAAGGGCAAGGGCAAGGGCAAGGGCAAGGGCAAGGGCAAGGGCAAGGGCAAGGGCAAGGGCAAGGGCAAGGGCAAGGGCAAGGGCAAGGGCAAGGGCAAGAGCAAGAGCAAGAGCAAATAGTAAGTAGCAAGAGCAAGATGAATCGATTCAATCAAGCAAGAAGATAGCAAACAATGATAGAGCAAGAGATAAGAACTATAAGTTCTTAAAGCAAGTAGCAAGAATCAAACCTATGTGGTTCAATCAACGAGCAAGTAGTAAGAACGAAGATCAAGATTAAGGGGGTGAATGTTGGAATTAATCTTGATAGGATTAAAGTCGGGTCAAATGGGTATGAGTCAACACTAGGTTTTATTTAAGCATATGTTTATTTTATTGTTTGGTTATATGTTGGTGGTCAAAACATGGGATGAATGTAGAAAATTAGGAGATAATGGGCTAGATAGTGGTCACTACGCATGGATTTTTGCTTTTGTGAATCTATTTAATGTTTAGCAATGAATGAAAAGATAGTTTGTGAGTGTGTAATCTTCAGTCTGAAACCAACAAGCGCGCCTTGTACCACATCGATTGACACGACAACCTAACTTAGTGCCTCTGTTGGATAGTTACTTCACAATGGTACCTTATACAGAAAACTTGCGGATATATGTGCTTCAGTACCTCATATTCACCCACTCGGATAACCTATACTGTACAAAAAGTTTATCTATACATGCATGCACCTAGAGACACTCATTCATGCTTATGAAACGCATCTCATTCGTGCTTATGAAACGCATTTTATGCTATCTTCGGAGCACACTTAATTATGGTATTTGACTCACAGCCTCACCTTCACAAACTCTCATGGAATATTTGTGGGTGTCCAGACTCACGTTTCTCCACCTATGGCTATTTTTCAGCGTCAAAATACAATTTTTAGATTAAGTGTCAAGGCAAAATACAAAGGAGTGACAAACGCAATAGCATAAACATATACTGGAATTAGTGGGCTTTGTAGTCCCCATATATATGGGATATTGTTTGTGGATGAATACATAGAGAATTCCATGGAATCACAATTGCTTTCAGTATGGAGTACGATATGATGGCCTCAAGAATTACATCGAAACACATGGAAGAAGACGATTATAGCCACTAACATATAAACTGCCCTATAGTACGTAATTAGTAGACTTCATACATTAGACAATGATCGCCTTTGTGTTCAATTAACCAGGTAATTTATCAGTATTATAGCAAACATATATCCTACTACTCCTAGTTAATTAACTTATCATTATAAGGTTATTATTTTATTATTACAGCTCCAGTTCAAACGAGTAATCAAGAATCACCAAGTCTGCCATCATTATTACCTGCAAAAAACACGAATTGAAATCACAAGTCAAGAAGATGCTAGTAATCAATAAAAAAAAATCCTTTAAATGCACCCAAGATCGAAAAGCTCAACAAGAATATGTTTTTCATCATCAAGAAAAAATTCTTTTGAGTTCAAATGCAAGGGACTTTCAACATTTGAGTGCAGTACTTACACTAACTGAAGAGGGGTTTGGTCAAGGCAAGAGTAATCGTTATTGGGTTGCAACTCGTTTGGTTGAAGGTAGTTTCGGCCATCGAAGGTCGTTGGGTGTGGTGCAAGCTCATAATCAGAACTTCCAGGCATCAAGCTCATGTGATGCTGTTGAGCTCTTTCGTTTTCAGCTATCTAAATAATAGTTAAATGCATATATAAGTCAATTAATGGGATTTGTTAGTTTTAGAGATTGTGATATAGACATACCTTTGCTCTCAGGAATTGATTGCTGTTATGCAGCTCAAGTTCCTGCAGCATTACAAACCAAAAACATGAATGAACATGTACTCACAAATAGCATAAAGACAACATATTGTAGTATCTTATGAGATTATTATGCTGCTTAATTACGAAAAGAAAAGGATCAAATGTCGAAAATGTATATTATGGTTTAAAAGTGAACTAAGATAACATACTTGTAATATCTCACTCGTGGTTAAAAGTAAACTATAGGTGCATAATTACTTACCCTTTTTTGCATGTATTCGATTTCAGCAAATAAAAGTTCATTCTGCAGTTTAAAATCAAAGAGAAAGAAATAGTAGCTACATCCATCTAAATAATAATCCTGGAGATATCATAGAAAAAATAATGAGATAATAAAGTTACCTTTTTCGATCGAATTCTGGTAACTGCTTTCTCTAACTTAGTTTCAAGGTTCTTGAGGTCCTTCACCGGCATGTCTGTTAAAGATTCACCCATTATGTTCCTGTAAAATTGACTATAACAACAAAAGATTATAGGTGAATTTTCATAAGGATATTCATATATGAAGTAACTTTGCACGTCTATGAAATGTACCTGTTTTGATTTTGAAGGTTTGCAATTTGCTGACGGAGTTTTGTAGCTTCTTGTTGGTAAAACTGTAGTTTTTAGGCGAATAGCATGTCATTAGAATGTCTAAATAATGTGTAATCAAAGGTTAAATATAAAATTTTTATACACTTTACAATGTAGAAAAGAATCTGTCACAACCAGAAGCATGCATGAACTTCATAGTACACATTAAACAATTAAAGCAATAAAGCATGCTAATTAGCAAACTTACACAGCTGCATATAGGATCTGAAATTCAGCTAATTAATATGACTAGTTACATTTAAACATGAAATACCTATGACTAATTCTTTAAAAGCACTTGACTAGTAATCCATTAATTAATGATACCAACAGTTGAAGCATCTCATTATACAACACTTTTAAATGTGTCAAAAAAATGTGTACACTTAACTTTTTTGTGGTTGTGGGTTACATTACAAGTTGAATAAGTTAGTAGAGCATAAGATATGAACAAAAAGGATACCTGGGTATTGGCTTCAGCAACCGAATCATTGTCAGGTGAATCTAGACATGCTTTTTTGTACCTATCAATTGTTCCCCTAACACTGCAATAACAAAAAGAAAAAGACCATCAACATACGGTGTTACAACATGATTATAAACTTATTGTTTGACGAATCATCCCCATTGAAGAAACTATGCAGAAACACAGGTTAAACCTCAAAGTTTTCATAGGAAAAGTTGCTAATATATAATAAATCATTGAATTAGCTACCTTCCATATAATTGTGAGCTTAATTATATTTCCCAGCACAACAAATTACCCACAAAAGTGTACGTTTTATACTTTAATTGTAACGGCCTTTGCAATATACGTAATTATGCAAATCTCAATCGCTTTGAGATGTTTCATAGGTACTTACTGTTTTAATTCGGATAATTCAAAGAAAAATGACAAGAACATATATGCATAATATTTTATCTATTTACATATTCCTAAAAGGTATGTAACAATGACCCAAAATCTTTTATATAGTTGGATGAACAATCACAAAATTTGAGTTAGCAGTTGGCATGATTGGTGGTTATAACCTCGACATTTAAAAAAAAAATTCTATAGAAACTCTGCCAGTAAAAATAACAACTGAGTTACCACTGACAACCACTTATGAGTGACGGGTTAGTTACCACGTATAGTTGTTAGACCAAGTTAATTGTCACTAATAACCGAATTGTGACCGATTATCAAGTAACCACCCATCACAGTTAGTGATGATTAGTTTCCCAATTCCCACCGACAACTTTTTCCAATGTAACTATTCATCAATATCTCAATAATGCAAATAAAATGTAGTGATCCCCGCCAATGGTGAGCTAAATTATATATATTTCTAAGATGGAAAATAACATCAAGAAAATAGTTACAAAAGTTGGCAATTTTGTGTATTGTTTTAGGTGTTTTTATGTTTCTTGGTTTTGCATACAGGTTAAACTGATGTTCAGACACAAACAAGGGTATTCTTACTACACGCAATCTTAAAGCTTTTCAAACAGTTGGAGGAAATGTGTATGATTTTAAGGAAACATAAAAACGTTCATACTAATTGAATAAAATCTCACTTTTCTCGGAGATCTTAAGGAGACGACCATATATGCACACACTGTACATTACCTCAATTTGGTCGAAGCTAGTGACTGGTTGCCTCTGCCACGTTGTCAACACATCCATCATTCTGATAGGTTTCCTTTTTCTAAGGCCATGATTATTGCCACGTGTCAAGAACCCATTACACAATGGATAATTGAATCAAGTGTCGCTCTTTTACCCTCTTCGTAGATCCAAAATCTCTTTTAATTCTTTTTCTTTCTGCAAATTACTGTGTGTGAATCAGAGCCGTCCATTTCATGGCATCAGAAATTATTGTACGGATTCTTCTGTCCCCATGCATTAGATCCTCTCTCATTGGCTAGCTCTTTCGTACCCTCTTTATACCACAAATGATGCACAAAATCATTTTGTTTTGTTTTATTTGTTTACACCTTATATTAAATGTAAACCAATATTGACTATATATGAGATTAGAAGGAAATGAGTATCTCCCACTTATTAACCGGCTTGTGTCATCATCGCTTCAGATATCAATACAAGGCAATATGTCTCATGGGCTCACCCAGAGGAAAGACATGAGCTTTCGAACAACGTATAGTACCTCTACTCAAACATTGCGCAAATACTCGAACCTTAATCTGGGCTTCCAATCTTTATCGTAGGCTGCCCTACCTAATAAATGATCATACTGGAGCGGTTCACTATGAGATTAAAGAAACTAGTAAACGGTACCCCTCCTCTCAAATACTTGGTAGGCCGGCCTCTCCCCTATTAACAAAATAATATCCCCCTCATTATAGAAAAGGGATATGTTTAGTACATAAGGAGTATGTTTAACCACTTCCGACTAAAACCTTTTTTATAATATGGTATAAACCCTTATCTCTATAACATAGATCTAATGAGCTTTTTATCCTAGAAGTGAAAACCCTAAAGTCTAAGAATGCATATCTAAATGCATACTTTGTATACAATAATCTTTTTCTAGGAATTACAAAGTTATAGTTTTTGAAAATTGTTTAAACTATCTTGGTTTTGTTAAATTCTTTATTTTTGTTGGCAATTTGAATTTTTTATTATAATACCCTAAGTTTAATTATCAAGAAATCAATTAAACCCATTTCATTAGGGTAACATGTACTGACAATACCCATAGCGCGCTAGATTTGATATTCATTTTACCTCAATTTCACCCATTTGTAGTGCAACAAAAAAACCTTTAAATTCTTTCTTATCTGAACTCTAAAGAGTTCTAGAGTATCTTGAAAACAAGAACAAGTGATCTTCGTGATTTTCACTTTCTTTTTTCATTTTTGACTAGGCTTTGATGACATCTATTCCTCTGAGTCCTTTCACTTTGCTTTGATGATGTTTAACTGACGTATATATGTTTATTAAGGAAATCTCAAAATGATGAATTAAAGTGTTGAGCAAATAGGAACTTGACAACATCTTATGTGTGTGTGTGTGTGAGAGAGAGTGACTGAGTGTAAGAGAGAGAGAGAGAGAGAGAGAGAGAGAGAGAGAGAGATAGCTAAAACATTAATGAAAGTAAGATGATCTAAGAAGTCTGCAAATGAACTTCCTAAAGCTTTGCTTATTGGCTTCCTACATATCCACTAGTGGATTCTATATTGACATCTTTAACAACAGATCTTGTAGGTACCAAAATATGAAAGAAAGATGGGATCATGCAAAGAAAATTAATAAATTGAAGTTATAAATAAAATGAAGATAATATCTTCAAGGAAAAGAAACAAAACACGAAATGTAAAAGTCAGGTAAATCTTTGTTCCACAAGAAGAATAAAAACCCTAACAAGAATCTCAAAAATAACTTAAGCTTTTGTGTCCTTTAATTTGTTATCAAATATTCTACAGAAGTCACATTCAATTATGTACTTTTTCTTCAAACCCTAAGAAGACTTATTAATATTTGACCTAATTTTTAGCTGTCATCAAGCATCATCTTATATATGAACAAACAACACCCACAATGAAGTTCAAATTGACAGTATTATACCTGCTGTTAGCATACTCATAAAGGCGACCCCGGCTCGAAAACACGATAAGGGCAACCTCAGCATCACAAAGAACAGACAATTCATAGGCCTTCTTGAGCAACCCATTGCGACGCTTACAAAAGGTCACCTGTCGATTCGTGGTGTTCTCGATCCGCTTGATCTCGATCTTTCCCTTCCCAGCCGGCTTTCCCTTTGGAGACATAATATTGTCCCCGGAGTCATTCTCAAACGACATGGATCGATCGATGGATATATATATATATATATATATATATATATATATATATATATATATATGCCGCTGAATTGAAATCAAGCACAATAGCATCAGAATTGTATCTTGAATTCAAGTTACATACACTTAATTACCTTATAAATTAATGGGAAGAAACTAAACTTAATTGTTTTCAGATGACTTTTTTTAATTTCTTGAGCTCAAAGGAAATAAATGGATGATGTCGAGGGATGAATCTTTATGTATAATTGAGGTGAGAAAGTAATCAAGTTTCAAAATTTCAATCTTTCTTGCTTTTTGATAGGGTTCCTACAAATCTAAACTGGAAAGATAATAAAAATGGAAGGGGAGGTGGGTAGAAATGAGTTTTCATAAAGTAGACAATGACCCTTTCTTCATGAAAATAACGAACTCTTTCAATCTTGATCACTTCTCTAAATACCAAATGTTTTGTTCATAATTTTGGTATTAATTGTGGATTTATTACAAGAAAGCTTTAATTAACTCTATATATATGTGATCTTGCTCGTCTTCACTCTTTGAAAATCACTATTTAAATTCATTTGGTATAAACCCTTAAAGTAAGATGAGAGAGAGAGAGAGAGAGGTAGAGAGAGAGAGAGACCTTTGAACCTGAAGTGATCTATGATGGGTGAATGAACTTTGTTCAAGTTTGCACTCAATCTATACTTCTTAGAAATAATAGGCAACAGGTTGTGAGTTACAGGAGGACTGTTTTTACTCCCCTTATTTACTATATTAGAAATTTTGTCATTGTTTCGATTTTGAGTCTGAATTTGCAATTATAGTTTGCATTTGATGGTAATAATTCATATAGTCCATAGTTTGATCCAAATACATCTTGAGTTTACAAAAGAAAAATGTTATAGTTTAAGTTTACAAAAGAAAAATGTTATAGTTTAAGTTTTCTTACTCCAACAAATTTAAAAAATGTTAATATGGTGTATACTTAGACCCTAGCTCAATCATATCTATAGGATGCTTTCTAATCCCACACCACCCCATCTAATCTCACGCTCAAAATGGGCGTTTGCATTTATCCACAAACGGCCACTGGACATTTTGGTTATAAGGTAATTCCTTCAACCAAGCGGCCGCCTGGAACAATTAAATGTTAGTGACGAATCCTGTATGTGTTCTAAGAAAAGGAATTTGTCTTTTTTCGGGGTCATAAATGGTCGTCTGGCAGTTAAAATCTATCAGAGTTCAATTGGCCCACGTAATGGTAATCCTTATTCTAAACTGTCTATCTTTATTTACCGTTATAGAATTAACGACTATTTAAGCTTTCTTCACAACGACCATTTGACATAATTTATAGTAAGGATAACCTTATCGTATTGGCAAATGTGACGTCAGCCCTGTTCTAAAATGACAGTTTTGCCTTATACTCCAATGAATTGCTCGCACTTCCAAAAGATGATGCCAACCTTTATTCACAAACAGTCGTTTTACATGTTTCCAAACCGTCATTTGTAGGTAGCGGGGATTAGATTTCAGGTGGTAGAGGTATATTTAGATATTAATTATATTAATGGACAAATTGTGATTAGCATAACATTATTAAAGATATAGGTGATGCATAGATTATGTTAAATGTACTCTTTCAAATTCCGATTAGTTGACATTTCAAGGGTACATTGAAAATTAAGGGGTGCATATAGACATATATGTATAAAGATAAGATCATTATAGAACTCATAAATATATTTCGAACAACGAGAACTAATATCAACTATTGATATGTATACATTTTATCTTATTTAATTTTTAAAATAGGAGGAAAATAAAATTAAGGGAAAGTAAGAATGAGTGATAACCTCATCAGGTTTTATGAAAATATTGATAAACAAACAAACAAACGTACCCAGTAAATCCCACTCAAGAGCAGGGTCTGGGAGGGGTAGGTGGTGGCGAGTCTTTCCTCTATCTTGGGAGATAGAGAGACTGCTTCCGGAGAGACCCCCGACTCACAAACGAAATCAAATAACAATCACAATCATAATAAACGGCAGACAACACACATGTATAAGTCCTATAGAAACATAAAAAGTGTGTACAACAAATACGCAGGAAGAATCGCGTATAAGGGTAGATTAAGGAAAACAGGGGGCCCGCAACAAGTCTACATCTACCCTTCCCACCCACAGGTCCCACTAAAATTCCTTAATTTTAATTCTACGCCTCCACTCACTCCTATCCTCGATCATGTGCTTAGAGAGGTGCAGGTCTATCATATCATGACTTCCCAAGTCAGCCTAGGTCTACCTCTACTCCTCATTCCCTCCACGTTGATGTTCTCTACTGCTCTAACAGGTGCTACCATCGACCTTCATTTTACGTGCCCAAACCATCTTAATCTTCCCTCTCGTATTTTATCTGTGATACAAGCCACCTGTAGCCTCTGTCGAAACATGTCGTTTCTTATTCGATCTAATCTTGTGTGTCCACACATCCATCTCAGCATTCGCATTTTCGCGACCTCTATTTGTCTCTGGTGCGATTTCTTTATGGCCCAACAGTCTGTTCCGTATAGCATAGCTGGACGTACCGCCACTCTATATAGTTTTTCCTTTAGTTTTGTTGGGAACCTTTTATCACACAGGATCCCTGATGCTGCTCTCCATTTGCACCATCCTGATTGCACACGGTGAGCTACATCGCTGTGTATCTCTCCGTCCTCTTGAACGTACGAGCCCAGGTACTTGAACCTAGACGTCTGTGGTACCGTCATACCCTGGATACTTATTTGGGTGTCCTCTTCAACCTCACCACTAAAGTTACAATGCATGTATTCAGTCTTAGAGCGACTTATCGTCAAGCCTCTGCACTCTAGCGCTGCTCTCCACTGTTCTAGCCTCTCGTTAAGCACCGTTTTAGATTCTGATATTAAAACAATATCATCTGCAAACAGCATGCACTACAGGACTGACTCTTGTATAGACTTGGTCATCTCATCCAGCACTATTGTGAAGAGAAATGGGCTCAATGCCGATCCTTAGTGTTGTCCCACTTCCACCAGGAAGAAATCCATTTCTCCAACTAGTGCTCGCACATATATTTTTGCCCCTTCGTACATATTCCTTATTATTTTGATATACTTCTCTGGTACCTTTCTGAGTCGTAAACTTTCCCAAATGAGTTGACGTGGCACACTGTCGTATGATTTTTCTAGGTCAATAAATACCATATGGAGGTTTATTTTCTTTTCTCTATATTTTTCCATTACCCTTCTTATGACGTGTATGGCTTCTGTTGTAGAGCATCCTGGCATAAATCCAAATTGGTTTACCGCAATCTGAGTTTCTCGTCTAATTCTCGTGTCAATAACTCTTTCCCATAGTTTCATCGTGTGACTCAATAGCTTTATTCCTCTGTAATTTGTACAACATTGGACATCTCCTTTTTTCTTATATATGGGGACTATGAGACAACTTCTCCATTGTTCTGGCATTCTCCTGTTTTTGAAGATAGTGTTAAATAGGTCTGTTAGCCATTGCAGGCCCTCATCTCTCAGGCACTTCCACACTTCAATCGGTATGTTGTCTGGCCCCACCGCCTTAGCCCTTCCCATTTTCTTCAGTGCTCTCGTAACTTCGTCGACTGTGATGTTTCTACAGTAACACCCGTTTTGTTGATTTGGTAGCGTTATTCTATCGATCGCAGTTTGTTGGTTAGGGTTTGTTATGTTGAAAAGGTTATCGAAGTAAGTTTTCCATCTCATCTTGATATCGTTATCTTTCACCAAGACCTTTTCATCCGCAGCCTTTATAAACTTCACCATTCTCAGGTCCTGTCTTCTACTTTCTCTTGTCCTGGCAATCTTAAACATGTCATATTCTCCTTCTTTCGTCTCTAATCGCTTATACATTCTCTCGCACGCTGTGTTCTTTGCCTCTGACATAGACTTTTTCGTCTCTCGCTTAGCCTCTTTGTATTTATTTTTAGCTCTGCTCGTTTTCGTTATTATTAAAGTGTAAAAGGTCTCTGAAACTTTGTTGTTTAATTCTTATCTTCTCCTGTACATTTTCGTTCCACCACCAGGCTTCTTATGACCTGATGACCTATTAGTTGCAAGTCTAAGAGTTTCTTTAGATTTCTGCATCACTGTAGTTGCCATATCCTCCCACATTTGGTTTGCGTCTTCCCGTGACCCAGTTTGGATCATTGGTATGACCTTATCTCTAAAGGTGGTTTGGTGAAAATGACCCAGTTTGGATTATTGGTTTGCGTCTTCCCGTGAAAATATTGATGAATGTTATAATTCTTAGAAATTAATTATAATTAGAGTAAATTGTCATTTCCGTCCTTGTAGTTTGGTGAAAATTACCACTTTCATCTAATAGTTTGCTTTTTAGCATCTGGGTCCATGTCGTTTACAAATCTTGTCATATTCATCCAGTTCGTTAACTCCATCCAAAAATTCCGTTAAATGAGGGGTATATTGGTCATTTTACATATATTTTTTAATTTTCTTTTTTTAAACCTGATTCTATATCCTCTTTAAATACATTGTTATTTTGGTCTATGTGGTTTAAACATATTTGTCAATTCAGTCCAAAAAGAACCACCACACCACCACCCGTCACAAGAACCACCAAACCACTGCCACCACCCTATCACAAAGCCACCAACACCACACCCGAGCGCCCACCACCACCACGCACACCGGATCGTCGCTACCATATAAACCCTAAAAATCGACAATCAATATTGAACTTGTAACATACCGCTTCGAAAACGCATATCAAACCTTTCTAATACCTCTACAATACTCGTTTTCAAGGGTTCCATATGCGTTTTTGAAGAAGTTTGTTACAAGTTCGAGATTAATGGTTGGTTTCTAGGGTCCACATGGTGGTGGTGATCTAGTGTGTGTTGTGATGGCGGGGATCTAGTGTGTAGTGGTGGTGATGGTTTGGTGGTCCTAGTGATGGAGTTTTGGTGGTTTTGTGACGTGGTGTTGGTGTGATGGTTCTATCAAGGGTGGTGGTGATGTGGTGTTTCATGACAAGGTGGTGATGTGGTGTTTCATGACAAGGTGGTGGGTATTTTTGGATTGAATTACAAACATACCCATACCAAAGGGACTAAAATAGCGATGTATTTAAAGGGATATGGTAAATTGGGTTTAAAAATAAAAAAATAAAAACATATATGTAAAATGACCAATATACCCTTCATTTAACGGAGAATGTTGGATGGAGTTAACGGACTGAATGAATATGACAAGATTTGTATACGTCAAAACCCGAATGCAAAAAAATAAACTATTGAATGAAACTGATAATTTTTATCAAACCATAGAAACGAAAATGACAACTTACTCTAATAATTATCTCACATGATTTCATCGGATATACGTGGTGGTTAGCAGAGTCACCAGACAGCATAGTTTTATTTATTGGGCCTTGATGGGTCTTGTTATTTGTTAGTGGGTTGGATTTTATAATACATAGTCATTTTCGACCATAACAAACCATTTTGTTGTTAAAGTGCATGTTATACTAATGGGTATCAATGAGCCTTGAAATGTGTCAACGAGTTGTAGGTTACACGAAACCATAACAAGCAATTTTGGTTACAAAAATAATATTAACCCATAACAAGCCATTTTGTTATTAAATTAAAGAGGGGCCTCTAATGGTAAGCTTTTAATTGCAATATATAGAAACTTTATCGGTTGATCCAAAAACACCGTCTCTCACACCCTCTGCCACCGAGTTTCAACAGTGTTGGCAGCGATAAATAGGTTTAAACGAGGTTAACACTTAAGGTAAGTTGTTCGTTACTATATATAGAACCTTTACTGATGGATTAGCGATGGATATATCCATCACAAACTTAAGACACCTACAACCAACCGAAAAACCTAGGTTAAAATTTCATCTAAAATCTTATTCTTAAAATCATCAACAAATTACCAAAGACTAGGCTAAAGAAAAAACTTTCCTATAGACCACAAGCAAATGGTTGTTTACATATGTGGATGTTATTGTGATAATCATCCCACATTCATAGTTTTAAAATCCGTTAGTAATACTCAATAGGCTAATTACTTTCCCATCTTCCGACTTTTTTTAGATGTTCAGCGGAGTTCATAACTGAAATACCAACAGAACACACCCGTTGCTATATTGTATCATCATTTTTAATACTGATACATTTTTTTGAACCACCATTGATACTCAATATCTAGTACTTTGTATGATCTAACATTATCATTTATATAATCTCTTATATCAGAGGAAAAGGGATATCGGCTAATTGGTTTCTCGTGACGTTACGAATAGAATATACATGGAAATCTGAACTGTCACCATTCATCATCTTCTTTGAATAGGTATAAGGTACTTTTATGAAGAGTCTTGTAACCAATAACCAAAAGGTCACAACCTTTTAAACCACCACAGTTTAAAACTGTAACCCTCAGTAGACCCAACTACCGCAAACCAAGGTTCCACGAAACCAATTGACATGAACCACCAGAACCGTACATGACCTATAAATTATAACACACCCGACCATTGTGAATCTCTAAAACCAACCAAGCCATTGCCCAGTAAAAACTGTTACAAATCAATCTATGTTTCATCCTGCTATCATGGATTATATATGACTTTACCAAACTAGTGTGTTTTCCATGCTTACCAAACATGTCTTAACACACAATCATGGCGTAAATGTGCAGTAAAGGATAAATCTTTAAACTAAATTTAGGAAATTAACAAATATTATCATACGATATCTAAAGACACTCAACCATGAACCTCAAGTATTTTGAATCAACAATTTGCCAGCAGCATATCAGCATTAAGTTTTCTAACAACAAATCACAAGGGGAGGATGACCCTAGCAGAAAATCGATTTGTAGATGATTAAATGTGTTGCACAACACTTTTGGGACAAGAAACCACCTTCTCCAGATTTTATAGCTTCTGTAAAAATTAGTTCAAGAGCCGAAAGAGGCGTACACGTTTTTAGACCGTTGGTTATCTTAGATGTGAGATGATCGGTCACGGCTGCTTCTTACAGAATCTTCTTTCTTCCAGATTGTCTCCATTTTCTGAAACCACTTCAATGGCCGAACCTGGAGGACAACTTTACACCATGATTGTGTGTTCTACTGATGAACAAGTTTTACCAAGCATAACAAACTCTTTTTTTTCATATTTTCTTGGTGACCTTCATCTTGTTAAAATGAATGTAATTAGACCCAAATAAGCCAGAAAAAGAAAAACTATACCTTCCAACGCCTCCTACGATTAAAGGAATTATAGATTGATTCCAGCCGAGAGATTATCTTTCTGAATGTCGGTCTCTCTTTTGGATTCTCGTGCCAACACTCTTCAATCAACCTGTGAGATAAACCAGTTATAAAGATTAAAAAACAACATAAATTGTTAACATATAACTTAGAAACTATATTTAGTTGGAAAAACTTAAAACAAAGCACATACTCTTTAAGCCCATGGGCATAATTCTTTGTTGGTGCATTAAAAGGAGGGCGTTGTTTTGAAATATATGCTTTTGGAACATCATCTTCATTCTTATCGAAAAAGGGTTGGTGCCCTTCAATCATCTAACAAATTAAAGTAGATTATTGGCCTTACATGCATGCGTAATTAATAGCAAAAGAGATTATTGTAAAGGTCATACCTCTTGTAATATTAAAGCAAATGAGAAAACATCCACTTTTGTATCGTAATCTTCATTTCTAAACACCTCAGGAGCAACATATCTCCCTGTTATGTAAAATAACATATTCAAATTGTGGAATATAGGTTTTGAGTTTGAAGATATGAAGGTCATTTTAAAATATATAACATCGTAACACTTACTGGTAGTATCATGATAGGACATGAGTTTTTCTTGTTTAACTTTCTTGGTAACTTTAAGCAGCTCACTAATTCCGAAGTCTGCAACTTTTAAATGTCCAGAATCAGCCCGCAAAATATTCCTGTTCTCTTACCCGCAAGAAAAGATAGCAGTTAACAATCATGATGAATAAAACAGAGTTCACTACTTTGAATTTTGTAGAAAAACTTACGAAGGCTCTAGATCCCTGTGAATAATTGGTTCTGGTTTATTCTCATGCAGATAGTTCATCCCCCTACCAAAATACGGAAACCATAAAGTGTTTGAAATTATATGGATATTTTGACAGAAACAGAATGAATCAAGATAAGCAGTATTCATAATAGCAAACATGCCAGCATGGAAATCTATAAGTACCTTGCTATATCCATGGCAAACTTCAAAGCTGTTATTGGCTTTAATGCTCCTTTCCTCTTTAAAAATAAACGAAGATCACCCTGAAATAAATATACACAAAACTTATGTGAATAAAGGTTACATGTATTACTACTTTCTTCATATGACAACCTTTAATAAAAAAACCAAATTAGGAAACTAAACCGGAAAGAAATGGCAATGGTTTATGACCTTTGGTAAATACTCTGTCACTATCATCATTGGACTACTTTGAGTTACAGCACCAAGAAACTGAACCACATTTGGATGGCGTATCTTCTGCAGTAATTCAAGTTCATCCCGAAAAGCCCTCCTGGTAATAACCCATGAATTAGAAAATTAAATAATCTAATATATTTGTAAATACATAACATATTGTAGGCAACCAAACAACCCACACTTTTTCCTTATCGGTAAAAAGCTCATCTCCAAGTTTTTTAACTGCAACTTTCGTTCCACGCCATGAAGCTATGGTGAAGGTGCCCTGAAAAGTTCCAATAAAAAATAAGCATTTATCTTTACTATCAACTAAGGAAATGTTAACACAATTGTCGACGACTTACCTTAGTAATGTCCACACTATCTGTAAAATCAAGTTCTTTAGCATCAATTTCATATTCTGGAACTTCACGGGCATTTTTAACATGCATGGGAGCCATCTAAATACATACGCAAATACATATATTAAGAAGTGAACCATTAAAACAACAATCAAAAGTACAAAGAGTGTTTGCTTTAGCGTAGCCCAACTTTATAGGTATTTTCGGTTTCATTTTCAGCCTACCTCAACTATTTTCTGATAAACAACATCCTGTTTTGTTATTAAATGTAAAATACACAATTAAACAGAGAATTTATAGCCATCAACATGAAGATTATACAATGCACATTAAGCATATGAACTCACCAGAGGTTTGGCACCATGTTTCTCCAAAAGTTTGATCATATCATGGTTCTTGTAATGGATTGCATCTGCAAGAGGCTGTTCAAGAAAATTAACTTACAATATCAAACAAAACCCTAACATACGTTATTAGAAACCTTTTTTTAAAACACAACAACTCCAAGCTGCCTAAAACCCATACCATGAACAATTAATCACACTGCAACTGATGATCTGATTAATTGATTATCAATTTTGACTGTTCAAATCGCACTAACCACTTCGAATTAACACATCCAATAGAAAAGGGAAAATCAGTGATCTTTGATCCTAAATTTCTATACCATATCCTCAATCACAATAATCATCACCAAAGTAACCATCAAAAACGTGATTAAACAGCAGACGATCAACATTAAAATAAATAATCGTACCGTGCTACCCCATCGATCCTTTGAATCAACTTCCGCACCCCCTTTCAGTAACACCTCTGCAACATCACAAAACCCTTGGCAAGCGGCCACATGTAACGCAGTCCGATTATCAATATCCTTAAAATTAACATCAGTTCCTGCATCCAACAGTTCCTTAATCCCTTCCAAATTACCCTCACTCGAGAAAAACATCAACCTAACCCTAGGATCAATCAGATCCGACCCATCAACCTCCTCGTCTTCCGAATCGGACCCCGAAACCCGCTCCGGCGCCATTGATGACTGTCTCCCCAGCGTAAACCTAACTTGAGGTGTTGAATCCATTGTTCCCAAATAATCAAAAACCCAATTCGTGAAAGAATTGAATCTACTGTTTATTTAGTGGCTTTTGGGAAGTGAATTCTTTAAAGATTGAATCGATTTTTCACCAAGAAGAAACCCAATGCACTGTGAGTGTGATTTGAAGATTCAGGTTCAATTTTTGCCCTTTTCGTCGTGTGTGAAGAAGTCGACAATGACAAAGGAAGCGTTGCGTTGAACGAGATGACAAAAATGTCAAGATTAAGGATGCACGACTGTATAGAGAAAACACAGAAAAGGGATGTTTTCACTTTATATCCCTTGGGTTTAGTTTAATCTTTAAAGAAAATCATTTTTTATAAAACATTTGGTGATGAATACATGTACTTTTTATTTTACATCTGATCTACTTTTGAAAGAGTACTTGGTAGAAGAGCACTCTAATG
This sequence comes from Flaveria linearis, assembly GCA_024085815.1. NCBI lineage: Eukaryota > Viridiplantae > Streptophyta > Magnoliopsida > Asterales > Asteraceae > Flaveria > Flaveria linearis. Next base: position 114,683,652 of record CM044001.1, on the reverse strand, counting down.
ATTAGTTTAAATAAATACTTCAAAGTAGAATAAAAGACTTAGTAGTTTAATTAAGTTTATTTTATATAAGAGCATCTTTCTAACGGTTTCATCTATCGGTGTTCTTGTTTAATGTGGTGATTGGTGAGGAGCGAGAGGAGGGAAAAGGGATAAAGAAATCATTGAGGACTAATGCCCACATATTGAGATAGTAAGATAGATTAAAAAATAATCCAGATTATGTTGGTAATTTTATTAGACTTTAGTGTATGGATTACTAATCGAATGAATAAATATTTTAATATTACTCGATGAATAAATCTACCCATGATGGTTTTTATCTTTTACAGTGATTGAACTAAAATACCAAGCTAGTTATTAACTTTTTATGTGCAATATGTTGGTATGGACTATGGATGGTAGTTGAATACATTAATAGATGGTGCCATCAACTTTACTCTCCCATATCCAACTTTAAAGCACATCACATCGTTTCTTGCATATGTTTGTTTGTAGCCACTCGATAGTATTATGTGTTGATCGTGAAATTGGAAAAGATGGTATAAAAAGCCGTACAAATTAGGGAATTTTGATGATAAAAAATATCATCTCAAAGAGGGTCAAAGTATAGACAAAAATACTTTTCATCGTTTAATTATATATTCACATTGAAATGAAATTTCGATGACTTAAAAGTAAAAACCATGTAGAATTGTTGAAATAATTGAATATTGTTTATAGTAACAATTAGAACTTAAAATTGCATATAAATATTATAAAGTAGGATATGTGATATGTAACATCAGTCGGATGTAAAGTTTGTTTAAGGTGTCACACGATGTGTTTTTCTATTTATTAAATAATATATAAGGTTAAGATCATTACATAATCATGTTTTATTTTCAGAATTAAAGAACTATTGATTTACATAAATGTAACTTAAGTCTAATGATACTTGATTTGTTTTACATATATGTATATCATACATGTATGTAAAATAACTAAACATCACCAACCTTAACCAACATATATGTAACTCAATGATTCGTCATTTATATTTATGTAAATCAATGTTTCTTTTGGTTTTGAAAATAAAAATTATTTCTGTAATCATCATGATCCTATATATATATATATATATATATATATATATATATATATATATATATATATATACACATACATATATATATATATATATAAAAATAACAAAAGACAAAGCAATAGTAAAAGAAAAAAAAGTGTGCTCATCTAATAATAGTAGTAGTAGTAATAATAATAATAATAATAATAATAATAATAATAATAATTATTATTATTATTATTATTATTATTATTATTATTATTATTATTATTAATTAATTAAATTATTTCTCACTTCCTTTTAAGTCCGACCCATAAAGCCTAATCTCTATACTAATAAATAAAAATAAATCCGGACACTTGTTACAATTATAGATCATCTAATAATTTGTTTTTCCGCTTCTCTCTCCTATTAATTATAAATGTTATAATACTTATTTATCAATTAATAACTATCCATAATTAAAATTTTAAATATGTTAACTTTAAATTTTAAAATGTGTAACATAGGTTTTATTCAATTCATGTAATACACAATTTAAGACATAACTTTTTATATATCATTAATCATGTAACATTAATTTATTTAGCCCGTGTATTACACGGGATTGTAACATAGTTGAGGAATAATATTGAAACTGCTATTGTCTGGTTGTAATCGAACCCTGGTGAGCAATGTTTTTAAAAAGTTAAAAACCACCTACCGGGTTAAAGATCATTAGTTGTTTTAATTGTCGAATTTTATATGTAAATTAATAATATAGCCACTTTTATGGCATGACAGAAACCAAGTGGAACTGTTGGTTATGTAACATTGCGTATTTTTTTAATAAAGTTGATTTTGTTCGATGTTGATTCCGAAAAAAAAAATACAATAATCATATAATAATAATAATATAATAATAATAATAAATAATGTTAATGGTAATAGTAATATTATTAATAATAATAGTAATAATAATAACAATGGTTTATAAAAAAATTATTATATAAATCAAGTGCAGGGGGCATCATTGTAATTTATGAAACTTTAAACTTGAGTTTCAGACATAAAATGATAACACTCAGAACCGCAGGACCAAAAGTGTAAATTTTATTTAAAACACATTCCCTTCCCGTCGAACCCCTTCACCGCCGCGCCACACCTCCGGTGGCCCTCCGGCGAGCTTCAAACGCCAAGAATAATGCGGTTTTGACCAAAACAGACACTCCCGACACATTCACGTGGGAGATTCGAACGCGTGCCACACAGACAATCCAAAATTCGAGCTAGTGCGATGTAGAACCCGAGCCACGCGTTGTCGAACCTTTGCCAGTCCACAGATCGCACTACACGATTTAATACTCAAAATTACAACCCACTAACAAACTTATAATCGTTTATAACATTCCTACGAATTCAATTTCATTCAGAACAGTCAAAACATCACACTCGACATCCTCTTTCGTTCGGACCTGCAACTCGATTTTGAACCAACCTCCGATCAATTTTAATCGAAATTAACATAGGGCATTGCATCAATACCATCATTCAAAGCTTCCCTCAAGTTTAATTTGAATACAAACATCGTTTGAGCATCATTTGATTTACACAAGAGCCGCGACCTGTTCTTCACTGGGTAAGACTCGATTTGATCATTATACGATTAATTACACACACCCACACACTCGTTTTTGATGGGGAATAAAAGCCCCATGAATTCGGGAGCAACCAAAACCGAATTGAACCCCAATTGGAGTGAGGATCGAACTAGGGCTCAAACCGAATTGAAATGGTTTGCTTGTTATTTAAAACAAAGGAAACCATCTTCTCTCGCAGCTGTGTGCCTTAGTCCACCGGTTCCATGACCATTTGCAATCCAAGAGGTCCCGGGTTCGACCCCGGGCACCTCCATTTATTTTTTTGGGGCATTTTTAAGCCTTTAAAAATTATGAAAAAAATTCTAAAAATTATAAAAATGTTTTTACAAACATTAAAAATTTTTAAAACAATTTAATCATTTTTCTGGAATTTATTTTCACCTTTTATTTATTTTAGTAAATGTTTTAAATAAATAAAATTACAATAAACAAAAAATTATTTATATGAAAGTGGACTTTTAATAATTTAATTTATTTAAATTATTATTCAACACTAAATTACTTTTAATTTATTTAAGTAATATTTATTATTGCTTAAATCATAACTAAATACAAAAGTGTTATATTTAAATCATTTCAAATAATAATTTCATTTCTTTTAATTATTTAAATAATTAAATATTTTAATTAATTATCATATAATTAATTAAATAAAAATTAATTATTTGTTTATTTTTCCACACGTTAACAATAAATCAAACAGATACGTAAACTGATACGTTTATTTTAAATTTTAAACATAATCATTTTCAATAAATCTATTTATTCAAGACATACAAATTAGATAAATTATTTAAACCACCATTCAAAACCCGATGAAACCCCAACCTATTTCCAATTTTCACATTATATGATTCTAATTCGAGATACCGTTCCTTAGGATAATCATATGGAATCATAGGTGTTTAACCTATCACGTTCAAAATCAAATCCCATCAATCAGGTGAGTATTCATATCCCCTTTTTATATCATTTCCTATTTGGGGGAAATCATGTGATACAATATATTCAATCATGATATTCTATTGTTGTTTCATTCTAAATGCAATTCAAGACAGGTTATGTTATTACTTGCAATTACGTGAACATACTATGCTAAACTGGACGACAATAAAATCCTAATTCAATCAATCAATCCTGGTATCAATGGTAGATCTACTAGTTTGGACAACCCACCCCATATGAATAGTCGAGTGGTGATTGTGCCAGAGGCAAGAGTCAATCTATGGTGTATGTGTGGAGTCTATTATATGCAAGTGTCAAGTCAAGGGGTTTCTATTGTGTCAGTTTATCTATATGCTTTACTATTGCAATATAAGTCTTAACGATACCTTATGAATTGGATTATTCTCAATCAATCAATCAATCTATATGTATACTCAAAACTATGACTACTCACCAGCTAATTCGTTAGCTGACTTTATTTTCTCACATGATTTCAGGTTAAGCAAGATAGTGGACTTCTACCTGCTCATCTAAGACCCGGACTTAGTTAAAATAAAGACATTTACTATTTGTGGTTTCAATTGTTGTATTTGTGTATGTTGAACTTAAATTATCTTGTAATCTGATTTTAATATTATTTCCACTATTAGACAACCATGTGTTATGAACAATCAATCATTCCCTCGTCCGCTCCGATGATTCCGCCGTCGGTCGGGGTGTGACAGATTGGTATCAGAGCCATGGTTATAAGGAATTAGGTTATTAGAAATGGAATGACCTAGACTATAACTATGTACCTTTACACATGAGTCCTCTCATGTATTTTACATGCTTAGATAGGATTTTATGTGCCTTACATGTTTATACTTGATTATGTGATTATATGCCTTACGTGATTCTTCTTATACTTTAAATCTTATCAATGTACACACGAATCTTAAACCATATTCTAAGGCATTGTGTGCCTAATTCAAGTGATTTCAAACTCCAAACTCGATTGTTATTCATGGTTTTTCAAAATCTCGTCAAAGTCTGTGTCTCACAACTGAACACATGCAATGCTGGAAGAGTGGGATGCCTGTATCTCGAGGTGTTCTGTCTAGGCAAGGTATTCGCATAAATCCAAATCAACCGATGGACCTGTCTACCTTACCTGGGAACCCTCGGGATGAGTATCTGCTTATAGGTACGCATGTCTTCAATGAGGTTGTGTTGGACATAACACTTTGATTAGTCAACGTATTCGCTTTGATTTATGAATCAAACGATTACACTCGGAACATATCATCGTTATTATGCCAAATTCTCGATTCTCGTTTTCATGTTGTATAGCTCTTATTACCCAATTCTCATAAACTATCTCAATGATATTTCAGAATGGCTTCTCGTCAAATCTGTTCACGATCTAGAAACCCTGGCCGCAAGATTGCTGCTATTGTAGCACGTGAAGTTGCTGCTGTTATCCCAACTCTGCTTACCCATTTGAACCAAGGCAACAATACCGATCAAAACCCAACTGCACCAAACCTCCCAAAACTTGTACCTACAAACATTTCAGTTCTTGCAACCCACCAAGTTCAGTGGAACTGAAGGAGCTACCGGATTACTACAGTGGTTTGAAAGCATCGAGAACACCTTCCTAAACAGCGAATGCCCTGAAAATCTAAAAGTACGGTATGCCACAGTGTTCTCCAGAAACGCGCACTCACTTGGTAGAACGGGGAGAAACGAACCCGTGGAACTGATAATGCTCTAGCATAACGTGGGCTGAAGTTAAGGAGCTCATGACTAAAGAGTTCTGCCCAAGAAACGAAGTCTGAAAACTGGAAGCTGAATTCTGGGAGCTAACCCAAGACAGTGGCGAGAACCTAGCATACACTAACCGATTCCACGAACTGAGCCTTCTGGTACCGCATCTTGCTACCCCTACCTCTCGAGCCATCGAGAAATACATTCGTGGACTACCTATGCAGATTCAGGATATGGTGCTAGGAAGGAATCCTTCCACACTAGAAGATGCTATCAGTCTGGCTGCACAGTTAACCGATAATCATGTGAAAGCTGGTTCCTTAACCAGGAAAGGATCGAAGAAGAATACCGACAAACTTCCTAACGAAACCGTCAAAACTGACCAACCTGAGCCTTCCAGGAACAAGAAGAGGAAGGCCAATTCTCAAAACTTTGCTGTGATTACCCCTGCTGTGCCAATTAATCAAGTCCCTCCAACTCGTCAACCAATAGTAAACAACCAACCACCGATGAAAAAGCCATACGCTGGACCCTTTCCGCAGTGTAACTGATGTGCAGTTGAAAACCCGAGCTTTATATGTGTTTATAATGTATTTTTATTACATTTTATGCATTGATATCATTGGAATTAGATAACTATGAGAAATTGTGCTTTTTCAGGTTAAATGCGTAAAATGATGGGTTTTGGAGCTTTAACGCGCAACCGGACAAACTCCAGGGACCAAACATGACAAGTTGGGAAAGTAACAAAGTTCGGGAGTCAATCACATCCATGGTTAAAGGTTTGGAGGCTTGTAAGTAGAAGAAAGTAGAGTTCTGGGGTTAAAAGTGTTGAGAATGGAAGCTACAAAGTTCAGGGACCAAATCTGCCATTTGATGAAAGTTGGAAAAAGTTGAAACTCGTGAGATCGTAGGCTACGACCATCTGGTCGTAGGCTACGATGGCAGAAACCCGAAACAGATCAGTAGCCAGATCGTAGGCTACGATATGATACTCGTAGGCTACGATGGCAGAAACCCAAAATAGATCAGTAGCCAGATCGTAGGCTACGATATGATACTCGTAGGCTACGATCTGGGGCTCGGAAAAACGCGAATTTAGGGTATTTAAAGACCTTTTTGAGCCCTAATTCGCGGCCAACTTCTCTGGGACGAATTCTCTACACTTGGAGACGAAAACCAACAGTTCTTAGGGCTTGGAGAGTGATTCCTAACCATCTTGATCATCAACACAACACTCCGAATGATCTATCATATCGAGATTGAATATCCAATGATGATGATGCGCGGCTAATCTTTCCGAATCATACTTGGGATGTAGAGTATTGTTTTCTTTCAGTTTTCTCATGTTTTAAAGAACACTCAGTTGTAATCATTGGTGATTGATCTATGAATATTGGTACTTGATATTGTTGAGCATTCAGTCGGTTTAGGTTTATTTCAATCAGAACGATTAGTTTGCCAATTGCTATGATACATGTTCATAGGGTTTTGTTGATTAGGTTAAATATGATGAAGCATACAATTGCCCTTGATTGAGTCACACTGGCAGGGACCATTTGATAACCAGTGCCGTGTGTTAGCGATTGTTGATGCTTAAGGTTTATCTAGTTAATTAACCAGATTTGATTATCAATGATTTATCTGTTATATGACATGAGATTACTGATTGATACATGCTTGAACCCCAGGTGTGATTTGTCTTTGTGAACTGTTTGAATTCATTAAATTACTTGTTTACTTGTTTGATCTTAAAACCAATCATTTGCTAGTGTGATCAGCACTCTTGATAGAACTTCATAATTCCAACAATTTGTCATATATTACACTGACCACATACTCCTCGTGGTTCGACACCCTACTTGCCCTAACTAGTTTAAGGTGATTAGGTTATTTGATTATTATTATTATTGTTTTTTGACTAGATCGCGACAACCTAGATCAGTAACCACTGCAAGTATCACCATCCCGCTAACGTTCAGTGTCGTCAATGCACAAACTGTGGTCGTTTTGGGCATACATTCAACTTGTGCAAGAATACAGCAAAGGTTCCAGTTACCACACAGACTGTTCAGCATATCCCGACAATCACGCAAACAAGAGCTTGCTACCAATGCGGGATCCTAACCACTTCCGCAACCAATGTCCGAAGCTTCTCAGGGCCGTCCCTGCCGCTCAAGGTCGAGCCTTCAACATCAATGCTCATCAAGCTCAAACCAATAACGATATGGTGAACGGTATGTTTCTAATCAATAATCATTATGCTTCAGTCTTGTTTGATACCGGCGCCGACAAAAGTTTTGTATCCTTAGAATTTGAGCCTTTGCTTGCTAGTGCGAGAACTAAGTTGGAGAAACCGTTTACGGTAGAAATAGCCGACGGGAAACCTATCACGATCGATTCAATTATTCCAAACTGTACCCTTAGTCTTAGCGAACATGAATTTTCTATCGACCTCACACCGATGCAACTTGGAAATTTCGATGTCATTATCGGCATGGATTGGTTATCTAAGAACCATGCTGAAGCTGTTTGTTTCGAGAAAGTCATCCGAATCCCTCTTACGCCCGAAAAGGTGTTAAATATTTACGGGGAAAAGCATTCCAAAGGACTTAAACTCATGTCTTGCACCAAAGCCCAAAAGTACCTCCGCAAGCATTACGTGGCTTTCCTAGCCCATATCGTGAAAACGGATAAGAACCCTAGCAAGATTGAAGACATTCCGGTTATTCGAGAATTTCCCGAAGTCTTTCCCGAAGACCTAACCGGTCTTCCCCCCGTTCGTCAAGTTGAATTCAGGATCGACCTTGTGCCTGGTGCAACTCCCGTGGCAAAATCAGCTTATCGTCTCGCACCTTCCGAAATGCAAGAACTTGCTAGCCAATTGCAAGAACTGTCAGACAAAGGATTCATTCGCCCGAGCTCATCACCATGGGGAGCTCCAGTCTTATTCGTGAAGAAAAGGATGGTTCTTTTCGCATGTGTATCGACTATCGAGAACTCAACAAACTCACAATCAAGAACCGTTACCCATTACCCAGAATCGACGATCTGTTTGATCAGCTTCAAGGAGCCACTCATTTCTCAAAGATCGATCTTCGTTCTGGTTATCACCAACTCCGTGTGCACGATGATGATATTCCAAAAACCGCTTTTCGAACGAGATATGGCCATTACGAGTTTACAGTGATGTCATTCGGGTTAACCAACGCACCGGCAGTATTCATGGATTTAATGAATCGCGTGTGCTGACCATACCTAGACAAATTCGTGATCGTATTCATCGACAATATCTTGATATACTCCAAATCCAAATCCGATCACGAGAACCACCTCGTCTAATACTCGAACTTCTGAGGAAAGAGAAACTCTACGCCAAATTCTCAAAGTGTGAATTCTGGCTTAATGAGGTTCAATTTCTTGGTCACATAGTAAACAGCAAAGGAATTCACGTTGATCCCGCAAAGATCGAGGTGGTAAAGAAATAGGGAGAACCTAAGACTCCTACAGAGGTTCGTTCATTTCTTGGACTAGCCGGATATTATCGACGTTTTATTCCTAACTTCTCTAAGATTGATGTGCCACTCACTGCTTTGACCCACAAGGATAAGCCTTTTTCTTGGGGGCCTGATCAAGAAAAAGCATTTCAAACCCTCAAGCAAAAGTTGTGTGAGGCGCCGATTCTAACACTTCCTGATGGAAACGACGACTTTGTTGTCTATTGTGACGCTTCAAAACAAGGTCTAGGGTGCGTTCTCATGCAGCGAGGCAAAGTTATAGCTTATGCTTCAAGACAATTGAAGATTCATGAGAAAAATTATACGACGCACGATCTTGAATTGGGTGCTGTCGTATTCGCACTCAAAATCTGGAGACACTATCTCTATGGCACCAAATGTGTTGTATTCACCGATCATAAGAGTCTCCAGTACATCTTCAACCAGAAGGAGCTTAACATGAGGCAACGACGATGGGTCGAACTACTCAATGACTATGACTGTGAGATTCGTTACCACCCCGGTAAAGCTAATGTCGTAGCCGATGCATTAAGTCGTAAGGGTCAAGTTATGCTTCAAAGTGTTACCATTCAAACCGACCTCTTGACCCGTATACTCGAAGCTCAACACGAATCAGTCACCGAGGGCAACATGTATGAGGAAATGTCATGTGGTGCTGAACTCCAATTGGAAATCAAGTCGGACGGACTACTGTACTTTCTAAATCGACTTTGGATTCCGAATCGCGATAATCTTCGAACAACCATCATGGATGAGGCTTATAAGGCTCGTTATTCTATTCATCCGGGAGCAGATAAGATGTTCATGAATCTTCGGAACCAATATTGGTGGCCCGGTATGAAGAAGGATATAGCCTTGTATGTATCTAAATGCCTCACATGTTCCAAAGTCAAAGCCGAGCATCAACGTCCCTCTGGATTACTCATACAACCCGAGGTTCCATTATGGAAATGAGAAAGCATATCCATGGATTTCATCACCAAGCTGCCTCGTACCGCTAGTGGTCACGATAGTATCTGGGTTATCATTGATCGATTGACTAAGTCGGCTCATTTCATTCCAATTCGGGAAGATTATCAAGTCGAGAAATTGGCTCGTATTTACATCAATGAGATAGTCAGTCGGCATGGTGTACCTCTAGATATTATCTCTGTCTGGAAAAGTCTTCAATCAGCTCTTGGGACTCAACTAAATCTTAGCACAGCCTATCACCCGCAAACCGACGGTCAGACTGAAAGAACGATACAAACCCTCGAGGATATGCTCCGGGCTTGTGTCATTGATTTCAGTGGATCGTGGGATTCTCATCTCCCGTTGATCGAATTCTCTTACAATAACAGTTACCATACCAGCATCCAAATGGCACCATTTGAGGCCTTGTATGGCCGAAAGTGTCGGTCTCCCATCTGTTGGTCTGAAGTTGGTAAATCACAGATTACTGGTCCGGAATTGATACAAGAAACGACAGACAAAATTCATAAGATCCGTGATAACTTGGTGGCTGCTAGGAATCGTCAAAAGCATTATGCTGATAAAAGACGTAAGCCCATGGAATACAATGTCGGTGATCTCGTACTTCTTAAGGTATCACCTTGGAAGGGAGTGATTCGCTTTGGAAAGAAAGGGAAGCTAGCACCTCGTTACGTGGGTCCATTCAAAGTGCTCGAGCGAATTGGGAAAGTGGCCTACAAGCTTGAACTACCCCAAGAACTCAGCAATATACAACCGACGTTTCATGTTTCAAATCTCAAGAAATGTCTTGCCGATGAAAATCTCCACATCCCACTCGAAGAAGTCCAGATTGATGAATCTATGCACTTTATTAAGAAACCTGTGGAAATTATGGATCGGGAAGTCAACAACTCAAACGTAGCCGAATACCAATTGTCCAAGTTCGTTGGGAGTCTAAACGTGGACCAGAGTTCACCTGGGAACGTGAGGACCAAATGAAATCCAAGTACCCTCATCTTTTCGTTTCAGCCTCCTCGTGATTAAAATTTCGGGACGAAATTTCCTAAAGCAGGGGAGACTGTAACATTGCGAATTTTTTTAATAAAGTTGATTTGTTCGATGTTGATTCCGAAAAAAAATACAATAATCATAATAATAATAATAATAATAATAATAATAATAATAATAATAATAATAATAATGTTAATGGTAATAGTAATATTATTAATAATAATAGTAATAATAACAATGGTTTATAAAAAATTATTATATAAATCAAGTGCAGGGGGCATCATTGTAATTTATGAAACTTTAAACTTAAGTTTCAGACATAAAATGATAACACTCAGAACCGCAGGGACCAAAAGTGTAGATTTTATTTAAAACACATTCCCTTCCCCGTCGAACCCCTTCACCGCCGGCCACACCTCCGGTGGCCCTCCGGCGAGCTTCAAACGCCAAGATAATGCGGTTTTGACCAAAACAGACACTCCCGACACATTCACGTGGGAGATTCGAACGCGTGCCACACAGACAATCCAAAACTCGAGCTAGTGCGATGTAGAACCCGAGCCACGCGTTGTCGAACCTTTGTCAGTCCACAGATCGCACTACACGATTTAATACTCAAAATTACAACCCACTAACAAACATATAATCGTTTATAACATTCCTACGAATTCAATTTCATTCAGAACAGTCAAAACATCACACTCGACATCCTCTTTCGTTCGGACCTGCAACTCGATTTTGAACCAACCTCCGATCAATTTTAATCGAAATTAACATAGGGCATTGCATCAATACCATCATTCAAAGCTTCCCTCAAGTTTAATTTGAATATAAACATCGTTTGAGCATCATTTGATTTACACAAGAGCCGAGACCTGTTCTTCACTGGGTAAGACTCGATTTGATCATTATACGATTAATTACACACACCCACACACTCGGTTTTTGATGGGGAATAAAAGCCCCATGAATTCGGGAGCAACCAAAACCGAATTGAACCCCAATTGGAGTGAGGATCGAACTAGGGCTCAAACCGAATTGAAATGGTTTGCTTGTTATTTAAAAACAAAGGAAACCATCTTCTCTCGCGGCTGTGTGCCTTAGTCCCCGGTTCCATGACCATTTGTAATCCAAGAGGTCCCGGTTCGACCCCGGGCACTCCATTTATTTTTTTGGGGCATTTTAAGCCTTTAAAAATTATGAAAAAAATTCTAAAAAATTATAAAAATATTTTTACAAACATTAAAAATTTTTAAAACAATTTAATCATTTTTCTGGAATTTATTTTAACCTTTTATTTATTTTAGTAAATGTTTTAAATAAATAAAATTACAAATAATACAAAAAATTATTTATACAAAAGTGGACTTTTAATAATTTAATTTATTTATATTATTATTCAACACTAAATTACTTTTAATTTATTTAAGTAATATTTATTATTGCTTAAATCATAATTAAATACAAAAGTGTTATATTTAAATCATTTTAAATAACAATTTCATTTCTTTTAATTATTTAAATAATTAAATATTTTAATTAATTATCATATAATTAATTAAATAAAAATTAATATTTGTTTATTTTTCCACACGTTAACAATAAATCAGACAGATACGTAAACTGATACGTTTATTTTAAATTTAAACATAATCATTTTCAATAAATCTATTTATTTCAAGACATACAAATTAGATAAATTATTTAAACCACCATTCAAAACCCGATGGAAACCCCAACCTATTTCCAAATTTTCACATTATTATGATTCTAATTCGAGACACCGTTCCTTAGGATAATCATAAGGAAATCATAGGTGTTTAACCTATCACGTTCAAAATCAAATCCCATCAATCAGGTGAGTATTCATATCCCCTTTTTATATCATTTCCTATTTGGGGGAAATCATGTGATACAATATATTCAATCATGATATTCTATTGTTGTTTCATTCTAAATTCAATTAAAGACAGGTTATGTTATTACTTGCAATTACGTGAACATACTATGCTAAACTGGACGACAATAAAACCCTAATTCAATCAATCAATCCTGGTATCAATGGTAGATCTACTGGTTTGGACAACCCACCCCATATGAATAGTCGAGTGGTGATTGTGCCAGAGGCAAGAGTCAATCTATGGTGTATGTGTGGAGTCTATTATATGCAAGTGTTAAGTCAAGGGGTTTCTATTGTGTCGGTTTATCTATATGTTTTACTATTGCAATATAAGTCTTAACGATACCTTGTGAATTGGATTATTCTCAATCAATCAATCAATCTATATGTATACTCAAAACTATGACTACTCACCAGCTAATTCGTTAGCTGACTTTATTTTCTCACATGATTTCAGGTTAAGCAAGATAGTGGACTTCTACCTGCTCATCTAAGACCCGGACTTAGTTAAAATAAAAGACATTTACTATTTGTGGTTTCAATTGTTGTATTTGTGTATGTTGAACTTAAATTATCTTGTAATCTGATTTTAATATTATTTCCACTATTAGACAACCATGTGTTATGAACAATCAATCATTCCCTCGTCCGCTCCGATGATTCCGCCGTCGGTCGGGGTGTGACAGGTTACTCTTTATGAGTTGATAAATGTTATATGAGTGATAGAAATAACAAAGGAACTTGTTATATATGTGATAGAATATAACAAAGGAACTTAAAGTTGAATATAAAAAATGGGCAAAATAATGCATATGATAAGCCAAGATGCCAAGACACGATAGTTATATGCGTATTATCTACAATTGTATGCATCACAACTGTTATGATTATCATCTAAAAAGTTTGTGGGTGTTGGTGAATTTCTAGTAATTATTATATTCCTCTAAAGATGCAAATATTCACACTTTATGCAAATATTCACACTTTATTCAACGTGCTTGAATAATAAGTTCTTTGAGATGTGGTTTTAAATCAATATGGCATCCAATTCAGAAACAATGCAGTCTTAAAATATTAAGTAACTATTTTACTCAAATATGCCATTTTTATACCATGCAAACATAGTTTTATTTTGTAATTTATACCTTTACTTCACACTTCATAGATGATTAATATATATCACACTTTAAGTCTTGTTAACAAAATTTGTACGATCTGGCCATGCATATAAAAGACGAGTTTGCAAGGCATATGCTGATATGCATGCAATTTAAACTTAAAAATACTAACCATGAGAATATTTTCAACTAAGTGCTTGTATAGAGACCTACATTTGATCGTACAAGAAGATACTTCACTTGCAATCATTCAATACATCAAATCAATATCCTATGACTAAATCGCACATCACTTTAAAAATATATGCCATAAGTTATACCATGTCGAATTCACACACCATACAAATCGCGTTTCTAAGTGTTTTCAAATTCTAGCTTGGAATCTCTTTAAAGGTCCACTTTTGTCTAAACAAGTATATATACACATACCATACAAAAGGGTCCAAATGACTACAAAACACAAGACCCTCATTAAAGCAATGAGCGCGGTGAAAAGGCTAGTAGCAGATAACCCATTGGTGATCTTTAGCAAAGTGTCTTGTTCCATAAGTCATTCTATCAAAACTCTCATAAGAAACTTTGGGGCTAACCCGACTGTGTATGAGCTCGACGAAATTTCGAATGGGGAACTTGTGGAAAAGGAGTTAGAAGAGTTAGGTTGCAACCCAAGTGTACCGGTTGTATACATCGGGAAGAAGCTGGTTGGTGGTGCGAACGAGGTGATGAGCCTCAATATGAGAAGCAGGCTAAAGCCAATGCTCATTGAGGCTAATGCTATATGGCTCTAAAGAAGGGATGCTAGGGCCATATGTATGGCTCTATTTTAGGAGCCCTAATAGTAATAAGCAAGTTTAATTAACCATTGAGATATGTGGTATAACAAGGCATTACATGCTACTATGTAATATGCATATATGATGATGGGAGGGCCATCAAAGTTCGTCTTTGTTCTTATTCTGGTTGGATTAATGAATGGATGATAGGCCCTTCATGTAATATGAATATATTTCTACTATTTATATTTTATAATATCTGCAGGGTCTTGAATATTCGACTATTAGTTTAGTGAGTTTGATGGCAAAATATTTCTTTCTTATTATGTGTATAAAATGACACTATCAATAAAAGGTTTGATATTCACACTCTAATTTCATGTTGTGAAACACAATGTATAATGAGGTTAATCACTTAAAAGAAATGTTATACAGATATATTTTGTTTAGGGTCGAAGAATAATAATAGGATAATGAATCTGGTTATGTTGACTTAATGATGAAAGACCAGTGAAAATTAAGTATAACTAGAATGCACGCTATTTGAATGATATCAATGATAGAATGAAGGACAATCACAAGACCAATGAATAGCAGTTCTACTTAACGATCCTAAACTTAATAAGGATACTTGCTAATAAGATCATGTTATCTAAGTGATTATGATCAGTTGAACTTTATCAAATTAATCAAACATCTTAATTGTTAATGATTCAACACCAATGACTAATATATTGTTCTATTAAATCACAAAAGTAAACCGTTCATCACAAAAATGTAATATTAGAACACAAATCATGTTTAAGAAGTAGAAACGTAGATTGAATACAATAACTAATACAAACCCTACACTCGAGGTTGATCCTGGGTGGATTAGCCTAGTATGCTTATAAGTGATCTTGAATGTTGATGATTTCAGGTTGTAGTTACGGATTTAAAGATCGAGCTAAGGATTGTCCGTCAATTGTGAATTTTCATTCTTTTTTAGCCTTTCCATCCCCAAGGGCGGCCTCCCTTCGTAACCTAAAGTGTAGTGGTTTTGTATATGCATAAAATTAAACCCTAATTTTCCAGAGCACGACTTTATTTAAGCCATCCCTAGCGTACATAATTGCTGACGAATGATATTTGTTAATATGTAAAACACAATGATAAATTAATTAATACTTTAAAAATAATTTATAACACATTGATTTGCTTATTTTCTTAAATTGATGTTAGTACGCTACTTTCTATTTATAATAGCATATGTTAATATTTCTATGATTAGTCATACCGTACATCAAAGGAATTTGGGAAGATATATATATATATATATATATATATATATATATATATATATATATATATATATATATATTATATATATATATGTCGCGGCAACATGGAAACGAGAATCGGTTATCTTAGCATCTTAATCAAGCCTCTCCATTGATGGGAATATTTCCTAACATAATTTTTATACTTACAAAACTACAAAAGTTTAAATATTAAAGGGTTTATAGTCGATAACATTAGAGTGCAAATAATATTGTTGCTTTATGAAATTGACAGTCTGAGTTTAGTAGATAAGGGTATAGATTTAGGGGTAGGGTGAAATAAATGTGTGTATTTGTTTTGTTCTTAATAAAACTGAAGTTTAGATTTTGTTTCATCTCCGTAGATGTTATAAAAATTTACTTAATACACATATAAACTTGATTATTATTTAGTAAAATTTTTAGTTTTTTTTAGTTAACATAAAGTAGGAGTTAAGTGTATATAAAATAAGTAACTAAATAATAGAGTTTTATAATCGCTTATTTAGATCCTTCAATTTAAATAACTATGAAAAATTCTAAAAAATAGAACAATATTAAACTTTAATTATTATTTCATAATTTTATGAAAAACAATTTCTAGATTCTATTGAATAAATTCAGCATAATATGTACTATTTATGATTTTAACCCTCAAACTTTTGATTATATACTTGTAGGTTTTAATCCTCAAACTTTTGATCTGAAATAGTTAGTGGTTACGATCAGGTAGTATCTTGAGACTCATGTATCTTGAGATGTAACACTTTGTTGATTAAATAATTTACAATAGCATACAATATATTCTATAAAAACAAATATATAAATAAAATTTAAATCCAAATGCTTCTAAGTTGTCGTTTGACCGTTGAGAAAGGTTATATTAAAACAACCAAACCATATGTATTAGCCTCAGAGATAGAGAATCTAACCATTGAAACTACGAAGAGTCATTTATATATATGTGTATATGTGTGTACGTGGAGGGACGAATCCATTAAGACTTTGTGGTGGTAGACATATATAACGGAATATAATATACGGAACAAAATATATAAAAGCATTATAGTAAAAAAATAGTACGATGTAGCGCAAAACGATACGAGACGCACGGGCTTTTTTTAAACAACACAAAATAAAATAAAACAAGCAGAGATGGTCAAATTCAAACGACTAGTTCTATAATTTTAACAAACATAAATAAACATAATTTGTAATTTTCTTTAAATCTGTATTGAAAATTAGATAAAATAAAACAAAAATGAACATTAACAATATCAAATGTAAATTTAAAGAAAAGTAAAAAAAAAATTCATGTCAAACCTGTCTAGTTTTTTAATAAAATTTATATCGAATTATATATAAAAATAAGCATGCTTTTAAATATAATAGTACACACCAGATGACAATACCTCAATTTTAGATACTACACAAAATTAAAACGTTTAAGATAATCATAAATTACGTATTAACATTATTATAGCGCATTGGTTTCCTCTTCCAGAGATATCCCTCTTTCACCTATAGATTTTGTTTAGACAGATTTTATATTGAAAAACCAAGAAACCTTTGACAAATCTCCTCTACGCCAGCTATCTTTCGCTTCCACTCACCCCATCAAAGACATTCACTCCCTCGTCATCTAACATTTTGCACTCATCAAGTCGGCTCCCATAACTTTGCATCTCACACTATCATCTTTTGTATTTTATATGACCGACGTCTATCGAGCATAGCATCGATCTCTAGTGTGGAACACAATACATAATTGTCTTGCATCACCACTATGACCACCTTACAACTCCAAATGTTATTTCTATTCATATTAATCCAAATTGTCGGTGGCTACAGTGCCACCGACCTCCACACCATCACCATCTTCGACCTCCACACCATCACCATCTTCAAAACCGGCCTCCACACAATCACCATCTTCAAATCATCATCGCCATCTTCAAATCATCGTCATCGACCTCCACACCATCACCATCTTCAAAACCAGCCTCCACACCATCACCATCTTCAAATCATCATCACCAACAAAAACAAACCCTAATCCCCTGAATCCCCTTCTCCATGGTCGCAAACGCTCCGATCGCCAGCAACCGGCGGAGCGCGATACCAGAATCCTCTTCTCCATAACGCTCCGATCGCCACCCTAATTCTCTTAGTCTCCTCCTCATCCCCTAGCCTCCGGCAGCAGAAAAGTCGTGATCAAAAGCGCCGATATGAAGGAAGAAATGCAAAATGAAGCTGTAAACATTGCCATTTCGGTAATCAATCCGCCTTCATCTGTTTAATATGAATTTTGTTTGTTCCGACGCCTTGAATCCGTGATCTCACTGTTCATAATTGTTTACTTACTTCAGTCTTGTGAAATTCTGTTGAATCGGAGTTCGGTTGAGTTTTTACAGGCGTTTGAGAGTAGTAGTGTGGAGAAGGATGTTGCGGAGCAGATTAAGAAGCAGTTTGATAAGAATCACGGTCCTACTTGGCACTGTATCGTCGGCAAAAACTTCGGTAAATGCTTATTTTTATTAGAATTCATGATTCGATTTCTAAGTTAACTCACAGTTTTATCGGATTTGACTTTTGAGTGACTTTTATGGATCTAACATGATGATTTTGTGTTAATCGGATTGATTGCTTGAGTTGCTGTGATTTTGGATGTGTTATCAGTGAATGTTGGTGATAGTTGTTTGATGTTGAATTGTTGATTTAGCGGTGTAGATCTAATGATCTAGGCTTGAATAAGTGTATTGAAAGCTTTGATTCTGGTGGACTTTAGGAGTGTATAGAATGTTGGTGCAAAATTAGGGTATGGTGTATGTGATTAAGTTCTGATTATCTGGAAAAAATAAATGTACACTTGGTAGAATCAAATTTATATCCCCAGGGTTGGCTTGAGTTTCTCAAAAGTTCTTTCTTGCTTTTGGAATGAATGTACATGTTTTAGGGATAGCTTCAAATATGTTTGTTGCAGAACTTAAGTTACTATAATACAACTTAAAAGTAAAACGTAAGCAGTATTAATCAGTAATAGAAAAAAAAAAATTGCGTCAACCAGACCTGTTCTGACCCAACATCCATTTTGTCTGCCTTTACCATTTCATTGTATATATATGCCAAATGTACTAAACTAATCCGAGAATATTATTTGGTCACACAAATTTACAAGGTATTCTCTGTATTTTTAAGGATCTTTCTCCTCCGAAACACAATCTATTTGAAGATGATTAAGGTGAGATTTACTAAAACTTCATAGCATATTTAAAGTCATTTATGCTTTGTACTTTTAGAGTAGTTTTGCTTTCTTTTTAAGGGTATAATTTGCTTTTATTCTTGAAGTTGAGGTAAAATTAGTATCGTTTATGAGCATTGAATTAACAAAACAATGTTTAATACCGTATCCACCATGTAGGTTTAAATAGACCTAAACAAATGACTTGATTCCTGCACTGCTAATTAGAAGAAAAAGACACTCCTTTAGTGCTAAATTCCTTTAATTGTAATTCTAGACAGATTCAAATACTTTATTTTTCAAGACAGACAAATACCTATTGTCAGAAATTCAGTTTTGTTCTTCTTTCTTTTGTAATAGGATGATTTTGGGGATTATTTTAGGGTTAAAAGTAGGTTTCTGTTTATGGAATTGTTATCTAAGGTGAAATTGCCTATGGAATTAGCATAGTTGTTAACAGATATGGTTTTATGGGTTCATATTGGTAGCCTTCACTATGTGCTTAATGGTGTTAAATGGACTTGTGCAGGTTGGATTTTGATGTGCTTAATAGTGTTAAATGGATCTCTGCAGCGATACACTACACTTTTTTATGTTATTATTTGTCACTTATGAATCAGAATCACTGCTCATATATACGTACTCACTGTTTTATGTTATTAATTGGCTTTGATGTTGATGGTTCTTGTGTGATAATTTTTTTACTGATGTGCTTGGTATTTATTTGTGGTTTTTTTTGGGTAGGTTCTTGCAAGATTGTTTAGATTTGTTGTATATTTGGGTTGTAATTACATTGTTTTACAGTTGGTTTTCTTATTATATTGCAGGTCCTTCTGCTTTTGTGAGACAAGCTTTTGTGTTGCGTCGCAGGTTTGTTACGTATTCTCTTTTGACTTTAGTAGTTGTTATAACCAATCCTAAACACCCCTCTTATGTGTTGGCATTTGTCCTACGTGATGAAAATGGAGACAAAGGAATATGAGATTATAATGTTTATGGGTTAAGATGGTTATTCTTATAATCCATAAACTGGTAATTATGTTTATAGATTACCTGACTTGAACTACTATATATTCCTTTCCAGAAGTATGGTGTTCGTCATTTATGTTTGCGTTTTATGAGTTAAAATGGTTAGCAAATTTGGTTTGTGATTATATTCTTTTATAGTTGGTTTTTGGATTGTATTACAGGTGCTTTTGTTTTTGAGACAACCTTTTGTGTTGCGTAGCAGGTTTGTTACCTACGCTCTTTTGACTTTAGTAGTTGCATTAAAAGTTTGGAGTGATATAACAGTAAGCAATTTAGTATTTTCAGCTCGCAGTGCAACTATAATTACACCATCATATGTTGTTTTTTTGGAAATATTTATTTTTTTAAACAAAAACAAATATTGCCTCATAGTTTGATCCTGTAACATAGAGTTGATTTTCTTTAGTAAATTATTTTGCAGCTTGTGGTTATATTCTCGGTCTACTACGTTCTGTCGCAGGTTTGCTTTTTCTCTTTTGCTTTTAGCGCCTTTTCCAACAGTTTCTGGTAGATGCTTACATATGCATCGAACAAGGCCGTCTAGATTATATAAGATCTAATCAAAATCTCTTTAGAACTGAGTTCCTTCAAGGCGTCCATGACACGGTGTTGAGAGGGGATACCGAGGGTCGTTCCATTGGAAAACGTGTTGTCCTTCCGGCTTCATTTACTGGTGGTCCACGTTACATGTACAAACATTATCAAGATGCTCTTGCTATTTATCGCGTTCATGGGAACCCTTAGTATTTCATAACTTTCACTTGTAATGTGAGGTGGCCAGAGATAACAAGATATTTTGCATCCCGTTCGCCACTCAAACCTCAGGATAGACCGGACATTATTGCTAGAATCTTCAGGATTAAGGTGAAAGAAATGTTGGACTTCTTGAGAGTGGAACGTCCTTTTGGTAAGGTAGTTGCAGATCTGTATACAATAGAATTCCAGAAAAGAGGACTTCCACATTGTCATATGCTTTTGTGGGTTGCAGAGGCATTCAAAATTCATGAGAGCAGCCAAGTTGATCAGTACATATCTGCCGAGATACCTGATCCTGTATCTTCGCCTGAGCTTCATAAGATTGTCACTGACTCTATGATGCATGGGCCATGTGGCTTGGCTAGACCTTATGCTCCATGCATGGTTAATGGTAGTTGTTCAAAAAAATTCCCTAAAGCTTGTACATCGACCACCGTGTTTGACAAGAATGGGTACGTTCGTTACAGAAGGCGTATGAATTCTATTTCTGTAAATAAGGGGGAATCTTGCTGGACAACTCATACGTCGTCCCTTACAATAAAGACTTGTGTCTAAGATTTCATGCTCATATTAATGTCGAGTATTGCGGGTGGAATATGGTGATCAAATATTTGTTTAAATACATATCCAAGGGTGCTGATCGTGTTAGATTTACCATCACAAACTCTAATATGCATCATGATGAGGGAACGTCTTCCTCTGATGTTGCTGTAGATGAGGTTAAAAACTACGTTGATGGTCGCTTTATATGTCCACATGAAGCATGTTGGAGAATCTTGGACTTTCCAATTCATCATAGAAACCCAGCCGTTCAAGTTCTGTCTGTTCATTTAGAAAACATGCAAAATGTAAGTTTTAAGGACAATCATCATTTGCAAGAAATACTCGACAATGCAAGCAGTAAGAGAACCACGTTGACAGAATGGTTAGCAAACAACGAACGTGACGTAAGTGGCAGACATCTTCGATAAGTTGACTACCTTTCAGAGTACAGGTGGGATAAAAACAGAAAGCGATGGCTTCGTAGGGTCAATAATACTAATCCTACTGTTGGAAGACTCATTTATGTTCATCCTACCTGTGGAGAATTGTTTTTTTTACGTTTGTTGTTGCGCTATCAAGTTGGATGTAGAAGCTTTGTGGAGATTAGGACAGTATGTAGTGTAACACATTCTACATATCGAGCTGCATGTGAGAGGTTAGGTTTGCTTGAGGATGACAATGAGTGGTGTCAGGCTTTTGAGGAAGCTGCTGCGTGGGCAAATGCTTCAGAGCTGAGGTCTCTTTTTACTCATATGTTGCTTTATTGCGAAATTTCAAGCCCAATGAACTTATGGGACCGTCAATGGCAACGTATGACAGATGACGTTGCACGTCAGCTTCATATGACACAAAATTCTTCAGAATCACATATCAGCTCTGAAGATCTTCAACAATACGTTCTTTATGAAATTGAACTCCTTTTGAACTCAAATGCCTCTCCGTCATCGCTTGTGGATTACGGCTTACCATGTCCACGTCCAGAGTTACTTCAGAGGCTTCAAAACAGGCTTTTGATGGAGGAAAGAAACTACGACAGGGAAAAGCTTGCTTTAGAGCATGAACGTCAAAAGAACTGTCTTCAAGGGAAGCAACTTTACGTGTATGAGAATGTTATTGGTTCAATTAAAGACAACAAGCAAGTTCTAATGTTCGTCTATGGTCATGGAGGAACAGGAAAAACTTTCCTCTGGACTACAATTATTAATGCTTTACGGTCCGAGGGAAAGATCGTACTTGCGGTTGCAGCCTCTGGAATTGCATCTTTGCTAATGCCGTCAGGTAGAACTGCTCATTCACGTTTTAAAATACCATTAGAGATGACAGAGGAAAGCATATGTCACGTGAAGGAAAACAGTCAACTTGCAAGTCTTTTGATTGAGGCATCGCTTATAATTTGGGACGAGGCTCCAATGAATGACCGTCGATGTTTTGAGTCTTTAGATAGGACGCTTAGAGACATACTTGATGACAATGCTTCGCTTTTCGGTGGTAAATCTTTACTCTTAGGAGGTGATTTTAGACAAACATTGCCCGTCAAACGTAAGGCAAGCAAACAAGACATCATAGCATCTTCGTTGCCCAGGTCGTATCTGTGGAATAAATTCAGGGTTGTCACCTTAATAGAGAACATGCGTTTACGTCATTCAAGGCAAAGCACATCCGACGTTGATGATACTACAGCCTTTGCCTCTTGGCTTTTGGATATAGGCAACGGAACAAGTGGGACTTTAGATATCGAGGGCTCCAACGATGCTAGACTTATAGAAATCCCATCAAGATTCTTGGTACCTCATACTGATGCATCTTTGCATAATCTTATTCAATTCATATATGATAGCGAAACCCTAGAAAAGCCCACACCTGAAAATCTTTCTGAAAAGGCAATTGTCTGTCCAAAGAATGACACTGCTGATATGGTGAACTTGATGATTCTAAACATGTCTTCTGGTGAATATAGCGTTTACTTAAGCACTGACTCAATCGTGCCTCATTCAAAAACTCGAGGTGATCTTGAACTTTTATATCCAATTGAGTATCTGAATGAATTGAATTTCAACGGATTACCACCACATAACTTGAAGCTTAAAGTTAGAACACCCATTATCCTATTACGAAATTTGAATCAAAATGCTGGTCTTTGCAATGGAACAAGATTGATCATAACACAGCTACTTCCAAGAGTCCTTGAAGCGCAAGTTATCACTGGCATAGCAGCGGGGCATAAGGTGTACATACCAAGAATAGTTCTAACTCACACCGATCCAGAGCTTCCATTTGTGTTTAAACGAAAACAATTTCCCATTAAACTTTGCTATGCAATGACAATTAACAAAAGCCAGGGACAATCTTTGAATAAAATTGGTGTTTACTTACCACAACCTGTTTTTAGTCATGGCCAATTATATGTAGCTTCCTCAAGGTCAACTTCACCGAATGCTTTAAAAGTTTACATAGAATCATCTAACGAAACACCTGCTAATATGACCAAAATATAGTTTACTCAGATTTTTTAGATGAAATACGTCGCATGCAGGAAACCTAACATGGCCATTCAGAGAATAGCTGATCTCATATCCTAATGCAAAACCGGTACTATTGAAGTTAGAATCATAAAAAAATGGAAGATGTACCTGCGGTCTGAGCTTCATTTGTTAACCTGAACCCAAAAAGGGGAAAGAATAGATGCTTATAATGCAGAGATGCACAAGAAAAGAAGAAGAAACACTGAACAAATATGTTATTTGTTGCCTGTCGTTTTTGAAATTGTAGAAAAATGAAGGAAATCAAACCTTCCACCAAACTAAAAATAAAACAATCTTTTGGAACACTCAAACAGTACAAAACAAAGAAATACACATCGGCATAAAATCTTACTTGGAACTCTCATTGGGTGGTACGTGCTGTCCGATTACCATTTAGTAACATTGCAACTAGGTGGAATCTTAAAGGTATGTATATATATATGATTCTGTTACTAGCTTTTTCTGCACTACAGGTATAATTTCCAATCCCTGCAGCATGTGCTTTTACAACTGCTACTATTTTATGTTTTGCTTTCCCGAATGCCTATGATTTATACTACATGCTGAAGAATGGCAATTACTGATCATGCAGCAGTTATGATCCTTGGCAGGAACGTTATCATAGATCAAGTAGCTATCCCAGAAAGATTTCCTCAACATTACTTTAACTTACTCACCTATGAAGAGGTCACCAAGCGGGTTAACAACAAGAACATAGTATCAGGTACCACACTCTAATCCATATAACAAGATTGCTAAATATTGAACACATAATAATATATCATTCAAAATAGACTATGCAGGGAGATTGGATAACACGAAGCAGGTGACAACATCAAATGGAACAAAATTGCTACGAATGGAAATGACTGACATAAGGCAAGTTTCTAACCCCAACCATAGAATACATCATAAATCACATATTGTAAATTGATACATTTCATCCTAACTCAATGTAGTGGGGAAAAAATAGAGGCCACTATCTCGGAAGAAATAATTCCACGATTTGACTGGACAACAATGTCCCAAACAGATCCACCCATCATCGCAGCAATAACAAGCACAAGAGCCACCACATTCATTGGTAAAACTAAACTACTAAAGACATTACACTTGAGGTTCACACAAATCACTAACAACATTTATCATATCAACAGGAAGGACACAATTGGCATCCACTGCAGCAACATTCCAAAAATAGAGTCCGCATCCACTGCAGCAACATTTATCATATCAATATTCTAGAAGGTCATTTATTTAATTGATTGAATGAAATCATCCATTGAGTGGATTCACCAAATTCCAAAAATAGAGTCCAGCTGTCCCATTTTGGCAGCTGTCATCCGATTCTTCTTTCTTGAATACACCTTCATAGGTGGATATTTATCAGATACTCACTGGACCATTATGATGTATCTGTTTTGATTTATGATTGTAGGCTAGAAGAATGGATGTTGTGTGGGGTGAAACTGCTGGAGTAAAAGGTCAACTATGGTTGTTATTGCCCATACTTTTTGTCTTGCAGGTTATTTACTTCCTGATCTGTTTTATGACTTATGCAATTTGTTAGAGTTGTGTTGGGAGTAAGGAGAAGCATTGTTTTATACTTAATCATCCACTGCTTATCTTCTTACAACAGGCTTTTGAAGCATATGTGGGTTTGCTATTGCTAAAAACTGCAGTGGTTGGTGTTGTTTCTGAATGGCAGGTAAGAAAGGCCACACTTGTAACATTTTGTAGAGGTGGAATTTTTGACCTGGCCCATCTGGATGGCGGGTCAAATGGGTTTAAAAAAGATTAGGTAAAAGTCAAACACGTCAATGGGGTCGAAAGTTGTTAAATGTCTAGAATGTATAGAAAACTGGCAAAATTTTGGTTGGTGAAAGTTGCCATTTGGTTGGTGTTGTTTCTGAATGGCAGGTAAGAAACTCCACACTTGTAACATTTTGTAGAGGTGGAATTTTTAACCTTTCATGTGGGCCCATTTGGATGGCGGGTCATATGGGTTTAAAAAAAGATTAGCTAAAAGTCAAGCATGTCAATTGAGTTGAAAGTTGCCAAATGTCTAAATAATATATAGAAAAGTTGCAAA
This sequence comes from Flaveria linearis, assembly GCA_024085815.1. Classification (NCBI taxonomy): domain Eukaryota; kingdom Viridiplantae; phylum Streptophyta; class Magnoliopsida; order Asterales; family Asteraceae; genus Flaveria; species Flaveria linearis. Next base: position 114,657,503 of record CM044001.1, on the reverse strand, counting down.
TGTTGTAGTTGTTCAACCTAACTTGACCTAGCCCGTTTTGAACTGTTAGTCCCAACCCGTCCGATTTCTTCTTTAGTAGTTATCTTATGATCATGCTAAAGTTGATGATCTGAAATGTGTTTGACAGGTGGTTACTTGTGGAATCCTTTTGATAATCATGGCTGTTGGAATTTTGCAAACACAGTGCAGACTCTTGTACTGAAATCGCGGTTCAAAGCAAAAATGAAAAAAGGTAAAAGTAAGAGTGACTTAACTCAGCCATCAAAGGATCAATGATTCCCATAGTCATCTCAATAATCAGAACAGTGATATGTCAAGGTGTAAACAGACTTTGATACTACCTTTCTGATACTGTTGTTTGTTTATTTGCAAGTATGAACTTTTGGATTTCATAAGCAGTTAGGTTAGTGCCAGTTTTGTTTCAGTTGTGTCCAAATTAATAAAACATATGTTTTTTTTTGTTTTATTCATTTTTTTTAGTTTTTTTTTAATTTTTTGCATATTCCATACATTTTGCCATTTTGGGCCTAGAAATCCCAAGAGAACTCCTCATGGTTGTTTGGTCAGAAAGATGAACTTTTTTTTACATTGAGATGAAATAGAAATTCTATCTTGAGTCATCATATGTTAATGCCATAGATGCATTTTTCCCCTTGCTTACAATATCTATACTATTATTGTTAGTTTATCAAGATATAGTTGGTAACTCTGAATTGTATCAATTATTTTCAAGTCCACATCTGAGCTATAACATATAATAAACACGTTTGAAGATTACCGACTACTCAATAATATTATTAATACGTATAAACACCAAGTTGGACCTGTGTACACGAATGTTATTTTGTTCGATGCACTGTGTTAACGGATGTACGACACATCTTAATTTTACCGCGGCAACGCGCGGCTACATATCTAGTTCATAATTGAACCAAAAACTTGCAATTGTTGTAAATGAACACAATTAACATGCGTAATTTATCATCATTCTCTTATTTGTTATTATTTACAATTTCATATAGTAATTTGTATATATATTTGTGTGTGTGTGATGTATGTATGAGAATGAATATCTCTAATAAAAGAGATTTCCTTTCCATTCTCTTTGTCTATATGTTTTTTTTAAAACAAAACACAATATTTGAATCCAAGTTTTAGGAAAAGGTTATCCTAAAAACTAATATTTCCCTAAGAAGAATAAGAATGTATTGTTAGTAACTAGTATACTTGTGATACGGTTTGCCCTACACAATCACTACAAGAAGACAGGTCTTTAGGGGCGACTAAAGTCGCCGCTAAAGACCCAAAATGTCGCCGCTATTGCCTTTAGCGGCGACACGTCGCCGCTAAAAAGTCGCCGGTAATAAAACGTCGCTAATGGTCAAACTTTCGCCGCTAATGTGTCGCCGCTAATGTGTCGCCGCTAATGACCCTCTGTCGCCGCTATTGAGTCGCCGCTAAAGGCCTCAAAATGACGAAAAACTGTCGCCCCTAAAGCCTTTAGTCGCCGCTAAAACCCCTGTGCAGGTTTTACAGCTTCTTGCTGCATTTTTCAGTTTTTCCATATTTTCCAATACAAATTTTTACATAACAACCTGCAATATTACATAACAACCTGCAATATTACATAACAACCTGCAATATTACATAACAACCTGCATACATTCATACAGTACAGTCAACATCCATCATTCAATTCGTTAAAAACTAAACCAAGTCGCCGCTAATCAACATCCATTCATACGTACATTACAATATTACATTCTAAATTAAGTCAACATCCATCAATTAAGCTTCATCATTTTCATCATCTTCATCGTCTTCACCGTCCTCATCACTAACTTGTTTATGTTGCCCGTAATTTTGAAGTTGTTCTCTAAAATATGGGTCTTGAAACAAAGCATCAATTTGTTCCTACAATAAAAATCATGTTTAAGGTCAAACTAATAACATTTACCCGTGTAATAACATTTACCAAACTAATAACATATATATTAATGTCTATTTTGTCTCATTTTATATTTTAAGATCAAACGGGTCAAATTTTAACTTGCCATGTGCTTTCCTTCTATCAAGCAGCCATGTGCATTTAAGTCTTAAGAAGTCATACACAAGCAGCCATGTGCATTTAAGTCTTAAGAAGTCAATAAATATTCCTTGTGAAGCCATGTGCATTTGAAGTCAATGTTAAAGTATTTCCACTAAAATTCCATGTAACCCATATCTAATTCTAAAAGTGCACATGGCATATCAAATTATAAAAAAACAGTAAGGTCATGGTTAAAGCGCATATAGGTCATGTATACTCCTATTTTCACTCTAATTCCATTTGACCCATTTGACCCATGGCATGAAATTCCATTTGATCCATTTGACCCATTATGAAAAGCATGAAATTCCATTTGACCCATTCCACTAAAAACAGTAAAAAATAATCTAAAAAACAAGATGATATTCCATTTGACCTATTTGACCCATTCCACTAAAAAACAGTAAGTTAAGCACTTTTAAAAAACAACAAGCTACCCGGGTGAAACTATATGCATTATGTAATTTCAACCCATTTGACCCATAAAGAAGATTCATCAAACCATGAAAATCATCATGTTACTACATTAAACCTTCAAAAGCATAAAGTTACTTCTAATCTCTATATATTTTGTGTTCCTAACAGGAATCTTCATCCTATAAAATATTATTAATCTTAATCGTTATCTATATAAATAACCTACTACAATCATCAAACGGGTCAAACGGGTCAAACTAATAACATTTACCAAACTAATAACATATATATAAATTTAAGGTCATTATAAAGAAATGTTATTGTTACCCGTGTGAATGCGACCGTCGGCTGCGGTTGAGACTTATCATGGGTAACCGGGGCTTTTGAAGAAGGTTTAAACCCAATCCCTCGGATCCATCCGTGCCTACTACCGAGTACGTTTTCAAACGCATTCACTTGATTATCTCCTTCAGTTTGGGCAGCCAACTCATCCTCTAATCGCCACTGTAGTTTACAAAAGGTGAATTATATATGCAAGTAACAAAAAATTAAATTTAAATAGTTACTAACAATTGTTTCAGTTGTTGCGCTATCAATCGTTCCATCTTTAGCTGTATGAGCATCAATGAACGTCTGTAGGTGACTTTGAGCCTGTTTAACATTAAATATTATTTTTATTACAACTAGTACGTATAAGAGATATATATATATATATATATATATAATAATATATAAACCAAACATTACTTTTTTATAAGTTGTGCTGCTATAAGACGATGTCCCCCCTCGGTTTGGGTATTTTTGAAGTTGACGATTTGCTTGGTTAACGAGTGACTGTTTTTGATGCTTCTCTGACATGAAATGTCTAATGGCACTCTCCCAATTAGCTGGAGTCATCCCTTCAGGAACATTGGCTAGAGCTCTCTCGACATCCCCTCCAAACTCTCGAAAACGCCTTTTTGCATCTGCCTTGCGATCTCTGTATCGCTTCATGTATATTGAATAAATTCCCAACTTTAACTTAGATCGATCAACGTCCCGATCAATCTGCTCTAGATCGAATGATTTCTAAAAAAATAAACAAAAAAAGTTAGTCAAGTAAAAAACAAAGATCTCGACATAAGATAAACTTAAATAAATCATTTACCGCGAGGTGCTCGTATAATGCATTCTGTTGAGCTTCTGAAACCTCTCTCCAACTACCTTTATCAAATGCGATGTTCCGCCACATGTATAACCCCACTTCCCGGCTAAACAAATCTTTCTTGTGTCCAACCGGGGTAAAAGTCGCTTGCCTGTCAAATTGCAAACTTAAACGCCCTCCTTCCAAGACCTCAGATTCTAGGCGATAGTTTTTTGCAATTCCACGAGTTTTCCTACGAGGTGGTGCTGCAAAATCAATCAAAAATTATCATTCATAATAAATAATTATCTGTCACAGGATTTATAAATAGTTTATACTAAGACTTACAACCCTCCTCGTAGTGTCCATGCCCAGATCCAAAGCCGCCAGGTGGTGGGGGGTCCTGTCCAGAACCATCTCCACCATGGCCCATCACATCGGCGATCATGTACTGAAATGTTATAAGATATGGAAGTCAAAAATATAATGTGAATACAGTTTTACAACCTACTTTAAATATAAATACAAATACAATATGAATACATTTTCCAACCTACTTTTAATCAGACCCCTCAGATATCTCTCCCTCAGATACTTCAGTATCACTCTCAACCCCTCAGTGTAATAATCCGATTCGTCCTCGGACACTTCATCATGCTCGCCCTTAGACAATTCATCGGTCTCATCCTCGGACACTTCAGCGGGCTCACCCTGGGAAGCAGAACTGCTTGGCAAGTATTGCCTAAAGTCGATGAACAATCTTATACCAGAGGAAGAGTTGTTATGGACAACGTCAAGATCTTCGGGTAAGTCATGGTCAACATTTTAAACATTCTCGTCAACTGTTTGTATATTCTCGTTCAACGGTAGATCCCATATTTTTTGATGATTAACTTGCTCGACGACCCATTTGTTGTTATTGTTTTGGTTTCCTCGAGAAGGTTCTTGGATGTAGAACACTTGTTTGGCCTGCGAAGCAAATATGAGTTGATCTTCTTTGTCCCATTCTTAATCAGTGTTAATACTTATGATATTATTTTCAAATCTAACACCCCTTCGAGTATCGTACCACTTGCACCGAAATAGGACAGTTGAATAACCATTTGGATAATGCATCTCAATAATCTCTTCTAATTGACCATAATACTTCTCACCATTTTCTCCTTCCACTAACACACCAGAGTTTTGTGTTGTACGCCGTGCATCACGGTCAAGTACCATAAACCTAACACCGTTTACTATACACGCGGTGTAAGTAAAGACATTTATACTCGCACCCATGGAAATAGAATACAACTCTGAGTGAAATTCTGGAGAATTTTGTTTTTTCATCGAATAGACCTAATATAGTTAGAAATATATAGTTATACACATGTTATATAGATATGTATAACTAACTGACAACTATATATGTATTACCTTCTCAAGAAACCACATAGGAAAATTAGTTTGAACATCATCATGGGGCTTTTCAGATTTGAATTCACTACATTGATAATAAAAATATACAAGTAAGGAAAAAATAAATACTTAACAAATATATTATGAAAAGTTAATGATAGTAACACTTACTTCATGTAGTTCCTAATTTCTTCGATGCTATCGAGGACAAACTATTCCAATTTTAATTTTTCGCTTACAGAAAGATGTTTGATCTTCAAGGCACTAGCCGGACGACAAAGAGACTCAAACACCCACAACTTTCTTTTTTCGACAACAACATCCTCGTTTCTGTCGGGGCGATTGAACTGAGTTTCAACATCTCGAAGGTACCTCGAACAAAATGATAGAGCTTCTTCCGCAATATAGCCTTCGGCTATACAACCTTCTGGCTTTGCCTTGTTTCTTACATAATTTTTAAGTTTTTTTATATATCTTTCAAATGGATACATCCATCTCATACACACTGGACCTCCAAGAATCGCTTCATCAGGTAAGTGCAAAACCAAATGAACCATGATGTCAAAAAAAGCAGGAGGATATATCAACTCTAACTGACATAAGATTGTCAGAATGGCAAGTTTTGCTTTCTTCATATCTTCAACCAATAATGTTCTAGAACAAAGTTGCTTAAAAAACATACAAAGATCGATTATTGGTGTATATACATCCCTTGCCAAAAATCCTCTAACCCCAATTGGCATCAAACGGAATATGACAGTCATGAGATTTCAACCCAGTAATGTTTGTATAATTATCTGTCACTCTCTTGCTAATATTAGATCCGAACCCATCTGGCAATTTAACATTTTTAATAAACTCACAGAAAAGCTTTCGATCATTGACTTGGAATGAGTATTTTGGGTGCGACTTACATAACTTGCCATTAGCATTTTTTTTCAACCACAACGTCTTTCGAATGTTTAGCTTTTCCAAGTCAACACGTGCGTTTGACGTGTCTTTTGTTTTATCATTCATTAAAAGAGTACCGAGCAAACTATCGCACACATTTCGCTCAATATGCATCACATCTAAATTGTGCTTAAGCTGCAAAGAAGACCAATACTCAAGTTCAAAAAATATGCTTCGTTTAGACCAGTTTAACTCAAACTCCTCTCGCTTTCTCATAACACCTCCAAAACTAGGATGCTTGCCCGATAGACGAGGGAGTAAACGATCGAGTTGAGCCTGTACATCAGCATCACTAAATTGTTTAGGAGGTGCTCTTGTATCTGGTTGTCCATTAAATTCCAAATTTGTTCTCCATGGATGGTTAGCATCTAAGAACCGACGATGACCAACATATACAACTTTATTTGTTACGCGTGTTGAAGGAGTGTCTTCGTTGCAAGTCGGGCATGCTTTGTATCCCTGTCCGCTCCAACCTGATAGACTACTACGGGCTGGAAAGTCGTTTATAGTCCATAACAACACCGCCTTCATCGTGAAGAATGTGTTTGTTGCCGCGTCTTTAGTACGTATGCCTGTATGCCATAATTCGTTAAGCTCATCCACCAATGGTCTAAGAAAAACGTCCATATCCTTCCCAGGTGATTTAGGGCCAGGAATCAATAAAGTTAACATGAATGAGGACTCTTTTATGCATAACCATGGAGGCAAATTGTATGTGGTGAGTACAACCGGCCACGTGCTATGAGCTGAACTCATGTTACCAAATGGATTAAAACCATCAGCTGCAAGCCCTAGGCGAACATTTCGGGGTTCCTTCGCGAAGTTAAAGTATTTTTTATCAAATTCTTTCCATGAAGATCCATCAACAGGATGACGCATCGTACCTTCTTCTGATCGTCCAGTACTGTGCCATATCATATCCTTTGCCGTGTGCCTTGAACAATACAAACGTCGTAGGCGGGGGGTCAAAGGAAAGTATCGTAACACCTTGTGAGCTACTTTCTTACCCTTTGTGTTTGTATCAACCCATCGACTCTCCTTACAAACGGGACAATTCTGTAACAACTTGTGGTCGTTCCAGAAGAGAGCATAATCATTTTTGCACACGTGTATCGACTCATACCCTAAACCAATCTTCTTTAGTGTCTTTTTGACAACATAATGCGAAGGGGGGATCTTGTTGCCTTCTGGATGTGAAGATTGCAACAACTTAAGGAGCTCATCAAATGAACTATTAGTCCATTTGTTTTTCACCTTGATATGCATAAGTTTTGCTAAAAAGTCAAGGGAAGAAAACTGAGTACAACCGGGATATAATTCTGATTGGACTTCATGTAACAAGTTTTCAAAATCATCAGTGACACCTTCACTCTCTGTACAAGGGTTCTCTTTGTTAAGGTTGGTATTCACTTCCATAAGATCTTCAATAACGCCAGCCATATCATTAGTACACGTAACATCATCTTGTACTACAACTTGAGAAATTGAGGGTTCATGATGATAAATCCAGTCCGAATAACTACGCTGGAAACCCCACGCGTACAAATGATACTTCACTTTTACCAAAGATAGCATGACCGAATTCCGACATTTAGTACACGGACAAAAAACATAACCTCTATTGTCGACCAGACTCTTGCACATCTCAAGAAAAGAGCTGAGTCCATTATTATACTCCTCTGAGCTTCGATTTGGATTGTTAAGCCAACTTTTATCGACAACCATGATGCAACTGAAATATAATATAGAGAATTTACAAGGGTAGGCTGTACACTTTTATCGACAACCATGATGCATATACATAAATACATATATACACAAGCAACTTAAATATTTACATGAGTCAATTAACTCAGATAGGCTGCTAAACCCACTTTTTGAATATCTTAAGTGGTTGTTACTATTATTAACCAACTAAACAACTAAATGTAAAAGAACTAATTAAACCATAACAATGGTAGGCTGCTAAACCCACTTTTTGAATATCTTATCTCATACACGAACTAATGTTGACTTTTGAAGATTTCAAACATAAGTATGTCAAGTTAATAAAGATGCTTATTTTGTCAAAACCTGTCCATTTTAGTAATTATTCCTACCAAATATGCCATAAAAAGGGTCAAATAGGTATACAAAGGGCTTGAGAGTGGTTTATGGTAATATATTTTTAAAGCATATAACCTTCTCTTGTCGTTGATTGTTATTCTAGCTAATTGTTAGCAGGTCAACTCAAACCGAGTTAGCCTGTGTTGTTAATTATTATATTTCAAACAACCAAATCAATATGTATAAATTTGTGAACATTACTTTACCATTGATATACGTGTAACAACCAAATCAACAACCAAATCAATATGTATAAATTTATGAACATTACTTTACCATTCATAGTTTTGTACGTGTAACAACCAAATCAACAACCAAATCAATATGTATGAATTTTTTTAATATCAATAACTTACTTCTAAACTATAACAACTTACCCAACTTAATCACAACCTACAACTACCAAACTAACAACTAATTTTTAACCAACTAGCAAAATACCCAAACTCATTTCATTCAAACCTACAAAAATACACAAATACCTTCAAAGACATATACACAAATACACATAAAATCAAGAAATGGAGACAATAACACTTAATTTCATCCAAATCTTTGATAAGAAAACTAAAAAATTTACCTTTAAATACGGATTTAGCGGCGACGGGTAAAGTAGTAATTAACAAGAGGTAGCAAGCAGCAGGCAGGGAGAAGCCGGCGATAGCAACCGCAATTCTTGTAGTGATCTCACTCCACAGTATCTGAAAGTGATAACACATAAACATATTTAACATTACATACATACATACATACATACATACAATACTTAAAATGTGATAATCTGTAAAACAATAATAGGCCCACTAGGCCGGCTCGGTCTTCACCGGCGGGAGAGGTCGGCGGAGGGGGGAGAAGCCGGCGGGGAGAAGCAGCCGCCGAGATCGCGCGAGATCGGGGAGAGGCCGGCGAGGGGGAGAGCCGGCGAGGGGAGACAACCGCCGATGGGAGGGCCGGCGAGGGGAGACAACGGTCGGCGATGGGAACCTCAATTACGGTCGGAGATGTGCTGCAATGTGGAATTTTGGTGGAGGGAAATGCTGCAATGTCGCGCGCAGGTAGATATTAGGGAAAAGAGCATTAGCGGCGACGCGTCGCCGCTAAAGGCGTCGCCGCTATTGCTAATTAACTGTAGCCGTCGGATCTCCATGCAATCAACGACTACAAATTAACTGAAAACTTTGATATGGGATCGAGACCATTAGCGGCGACCTCTCCTTCGTCGCCACTAATGGCGTCGCCACTAATGGCGTCGCCACTAATGGCGTCGCCACTAATAACCGCAATTCTTGTAGTGAATCTCGAAATCAGTTAAATTAATGTTGGTAACCTCTTTCAAAACTACAAATTGGAGTATTGCTACGGATTTGGGTCCAATCCTAGTTTTGCAATAAAAATTATATCCATCACTGATTTTAAGCTAAAATTTTGAATTTTCACAGGCACGTTGCGAACCAGATGTTTAGCAAACCGTTTGACAAAAAACTCGGTTGTGTTTTTTTCGTTTAATGAAGGAACGTGTAGAAAACTAGAGGGGGGAGGGGGGTCTTAAAATTTCCTAAAAAACTTATGTGTATCTTGTTAATTAACCAACACGAACAATAATATATGAAATGTAAAAGGAAGGAAAGACAAAACTGATCTATAGATGTTCAAGTAGATATTAATTAATTTACTTTAAGTCATTACCCTCAATCTTCAATTGAAAGTTTGCTCTACTAGAATATCCCTTGAACGAAGAGATCATTGGTATATCATCTCATTTACAAATGAAGTGATCACCTTGTTTTTACTTTAAAAAATTAATCACATTATACTTCTCACTTTACAAAGAAAATAATCACCTTGTTCTTATTAATCTTTTAGAGGTAGTGATCACCTCTCTCACAAATCACTAATACTAGTAGTGATGCCCCGTACAATTCTCAACTAATAATGGTGACAAACCACCACTCAAATACAACAAATGAACCAATGAGATGTATCATAATTAAAGCACAACTTTTTTGTCTTTCTTTTTTTTTTTTTGCTATTTGATCTTGATCTTTTCTCTTAAATTAATGTTTGTATATGATAGAAAAAATTAGAGATACATGTTTAAACATTATTTAACAATGTCTAGAGCAAAAGAGACAAGGAAAAAGAATGTGTGAAGCTTTTATTATTATAAAGAATAACCCTAAGATGTAAACTATCACAGTGAGAGTCGTTGGGTCGGGCGGTTCGCCTAACGTTTAAGTTTTAATACAATACGTATCAGTTGTAACATGAGAAAAACAGCTTACAATTCTAAGACATGTATAATTTCTAATAAATTTTATGTACATAGTGAACGAAATGTACTTGGAGATCTTACAAACCATGGAGCCATGATACCGGAGCATGTATTCTTGTAGACACATGTATAATTTCCAATAAATTATTATAATATTTTTTTGGAGGGAAAAATAATGTGATGATGTCTAAAATAATGACATGTGACAAAATGTAGGTCAAGAGAATAACAAATGACAAAATAAACCTTATTTTATTAGATACTATAGATATAGACTTGATCTTGATTTTCTCTCTTATATTAATGTTTGTATATAATAGAAAAAATCAAAGAGACGTTTAAACAATATTCAACAATATCTAGAGCAAAAGAGGCGAGGAAAAGAATGTGTGAAGCTTCTATTATTATAAGTTATAACCGTAACACAAGAAAAACCCCAATATGTAAGCATCCACAATGGTGGTAGCTAGGTCGTGCAACTCGCCTAACGTTTTAGTTTTAATACAATACATATCAATGGTAATACGAGCAAAATAGCTTACAATTATAATATATGTATAAATTTTAATTAATTTAATTTTCATAATAAACGATAATTATTTGTAGCATCTATAGATTTTACAAGCCCGTGAAGCCATGATACCGAGCATGTATTCGTGTCTACAACACATGCCATAGCTAGGTAACTCCTACGTGTTTAGACACGACCACATGGAACCCAGTTGCATGCTACATGCATTTCTAACTTTAAGATTCGAATATCATCCACTGGCAAAAAGGTGGCATATAGAAAACAAGATAAGTGTCCCATTTAGGTTGCAATTTCACCTTATATATATCCTATTTGGGAAATATTTGGGATATGGATAAGAGAAGAGCATCTTAAGAATGTCAAATAAAGGTTCCCAACTGGCCACCATCACATCATGTGGCCAAAGACATTAATCACAAAAAATAATCAACAACATAGAATAACGGTGTGAGCCCAAAAATTAAGAAAAATAAATGGATATGAATTCATGTGCGATAGGCTTTTAATGATTTTATTAATATACTCCCTCTGAGTCGATCAGTAAGGGATAGAGTGTGTTGGTTAATTTAAAAGCCACATATAAGTGGTTTATGAAGCCTCTTAATAAGTAAATTTCAGAAACATACTAAATAATTCAAAGACTAGCTCTTATTCACTTAGTTCTCTTAATGGCTCAAACAAGAATGCCAAACATTCCTTTAGTAGTACTTAGTTACTAAATGGGTCGCTTTGGCATGTGGTTAATATCAAACAGTTCAAACTGGTCGAATCAACAAATGTTGCCAAAATTACGAACATGTAAAAACAACATGCGGCAACTTAGGCACAACGTTTTGTTCTGTTCACACAAAAGATATTGAGCTATAAGAAGTATCGCCTCAAATATCACCAATACGAGAGAGGACTTTATGGTTAATCGTTAGGGACGGCAAAAAAACCCGAACCCGACGGGGACCCGAAACCCGAAACACACGGGACGGGTATACCCGAAACCCGACGGGTATGGGACGGGTATGGGATTAATTTTAAAAATTTTCATGGGTATGGGACGGGTATGGGATTAGGTGATATACCCGTTTACCCGACCCAATTATCCGAAACATATACCCGTTTACCCGTCCCATCAAATTACTAGATGTATATTTTGGACAGGGCTGTATATTTTGGTACCTTATATTTTGGGTAGTGGCTTCTTCATGGAATTGTTGGAGATGTATTTTGGTAACTTATATTTGAACATGTACCAAAAACGTCTGTGGGTTCATGTATCTTGATGTTAATATATATATATAAAGTTGATCTATATAAAAGAGAAGAATTATATTTTTTTTTATTTTTGAAATCCCAACGGGTATACCCGAACCCGCGGGAATGCCCGATACCCGACGGGTAATACCCGATAGATACCCGATGGGTATTGGGCCGGGTATGGGACAGGGTTTAACAATCGGGTATGGGGTTGGGAATACCAATACCCGACCCATACCCGACCCATTGCCATCCCTATTAATCGTGCTTGGGTCAGGGCAATCCTTAGAAAGGTGGGCAACTAAAAACAAAACTATAAGCTCGTCATGAGTAAAACAGACAATATTAGTTGATGTGAGATGTAAAATGTTAGACAATTACTAATGGTACATATATATACTTGATGTAAATAATTCCTAAATCAATTTATTCAAAAGCTTGTAGTAATATGTTTCTATGATCATAACATCTATAACATATAACAAAAAAAGGTTTTTAGTGACACGTGTCATTATTCTAGCATATTAATGGACACGTGTCATCATTATAGCACATCAAAAAATTATTTTCCCGCCTCTCTCTCATAATAAATACGAAAATTATAAAAACAATCAATTTGACTTTCCTTTTTTACTTTGTGTTTCTTGTCTCTCATATTAAATGATAATTATTTTAAATAAGTAAACTAAACTATCAAACATCTAAAATAGTAATATTTTTATTTTAATAATTTATTAATACATAATAATTTATATGATTTCAGATGTATTTTATATTTAAATATAGAGTAATAATTTCTAATTTCATTGTTTGTAATAGTTATTAGATATTCATTATATTTTATTTCACCAATGGTTAATAACATCTAAAAATAAAATATTCATGAACTAATGGTTTTAACATGTATTATTTATTCTACCCATGTAATACATGGGTTCTAACCTAGTTTGCTATATACTCAAATCTATGTAGTTATATCGTCTCTCTGATCAAAATATAACCTTATATCTAACAAAATTAGAAAGGTCTTGACGTATGTTTTATATGTGTGTGTGTTTTATTTATTTATTTATTTATTTTTTATTTTTTGACCTCATTTTAACCATTACCCAACCCACCCTGCTAATATCACTTCTCATTTCTACTCCCAACTATCATAAGGGAAAATTTATCATACTTGAAAGTATCTTTAACTCACGTACAACAAGATAAGGTTTTATCAAAGCAGACTAGTGCGTTGTAGATTCTTATCTGATATACGAGCGTGATTATGGACGCGTGAGGACTTGTGTAGATATCACATATGCTAAGAACACCAACATCAACAAACACATGTCATTCTGCCACCAAGCAACTCAAGAATCATATGCTGGTTACAAAAGTTTAAAGTGTGCTTATATAGATGTATTCCATCGGCATATTGTGATCATTTGCTTAAATCAACACATGACACACACTTTATGATCTTAACACTATTCAAATATTCACATTTGTGATTTGATGTTATATGAAATATGGTTGTCAACAAGCATCCTAAAGTATGGATAGATTCCGCCATCATAATAACAAAACCCAAGTATAAATAAACCTTAAGAGGACTCAAACAGTAAGCAACCAAAAGTCCTCATCAAACAGCATATTAAACATACAAAGATGACCACAGTGCATAGCCTACTATCCGAGAAGCCAGTGGTGGTATTCAGCAAGACAACATGCTGCATAAGCCACTCGATCATAGAGCTCATTAAAAAATTCGGGGCTAATCCTACAATTTACGAGCTTGATGAGCTCCCTAACGGGAACAAGATAGAGAGAGAGTTACTGGAGTTAGGATGCAACCCAAGTGTGCCAGCGGTCTTCATAGGGAAGAAGCTTGTTGGGGGCGCTAATGAGCTAATTACTCTTAATCTGGAAAGCAAGCTTAGATCACTACTCATCAATGCTAATGCTATATGGATGTAAGAGATAATACAGGTGTACCTAATCTATTATGTTTGGTATTGGGTATGACTTATTCAGTTGATAATAATCCCGAGTGTTGTACGGTATACATGGTGTATACTTGGTATTGACGAGCGTATTGTAGTGTTTTCTTGTAAACAAACTCAAAGGGTGGTTTTCCTTTGGGTTATGAGTTTTGTTAACTTCAATCAGATGGATGAATTGGTTTCTTTTGTAATATAACATGAGCGAATTTCAAGCAGGATGGGACTCACAAATAGCAAAGAAACTTGTGCTAGATAATATTAACTAAATCATGCATAGAGCATATCATGTTAGTGTTGTGACCATGAAAGTGTAAGATCGATTCAAATGATAATTTTAATCCATTCATGGATTGGTAGATATTCGTTATAAACTTATAACATTTCTCTAACGAGTCAAACATGTAACTTAAATACGATCAAATGAGTTGAATAGGTCAAATGAGACACCCAACACTATATCTATATGACTGCAAACGATAAGGAACAATAACTTTTCTGGTCTTTCTAGTTTGACCATTTATCTTTAACACATAAATCCTCAAAAATACTTTTACTCGAAAAATTAGATTATAATTGAAATAGTATAGAAACTAATCATTCACTGAAAATCAAAACTTTTGGAAAAGTCATACGTTTCGAACCAAGCTGACCCATTTTGGCCCGTCACAAAGAACAACCTGACCGCCTATTTCTCCAAAGATCAGGAACAATCAAGTTGAAATCATATATTTTAAAGATCTGCATAGCAAGTCAAATTATCCATTTTAACATGTTACCCGAAGCAAGTGTAGATATCATTCGTTTATGTTGATCGACACCACTGCACACACTTTGCACACTTTGCAAATACACTAACACACAACAGATTATGGAGGGAATAATATGGAATTGTCGATAGCATTACATTGATACAACAGGTCCTATTTATAGTGATAGAATGGCGGTTGATAACTGTCAGATGGCAGTTACATTTGGCGGGTAATACCATTCATTTTACCCAAACCGACCCATTCGCATACTAAGTATTATATACATAATAAACTAATTACATTAACATAAGTTCTATTTATTAAATGTTAAACTTATCTTCCAACAATCACCCCCCTAAGTTTAGCATCCTAAATTTCACCATCTTCACTTGATCTTGAGCCTCTTCTTTATTGGCAGATCCTTTTCTTTCCTTTGCTGCTGCTGCTCCATCTTCGTTGCTGTCTTGCTTCCTTCTCCTTCTTCAATTACTATCTCCCTTCTTTGAAACCTTAGATGATACCACTCAAGCATCTCAAGATACCTTAAGTAAATTATCTTGATTGAGTTTATGAGCCTTTCTTGATCAACCGAGTTCAACAATGCCACATTTTAGCCCAAACTTTTCATAACTTCTTCCCATTTTCCTTGTTCACTTGCTCCTTTATATCCACCATATAATTGTACTTTCATATAGAGATTCATCAAACTAACATGATGCCCAAATATATCTCTAGGGGGCATAGGATTTGGTATCTTAATCCTCAATATGTTCTTGATGAACCAATACACCACTTCTTCAAATCAGATTCAAACTTGTTCTTATGTTCTTCAACTTTCACTGCTATATGAATGAGATCCATGAAGGTTATGCAATCTTGTATAGAGGATACCTGTGTGGGATAAAGAATTGGTCCTTTGCCTTTGTTATCCTTTCTTTCTACACCACCATCTTCGGGTGTAATATTCTCGAAGTGATTCCTCAGCAGGTTTCTGTTCGGTTGTATCCTTCGATTTTCCTTGATGACCCTTCCAATTATCTCTATCTTCTGCATCCTTCTTGATAACTTTCTTACTGCCATCATATGGTTGTGTGATTGAACATTTATCGCCTTCAAATTCAATCTCGTATCCAATCTTAGTTAATTGTTCCGCACTTAGAACATTCTTCTTCATAGTAGGCACATAATAAACATCTCTAATGAATAGAGTTTGATCATTTGTATGTATTTTAACATTACCTTTGCCCCTGAAGTATTCTTTGGTGTAACCATACGTGTAGGCTTCTATTCCAAACGAATTTTGCAATTTTGCAAATACTTTCTTGTTCCCGGCAGCATGTTGTTTCCTTGTGAGACTTACATGCCACAAACCATTCCAACTTTGTTTATCTGTCCCTTTGATTAGGAATTCAGCGACTCCTATGCGTTTTGGACAGTTTCTTCGTATGTGAAACGCTTCTTTACAATAACTACACCGATATCCGATCGTGTGTTTAAGTTTACTATGATTTGCGCCACTTTGATGATCATACTCATTCTGTGCAGCCCTCCGATTTCGTTCCATGATCTTGCTTTCTGGTCCTATATCAATCTTGTCGAGAATTATCTGTATATCATCGCTACCACTGCTACGGTCCCCATGATCCTCCTGATCACATCTTCTTGTTTCACCATGACCCGCCTGGTCGTGAAACATTGAGGGAAACAGGGATGATCTTCACATCCATCCCGAGCGCCACTGATATACGCATCTTCTAACTCGACTACGGGATCGAATACAAACTTTCCACAGGATCTTGAACGTGGCTCTGATGCCATGTTGATCGACACCACTGCACACACTTTGCACACTTTGCAAATACACTAACACACAACAGATTATGGAGGGAATAATATGGAATTGTCGATAGCATTACATTGATACAACAGGTCCTATTTATAGTGATAGAATGGCGGTTGCTAACTGTCAGATGGCAGTTACATTTGGCGGGTAATACCATTCATTTTACCCAAACCGACCCATTCGCATACTAAGTATTATATACATAATAAACTAATTACATTAACATAAGTTCTATTTATTAAATGCTAAACTTATCTTCCAACAGTTTATTCCCCAAGGAATGAGGAATTTGCTTATGAAGTGCAAGAGTCAAATATAAAAGCTACAAACTTTGTGGAACCCGAAATGTGTAATCAACAATTATTCAAAGAAAACAGAAGAGAAGAGTACATAGCACTAAGGTTCCTTAACCATCATATACAGCACAAACATAATAACTTAGTTATGTTGGAGTTGGACTTCAGTCACCTTCTCCCACGATTTAAGGGTTTTGTCTTCTGTGTCGGTCTTGTACAACGCAAGACGGGTTATTGGAAAGTTAAGACTGTTAATACTTTCATCAAGAGCATTGGCTTTCTCTTGAGTTCTTTTCTTTTCTTCTTCAGTAATGTCTGCATAAAGGATGCTTAGGTGTGGCATATAAGCTGCAAATGTAACACAAAAAAAAAAAAGTGAAAATTAGATATCAGGGTATCCAATATTAAACAAATGAGAGATGAAGGTATGACTTACGGGTCGGACTTGTGTAACCAAAATGAGCCCAGCAATGTGCACCAGTCTCCATGACCTGAAATTATGAAATGTAACAGTTCATTAATAATTTGCTTGAATAAGTGGCTGCAGGCAAATTTTATGTGTTGCAGCTCAAATTGGACTCAGGATGCTAGATGTGGTGTAACACAACAACTTGCCCAATCTTCAATTTCGTTAAAGAAATCCTAGAAACTGTAAATCTCATGAAACTGAACATTCTGTAACTTTTTTAACTTGATACGAGCCACCTAGACCAAGAAAGCTAATTGCTTATGCTAATTCTTATGTAGTCAAAGGCGCTTGCCTTGGCGCCGAGGTGCAGTCCAGCACAGCAATAAAGCCTCGCGAATTAAGGCAGGGCGCCTATTTCAGCTAAAATGTGGACAAATTTTGCAAAGAACCCAGTCTCAATAGGTCTGAATAAACAAAAACTGGTCTGAAACATCTAAAAATGTCTCAAAACCAGCCTAAAACTGGTTTGTTATACAGTCTTGCTTTAAAAAGCCCCCTTTTAAGCACCTAGATGGTGGGCTCACCCTTTGCGCTTTGAGTGAACCTAACGCCTTCGACTACCTAGGTTAACTGAACTAATGAAATCAGGTTTTCCAACCTTTTGTTGCAGAAACACCTTAAGTTTCCAGAATACACATAAGAAGTTCTTAATAAGAATTGCAAGAATGAGTGGCTGCAGGCATATTTAATCACTCAGTAATTCACCATTAACATTAGGGCAAATTTACAATACATCTAACAAATCAAATCACTGTTTGATTACTGGGAAATCAAGCTAACACTTCCAGATTTCAATTTTAACCTGTAATCTTCTCAACAGAACAACTGTTATCGTAATTAGTGACTTCAATTAACAAAACTGATACAATCACATGATCACACCATATAAAGTAACCCACATGCGAAATTGATGGAAAAATACCTCTTTGTTTGATGGAGCAACAAGAAAACACACTGATAGAAGAAAGTTCCAGTGGCCACCTTCTCCACGGAGGCATTATACGCTTTCAACCCCTCACAAGCCTTCTGCAGCTTCTCACGTGCCTCATCCTCCGTCAAACTGATCGCTCCGACGACGGTCACGTGGGGCTCAAACTCAGGCCCACCGAACTCCGACCGGAGACCGACCATCAGTTTCTTGACCCTCTCCGACACATGTTCCGGCGGAAGGGCCCACACGGAGTACACGTGTGTCTTGGGGTGTTGTGCTGGTTGACCGAGTTGTACGTCCATGGAGATTGATACGAGGAAGAGGGAGAAACCTAGGATGCCCAGAAGAGAAAGAAACCTGATGAGAATGAGACGAGATCTGGGAGAGGAGAACAATCAAGTGAAGGGGAAATTAATATGATTGGGGATCGGGAAGAAGATGCCATTTTTATGGATTGATTAAGGAGTCGTTAAAGTGTTTATGAGACTAATTTAATCACAGAGTTGTGACTTATAATCCCCCTTGATCAGATAATCGTATTTTTTGCCCTTCAAAAGAAAAAGATAATCGTATTTTTTCTTTAAGCAAGTTGCTTTTTGATTTTTGTTTTTTTCTTCAAGGGTGCATGCTGGATGAGATGATCAAGTCTATACAAGAGCCAGTCCTGTGGTGCATACTGTTTGCAGATGATATGTCTTAATATCAATCTAAAACAGTGCTTAACGAGAGGCTAGAACAGTGGAGAGCAGCGCTAGAGCGCAGAGGCTTGACGATAAGTCGCTTTAAGACTGAATAAATGCATTGTAACTTTAGTGGTGAGGCTGAAGAGGACACCCAAATAAGTATCCAGGGGATGACGGTACCACAGACGTCTAGGTTCAAGTACCTGGGCTCGTACGTGCAAGAGGACGGAGAGATACACAGCGATGTAGCTCACCGTGTGCAATCAGGATGGTGCAAACGGAGAGCAGCATCAGGGATCCTGTGTGATAAGAGGTTCCCAATAAAACTAAAGGGGAAACTATACAGAGTGGCGGTACGTCCAGCTATGCTATACGGAACAGACTGTTGGGCAATAAAGAAATCGCACCAGAGACAAATAGAAGTCGCGGAAATGCGAATGCTGAGGTGGATGTGCGGGCACACAAGATTGGATCGAATAAGAAACGACGTGTTTCGAAATAGGCTACAGGTTGCTTGTATCACAAATAAAATACGAGAGGGAAGATTAAGATGGTTTGGGCACGTAAAACGAAGGTCGATGGTAGCACCCGTTAGAGCAGTAGAGAACATCAACGTGGAGGGAAGGAGGAGTAGAAGTAGACCTAGGCTGACTTGGGACGAAATAATTAGGCGATATATGATAGACATGCACCTCTCTGAGCACATGATCGAGGATAGGAGTGAGTGGAGGCGTAGAATTAAAATTAAGGACTTTAGTGGGACCGGTAGGTGGGAAGGGTAGATGTAGACCTGTTGCGGGCCCCCTGTTTTCCTTAATCTGCCCTTATACGTGATTCTTCCTGCTTATTTGTTGTACACGCTTTCTATATTTCTATAGGACTTATACCTGTGTGTTGTCTACCGTTTATTATGATTATGATCGTTATTTGATTTCATTTGTGAGTCGGGGTCTCTCCGGAAGCAGTCTCTCTATCCCCAAAGATAGAGGAAAGACTCGCCACCACCTACCCCTCCCAGACCCTGCTCTCGAGTGGATTTACTGGGTACGTTTGTTTGTTTGTTTGTTTTTTTCTTCAAGGGTGTCTTCTTTAAACAAGTAGCTAGAAGAAAACTCATTAGTCAAATCAGTTAGGGCACTTGGTATCATAGCCGGTGTTGTGGCCCCGGGTTGTTACACCACCCCTCGGTGGTGTAACACCCGAAAAGTCAAAACGAGTCATCAAGAATAATGGGCTTAATTAGTGGGAATTTAATAAAGGAAGGAAATGAGTTATGGGCTAAATTAGGCATATGATCAAAAGCCTAAGTGATTAAGGGCCCATAATCAGCCCTTTAACACATTCAACCAGCCACCATCTCCCTTATTTGAACCCTAGCCTTTCAAATTCGTAGAGAGAGAAAGTAGAGAGGGAAAGTGAAGAAAACTCAAGATTTGGAGCTTCAAAGGTTAAGGGATTAAAGATCTGGGTGTTGGAGCATCAAACCATAAGAAATGAGCAACAAATCCAGGTAAGAATCGGCCTTTAAACCCTTCTGTAGATCAATCCCGGATTCTAGGGTTTTGGGTTTTGAAAAGTTGCAAAGAATCGCATAAAGGTCACATTTTTGCATATGAAAACATGTAAAAGCTTAGATATAGCCTTATGGATGATAAACTAATAGATTGGACGTAAAAAGTTGCGATTTTAGGTTAAAAACGGGCTGGTTCGTAATTTTTATACGATCTGCGAAACTGTATGTGCATCCAACGAAATTGCATATTCAAGCTGCGAAACTGTGGGTTTTCTGTGAAACTATATTTTCGCAAATAATTTCGTAGCCATGGAATTCCAACGAAAGTTGGGCGAAACTGTCATGCGAAACTGGCAGTGAAACTGTCAGCGAAACTGACAGCGAAACTGTCAGTGAAACTGGCAGCGAAACTGGCAGCGAAACTGGCAGCGAAACTGCCAGCGAAACTGCTTATTTAGCAGCGAAATTAGTAGCGAATTTAGGCAAAAATTAACCCCCTTAAGTGTTAACTTATCTGCAAGCTGAGTAGTGTGATCCTAGCCTAGAAAGCTTAGTTTAAAGGTTACTCACGGTATCCAGGTGAGTTCTAGATCCCCTTATTTAAAAGTTTTCCTATGTTTTTGGGGCTATTATGCATAGTAAACATAAGGTTTCAAGGTAAAGATTTCAAGCGATTTTAACAATAAAATAAATTTTCCTATAACAAAATATGCTATATAAAGTCCTTAAAATAAAATTTTGCGCGCTGACCTGGCAACCTGGCCCCAGCCAGGGGCGTTGCCCCTTGGACCCCACTAGGGGCTGCTGCCCCTAGGATCCCGCTGTCTGGGGCTGCCGCCCCCGAACCCCCGCTGTCTCGCGGAGGGTCGGTTTTGTGTTATGATGACTAGTACTTGGTATGTTGTGTGCTTAATAAGTTATGTACTATATATTAAGTGGAAGATAATATTAATGAGAAGTGGAACTTAACGAATATTACCCCGGGGCCGTTTGATGATGAAAAGTCTTGCAAGCACTATGATAGACTTCACTTATGTGAGCCTGACGTGTCCTTGCAGTGTGAATCAACTGTCGGGGATTAGCTACCATGATGATGTGTACCGACGGGGATCGACATTCGTTGTCGATCAACATGGAGCTCTTGCTTTGTGCAATCTCGCTTATGATGAAGTGAAAGATAATGAAAGAATAAAAGATAATGAACATGCTTAATATGATGCAAGAAATATTATGTTGTATGATGTATGCGTGGTCATTATATGGAGAATAAAGCTTATATTTTCTTATTTATCTAAAACTAGAACTCACTCAGCAAAGCTGACTTTTATGCATAATAGTGGGCAGGTAAATGCTGATGCTGAAGGTGGCACTAGGGAGCTACTTGGCGAGCAATAGATAGCATTCCTGTCTATAAAACCTTTATTGTAATTTAAGACCATGCACTATATTTTATTCTATTTAAAGACAAATGTATGAGTACAATTTGATTTCCAAATTTTAAGTGAATGTTTATGTCACACCCCAACCGACGGCGGAATCATCGGGGCGGACCAATGGGAATCGATTGTTCACAGCACATGGGACTAAGCAAACCGAAGTAATATTGAATGTCACTTGCATTAAAGACTTCTAATACATTTAAACAATAATCCAAATAACTTAATAGTAATTGTCTTTTATTTTGACTAAGTGCGGGTCCTAGATGAGCATGTAGAAGTCCACTAACTTGCTTAACCTGAAATCATATGAAAAGTAACGAGTCAGCTATGAATTAGCCGGTGAGTAAACACAGTTTTGATGTACATATATATAAGTTGATCAAATGATTGAATAATTCAATTCACATGGTAATGTCAAGACTTATAGTATAATAATATAACACAAAGACAAATCAACACAATCAATCTAATTGACTAAACTGACTTGATCCGCAGACGAAGTCGTGATAGAATATGGAATCCGGTTTCAATCACCACTCCAGTATTCATATGGGATGGGTTGTCAAACCAATAGATCTATCATTGTTACCGTGGTTGTATGAATTATTGATTGTTTTATCATCCAATTTATCTAACCATGAATACATTATTACAAGTAAGGACATAACGTGTAAAGAACTGAATTTATACGTGAAATAAAAGGAAATAACAATGTTTGATTATAGTGTCACATGATTTCCCCAAATTATAAACAAATAAAATGGGCAATGAATACTCACATGGCAAAATAAGTTTAAGATTGACGGTTAATAAGGATGATGAACAACGTCCCAACGTAAGTCGTCACAAGGTACCTAATCATGTGTACATATATATATATATTACAAGATTTAAGTTTGATAACAAGATTGATGATTAAATGTGAACCATGGTTTCATTAGAATTAGGGGGGTTTTAACAAGTAAATAGATTTATATAATACAATTGTTTATATTTTAAAAGAAAGAATTATACTATTTAAGTGTTTTAAGATGGAAAAGAACTATGCATAATAATATAAAATGTAACTAAAATTTCACAGTCTTTGATATAAACATGATTTATCTACTATTAAAATAACGTATTGACCAATAATAACTTATTAACTTAGGTTATTATTTAAAAAACACAAAACGACTTTTTGTAAATAATTTGTGAAACTATAAAATATATATAATTGTAATTATCTTGAATAATTCATAATTAAAGGTAATATAGTGTCCAATAATAATTTAATAATTTAAATTATTATTAAAAGTTCACTTTTATAGAAATAACTTTGTAACACTTGTAATATTTTATTTATAACCCTTAAAAGAAATAAGAATGACTTTTCATGAAATAACTTTTTATACTCTTATAACATTTAAAATAATACTTTATAAAGAAAAATTAAGGTTTTTAAAGAAGTAATTTTTCTAAAAATAATTAGATAACTTTTGAAATAAATAAAGTTTATAAAATTAATTTTATAATTTTTAGAACTTTTCTATAATTTTTTAAAGCCCAAAAAGGCTCCAAAAAAATAGTTGAGGGTGCCCGGGTTCGAACCCGGGACCCCAAGGTTAGCAAGGGGGCACGGAACCGGTGAACCAAGGCACACAGTTTTCAGTTATTCTTGGTTTCCATTGCTTTTAAACACGAATAGAAATTAACCCCAATTCACATAAACCCTAGAATGAAATCGATTCAATTGAAGCTTGATTCGATATTGTCGATCGAATTAACCATGGGGCTTCTATTGCCCATGTAGAACCGAGTATGTATGTATGTTTACTTACCTGGATTGAAGATTAGATTGATGAAAACAGGTTAGAAACAAGCCGCGACCACGTAGAGCTCGATTGTGGGTCAAATGATGATCATAATCCAATTAAACTTGCAGATAGCTTCGAATGATGGTCAGGACTAAAAGCCCTCTACCAATTTTGATTAATTTAGCTTAGAACATGGATTTCGATTAAGTTGCAGGTCGCGGCAATGGAGGTGATCGAATTCGGTTTTTATGTTAAATTGATGTGTTGTTTATGATTATAATTATGATTATGCGTTCCAGGTTGGTTAATTGATTTCCACTACTCGATGTTTCCACTTAATTTTGATTCGGTTTTAGTGGGGTGGTCGGGTCGGTTCTAAATCGCACTAATCGACTCAAATTTTCAAATTGTAGTGGGGTATAGGTTCGAATCTTCCACGTGATATTGTCGAGAGTGTTTAATTGGGTTGAAATCCGCGTTAATTGGGGTGTTTTGGCTCGCCAGAGTACGACCGGAATGTGACCGGAGAAAACAGGGTCGACGGGGATGGGGGCTGGGTTTTAAACAAAATTACACATTGGCCCCCTACGGTTTACATTGCTTGTTATTTCATGTTAAAGTTTTTAAAACAAGTTTTAAATATTACATTTTCAACCCAAAGTTAATAGGATTAACTTCTAGATTTATTATTATTATTATTATTATTATTATTATTATTATTATTATTATTATTATTATTATTATTATTATTATTATTTTTTATTAAATCTTTGAAAACCTGAAAATATTTAAAGTTATTTTATTTTTTTTTAAATTTGATAACTA
The DNA here is from genome assembly GCA_024085815.1 of Flaveria linearis. Classification (NCBI taxonomy): domain Eukaryota; kingdom Viridiplantae; phylum Streptophyta; class Magnoliopsida; order Asterales; family Asteraceae; genus Flaveria; species Flaveria linearis. Next base: position 114,632,832 of record CM044001.1, on the reverse strand, counting down.
AGCTTCATAATTACTAATATAACTTTATAATTTTATAAAGATATATGATTATTATTTGAATTAAATGACAACATTAATGTGTTTTTCAACGAATAGATTTCATTTACTAATATAAACGAGTTCGGGTTACAAATTGGAATGGGTCGGATGTTACAGTCTCCCCTGCTTTAGGAAATTTCGTCCCGAAATTTAATCACGAGGAGGCTGAAACGAAAAGATGAGGGTACTTGGATTTCATTTGGTCCTCACGTTCCCAGGTGAACTCTGGCCCATGTTTAGACTCCCAACGAACCTTGACAATCGGCATTCGGCTGCGTTTGAGTTGTTTGACTTCCCGATCCATAATTTCCACAGGTTTCTCAATAAAGTGCATAGATTCATCAATCTGAACTTCGTCGAGTGAGATGTGGAGATTTTCATCGGCTAGGCATTTCTTGAGGTTTGAAACATGAAACGTCGGATGCATATTGCTGAGTTCTTTGGGTAGTTCAAGCTTGTAGGCCACTTTCCCAATTCGCTCGAGCACTTTGAATGGACCCATGTAACGAGGTGCTAGCTTCCCTTTCTTTCCAAGCGAATCACTCCCTTCCAAGGTGATACCTTAAGAAGTACGAGATCACCGACATTGTATTCCATGGGTCTTCGTCCTTTGTCAGCATAATGCTTTTGACGATCTCTAGCAGCAAGCAAGTTATCGTGAATCTTAAGAATTTTGTCGGTGGATTCTTGAATCAGTTCTGGGCCGGTGATTTGTGCTTCACCAACCTCAAACCAGCAGATAGGGGACCGGCATTTGCATCCATACAAGGCTTCGAACGATGCCATCTTGATGCTGGTATGGTAACTGTTGTTATATGACAATTCGATCAACGGAAGGTGAGAATCCCAAGAGCCATTGAAATCGATGACACAAGCTCGGAGCATATCCTCTAGGGTTTGTATCGTCCTTTCTGTTTGACCATCGGTCTGGGGATGATAAGCTGTACTGAGGTTGAGTTAGGCCCCCAAGGACGATTGGAGGCTTTTCCAGAAACGAGAGGTGAATCGACTATCACGATCGGAAATGATGTTCAATGGCACACCATGTCGGCTGATTATCTCATTGATATAAATACGAGCCAGTTTCTCAACTCGATAATCTTCCCGAATTGGAATGAAATGTGCCGACTTAGTCAAACGGTCAACGATGATCCAGATGCTATCATGACCACTCGAAGTACGAGGTAACTTAGTGATGAAGTCCATAGATATGTTCTCCCACTTCCACACAGGCACTTCGGGTTGAACAAGTAATCCAGAGGGACGTTGATGTTCGGCTTTAACCTTTGAACAGGTGAGACATTTGGACACGTACAAAGCTATGTCCTTCTTTATGCCAGGCCACCAATATTGGTTACGGAGGTTCATGAACATTATATCCGCACCGGGATGAATGGAATAACGAGTTTTGTGAGCCTCACTCATGATGAGGGTCCGGAGGTTATCGCGGTTGGGAATCCAAAGACGATTTAGAAAGTACAACAAACCATCGGGTTTTGTTTCCAATTGCAGTTCAGCACCGCATGACATCTCATCATACATATTGCCTTCGGTGACTGACTCATGCTGGGCTTGGAGAACACGAGTTTTAAGGTCGTTTTGATTAGTAACGTGTTGAAGCATGACATAATCCTTGCGACTCAATGCGTTGGCTACGACATTCGCTTTTCCGAGATGGTAACGTATCTCGCAGTCGTAATCGTTAAGTAATTCCACCCAACGTCGTTGTCTCATGTTCAATTCCTTTTGATTGAAAATATGCTGGAGACTCTTATGATCAGTGAATACAACACACTTGGTGCCATAAAGATAATGTCCCCAGATTTTGAGTGCGAAAACAACAGCACCCAATTCGAGGTCATGTGTTGTGTAATTCTTCTCGTGGATTTTGAGCTGCCTCGAGGCATATGCTATGACCTTGTCTCGTTGCATGAGGACACAACCGAGACCTTGCTTCGAAGCATCACAATAGACAACGAAGTCGTTATTTCCATCGGGAGAGTCAAGATTGGGGCATCACACAACTTCTGCTTGAGGGTTTGGAAAGCTTTCTCTTGGTCTGGTCCCCACAAGAATTTCTTGTCCTTATGAGTCAAGGCGGTGAGAGGCACAGTGATCTTTGAGAAATTTGGAATGAAGCGACGGTAGTAACCGGCTAGACCAAGGAACGAACGAACCTCGGTGGGAGTTTTAGGTTCTACCCAATTCTTCACTGCTTCAATCTTTGCAGGATCCACGTGAATTCCTTTATCGTTTACGATGTGACCAAGGAATTGAACTTCCTTAAACCAAAATTCGCACTCGGAGAATTTTGCATAAAGCTTCTCCTTTTTCAGAAGTTCAAGGATCAAACGAAGATGATGTTCGTGATCGGATTTGGATTTTGAATAAATCAGAATGTCGTCAATGAAGACAATTACGAATTTGTCTAGATATGGCTTGCACACGCGGTTCATCAAATCCATGAACACAGCAGGTGCATTGGTTAGCCCGAATGGCATCACTGTAAACTCGTAATGGCCATATCTCGTTCGAAAGGCTGTCTTAGGAATATCATCATCATGCACCCGTAACTGATGATAGCCTGAACGAAGGTCGATCTTAGAGAAATAAGTGGCTCCTTGAAGCTGATCAAACAAATCGTCGATTCTCGGTAGGGGATACCGGTTTTTGACAGTAAGCTTGTTAAGCTCCCGATAGTCAATGCACATACGGAATGAGCCATCCTTCTTCATCACAAACAAAACCAGGGCTCCCCAAGGTGAGGAACTTGGTCGAATGAAACCTTTATCAGATAGCTCTTGGAGTTGGCTTGCAAGCTCTTGCATCTCAGATGGTGCAAGTCGATAAGGAGATTTTGCCACGGGAGTTGCACCAGACACAAGGTCGATCCGGAATTCAACTTGATGAACGGGAGGAAGACCGGTTAAGTCTTCGGGAAAGACTTCGGGGAATTCTCGAATAACCGGAATGTCTTCAATCTTCCTAGATTTCTCATCCGCTTTCACGATATGGGCTAAGAAAGCCAAGTAATGCTTGCGGAGGTACTTTTGGGCTTTGGTACAAGACACGAGTTTAAGCCCTTTGGAAGGCTTTTCCCCGTAAATATTTAGGACGCTTTGGATGCGAGATGAATCCGGATGATCTTCTCAAAGCAGACAACCTCAGCATGGTTCTTCGATAGCCAATCCATGCCTATAATGATGTCAAAGCTTCCAAGTTGCATCGGTATAAGGTCGATAGAGAATTCGTGCTCGCTAAGTTTAAGAGTACAATTCGGAATGACAGAATCAATTATGACGGGTTTTCCATCAGCTATTTCTACTGTAAAAGGTTCCTCTAACTTAGTTCGGGTGTTAACAAGCAAAGGTTCAAATCCTAAGGATACAAAACTTTTATCGGCTCCGGTATCAAACAAGACTGAAGCATATTGGTGATCGATTAGAAACGTACCATTCACCACATCATTGGTGGCTTGTGCTTGTTGGGCATTGATGTTAAAAGCACGTCCTTGAGCCGTAGGAACCGGGCTGACAAGTTGAGGGCATCGATTGCGAAAATGGTTCGGATCACCACATTGATAGAATGCACGACCCTGAGTAATTGCAGGAGAATGTTGAAGGACAGGTACGGTAGTCGGAGTCTTAGCTGCGCTCTTGCACACATTGAAGGTATGGCCGAAACGACCACAGTTGGTGCAGCGGCGACATTATGCATTGACAGGGTGATGGTACTTGCAAATGTTGCACTGTGGAAAGGTTCCAGTGTAAGGTTTCTTTGCTGGGACTTGATTGTTGGAGACTGGTTGGTAGTTTGATGCGACTTGATTAACCGGAACAGTAGGGGTAACCACAACAAAGTTTTGGGATTTAGCCTTCCTCTTCTTATTTTGAGAAGATTCAGGTTTTTCCTCCTTAAATGGTTCAGCTGAGGGCTTCTCGGGCACCTTCTTAGCACCCTTCCTAGTCAGAGTTCCAGCCTTGACATGATTATTAGTTAACTGAGCAGCTAATCAAACGGTATCTTCCAGAGTTGCAAGATTCCTACCCCACACCGTGTCTTGAATTTTCATAGGTAGACCACCGATGTACTTCTCGATGGCCCAGGACAAAGGAGTAACCAGGTGGGGAACAAGTAAACTCAGTTCATGAAATCGGTTGGTATAAGCTAGATTTTCTCCACTTTCTTGAGTTAAGTCCCAGAACTCAGCTTCTAATTTCTTGATTTCATTTCTCGGACAAAATTCCCGAGTCATGAGCTCCTTGGCTTCATCCCACGTCAATACTAAAGCGACATCAGTTCCACGGGTTCGTTTCTCCCCGTTCCACCAAGTGAGTGCTCTCTTTTGAAGAACACTTGTAGCATAGCGAACCTTGAGATTCTCGAGACACTCACTATTGAGAAAAGTGTTCTCGATACCCTCAAACCACTGTAAAAGACTAGTGGCTCCTTCTGTCCCGCTAAACTTAGTAGGATTGCAAGAACTGAAGTGCTTGTAGGTACAAGCACGTGGAGGGTTAGGACCAACAGGGATTGGAGCAGGGTTCGCGCCTTGATTCAGATGAGTTGGGAGAGTTGGTATGACTGCAGCAACCTCCCGGGCTACAAGGGCAGCAATCTTGCGGCCGGAGTTTCTAGACTGTGAACGGATTTGACGAGAAGACATTCTGAAAGATCATTAAGAAATTTTATGAAAATTAGGTAATATGAGCTATGCAACATGAAAACGACAATCGGGAATTTGGCATAATAACAATGAGATGTTCCGAGGGTAATCGTTTGATTCGTAAATCAAAGCGAGTATGTTGACTAACCAAAGTATTAGGTCAACCACAGCTTTGTTGAAGACATGCGTACCTATAAGTGGACACTCACCCCAAGGGTTCCCAGATAAGGTAAACGGATCCATCGGTTGATTTGGATTTATATGAGTACCTTGCCTAGACAGAACACCTCGAAATACAGGCATCCCACTCTTCCAGCATTGCATGTATTCAGTGGTGGGATACAGACTTTGACGAGATTTTGAAAACCATAAGTATCAATTTGAGATTTGAAATTTGAAATTTGGAAATCATGTGATTTAGGCACCAATGCCTTAGTATATGTTTTGGGAATTTTGGGTGTGTATTAGTCATGATCAAGAGTAGGAGGATATCCATGTAAGGTACCTAACCTAGAAGAGTGTCTAAACGTGTAAGGCACGTAAAAATCCCATTTAAGTATGAGCGGACTAGTAAGTAAGGTCTTAGTTATAGTCTAGGTCATTCCGTTTCTAATAACCTAATTCCCTATAACCATGGCTCTGATACCAATCTGTCACACCCCAACCGATGGCAGAATCATCAGGGCGGACCAATGGGAATCGATTGTTCATAGCACATGGGACTAAGCAAACTGAAGTAATATTGAATGTCACTTGCATTAAAGACTTATAATACATTTAAACAATAATCCAAATAATGTAATAGTAATTGTCTTTTATTTTGACTAAGTCCGGGTCTTAGATGAGCATGTAGAAGTCCACTAACTTGCTTAACCTGGAATCATGTGAAAAGTAACGAGTCAGCTATAAATTAGCCGGTGAGTAAACACAGTTTTGATGTACATATATATAAGTTGATCAAATGATTGAATAATTCAATTCACATGGTAATGTCAAGACTTATAGTATAATAATGTAACACAAAGACAAATCAACACAATCAATCTAACTGACTAAACTGACTTGATCCGCAGATGAAGTCGTGATAGAATATGTGAATCCGGTTTCAATCACCACTCGAGTATTCATATAGGGTGGGTTGTCAAACCAATAGATCTATCATTGTTACCGTGGTTGTATGAATTATTGATTGTGTTATCATCCAATTTATCTAACCATGAATACATTATTACAAGTAAGGACATAACATGTAAAGAATTGAATTTATACGTAAAATAAAAGGAAATAACAATGTTTGATTATAGTGTCACATGATTTCCCCAAAATATAAACAAATAAAATGGGCAATGAATACTCACATGGCAAAATAAGTTTAAGATTGACGGTTAATAATGATGATGAACAACGTCCCAACGTAAGTCGTCACAAGGTACCTAATCATGTGTATATATATATATTACAAGATTTAAGTTTGATAATAAGATTGATGATTAAATATGAACTATGGTTTCATTAGAATTAGGGAGGTTTTAACAAGTAAATAGATTTATATAATGCAATTGTTTATATCTTAAAAGAAAAGAATTATACTATTTAAGTGTTTTAAGATGGAAAAGAACTATGCATAATAATATAAAATGTAACTAAATTTCATAGTCTTTGATATAAACATGATTTATCTACTATTAAAATAACGTATTGACCAATAATAACTCATTAACTTCGGTTATTATTTAAATAACACAAAACGACTTTTTGTAAATAATCTGTGAAACTATAAAATATATATAATTGTAATTATCTTGAATAATTCATAATTAAAGGTAATATAGTGCCGAATAATAATTTAATAATTTAAATTATTATTAAAAGTTCACTTTTATAGAAATAACTTTGTAACACTTGTAATATTTTATTTATAACCCTTAAAAGAAATAAGAATGAATTTTCATGAAATAACTTTTTATACTCTTATAACATTTAAAATAATACTTTATAAAGAAAAATTAAGGTTTTTAAAGAAGTAATTTTTCTGAAAATAATTAGATAACTTTTGAAATAAATAAAGTTTATAAAATTGATTTTTATAATTTTTAAAACTTTTCTATAATTTTTTTAAAGCCCAAAAAGGCCCAAAAAAATAGTTGAGGGTGCCCGGGTTCGAACCCGGGACCTCAAGGTTAGCAAGGGGGCACGGAATCGGTGAACCAAGGCATACAGCCGCGGTTATTCTTGGTTTCAATTGCTTTTAAACACGAATAGAAATTAACCCCAATTCATATAAACCCTAGAATGAAATCGATTCAATTGAAGCTTGATTCGATATTGTCGATCGAATTAACCATGGGGCTTTTATTGCCATGAAGAACCGAGTATGTATGTATGTTCACTTACCTGGATTAAAGATTAGATTGATGAAAACATGTTAGAAACAAGCCGCGACCACGTAGAGCTCGATTGTGAGTCAAATGATGATCATAATCCAATTAAACTTGCAGATAGCTTCGAATGATGGTCAGGACTAAAAGCCCTCTACCAATTTTGATTAATTTAGCTTAGAACATGGATTTCGATTAAGTTGCAGGTCGCGGCAATGGAGGTGATCGAATTCGGTTTTTATGTTAAATTGATGTGTTGTTTATGATTATAATTGTGATTATACGTTCCAGGTTGGTTAATTGATTTCCACTACTCGATGTTTCCACTTAATTTTGATTCGGTTTTAGTGGGGTGGTTGGGTCGATTCTAAATCGCATTAATCGACTCAAATTTTCAAATTGTAGTGGGGTATAGGTTCGAATCTTCCACGTGATATTGTCGGGAGTGTTTAATTGGGTTGAAATCCGCGTTAATTGGGGTGTTTTGGCTCGCCGGAGTACGGCCGGAATGTGGCCGGAGAAAACAGGGTCGACGGGGATGGGGGCTGGGTTTTAAACAAAATTACACATTGGCCCCCTGCGGTTTATATTGCTTGTTATTTCATGTTAAAGTTTTTAAAATAAGTTTTAAATATTACATTTTCAACCCAAAAGTTAATAGGATTAACTTCTAGATTTTTTTTTTTATTATTATTATTTTTATTAAATCTTTGAAAACCTGAAAATATTTAAAGTTATTGTATTTTTTTTAAAATTTGATAACTAAGTTTCATAATTCCTAATATAACTTTATAAATTTATAAAGATATATGATTATTATTTGAATTAAATGACAACATTAATGTGTTTTTCAACGAATAGATTTCATTTACTAATATAAACGAGTTCGGGTTATAAATTGGAATGGGTCAGATGTTACAGTTTATTTAATTTTGCTGTAATGTTTTATTTATAAAGTGATTTTATGCTATGATTAACCAACTGTGAGGTTTCCTGGGAACGGGGCCTTACAGGTGGTTCCGGTGAAGTTTTCTAACCCCTGATCCGGTGAAAATTCACAAGGCACTAATGTTACTCTTTTGTTGTTATGACATTGCCAAACAGGGGAAACTTGGTAACAGAGAAACACAGGAAGGACATCTTGTAAAATAGAAAAATGCGGAGAAAAATAAAATATCTGATTTTATGTTGATGTGTTACCTGAAGAATGAAATGACTGCCAATGGCATTATAGCTAAAGATTGCCCATAAACAATTTTAAAAGATCTTATTGTTTCATTCAATAACAAAATTACCCGGCATGGCTCCACCTTCTTCAATTTCTTTTCTTATTGTTTCATTTCCACATACATTAGTCTAAATGGCTCGAGGCAGCCCATTAATCAAGCTAAAACAAAATGTTGTTCGCCATAAGGTAAGCCCCTAAAGTATGGAGGGTTCTAAATGTGGACCACCACCTTGCAAGGTTATAGGGGGCAACATTTTTTATGGGGTTAAAAGAAATGATAAAAAATATAACCATCATTAATTGAGATTAACAGCGACAAATTGTTCTTTAGTTGTAACTAATTCATTAGTGGTGGTGGTGGTTGGGGGGGGGGGGGGGGGGGTTGGCACAAACCGTGAAGCCTGAGTGTGCCTTGCAACGTTATCTCCCGACGTGCTCACATCATGGCTTGCTACCGTTAGGATCAAATTTCCCTTCTCAATGGCTTGTTTTGCATGGTGTGGTGTGGAATGAATGCATGATGATCCCCTCCGAATATGGATGTATGTTGTAGTATGGTATGATTTGATATAACACAATTCTTATTGGTGAGTTTCATAATGTGATGGAGGTTCATAGCATGAGTGTCACTTTCGCGTTAATTGAAACATTAATAGCATGTGAGCATCTATGACAAATGACTAGTAGTTTCTAGTAAGACACTGATTTTAAGACGAACAACAAGTGTGATAAATAGCAGCTAAGTAGTTATTGAAAGGGAAAACATTAGTAACAATTAACTTACTAATGACATTTTTACTACAAAAAACTGATATCTCTTAAGTGTTAGATAGTTAAAACCATAGTTGTTCTGATGGTTTATTTCTTATATAAGAAGACTAATTTAGTCGGTTTAAAATTTTTTTTTAACTTTGTTTCACATAAAAGAACATTTTGTTTTACTAATAAACTTTTTGGGGGCGTTTGTTATGTAGGAATTCAATAAATTTACCTGAATTGAATCTGAATACCATGGATCATTGTCTTTGATTGGTAGGAATTCGTAGAAATTAAATTTCAATTTCATTTTTAACGTGTCTAGCTGCGAAAGGAATTGGAATTGAAATTAATTCTTCAAATTTCTTCAAATGAATGATTTAAAAATCCTTCCAAAGTTTAAAGTATTTCAAATTTCATTGAACACCAACAGACACTATCAAAAACCTTTGCTGATCTCGCAGGCCGCCGACGACCTCGACCGTCGACGCCTGTGACCGCCGCCAACGCCAACCTCCGATCGCCGCCACCCCTACCGATCGCCGCCTCTTACCGTTGCCACAACCAAATGCCACCTTCGACGGTCGACAGTCGTCGCTAACTGCACCCACCACCTACAACACATCCGTCTCCACCAACCACGCTCGCGGCCGACTACCGACTGTTGTCGCCAACCCGCGTCGGTTTTTGACGCACTTGAGGTAACTGTTGGTTCTCGGATTCGGGCGTGATAGTTGGTGACGGCATTGGGGTACGACCGGTTTTCGACAACGGGTGCGGTAGGAGGTCGCGGTCGATTATCGGCGGTGACGGCGGTAGCGGGCGGCGGTATGTAGCGGCGATAATCAGTGGTCATGAATGTGGTGGCGGTTTGCAATGGGCAGTATATTCTAATTTTCTATATAAATGTGTTGTCCCTAAAAATACATTTGAAATTTAAATTCTCTTTATAGATTCTAATTTTTTTACATTTTAAATCCTTGAAAAAATATTAAATTTAAAATACAATTCTTTCATATTTCAATTTAAATTTTAACTCCGACAAATTACGCGAACCAAACATAAATTTTTCTTATTATTCAGCCATTGATTTCAAATCAACGTGTTGATAGAATAATCTAATCTGAATTGATTGTTTATACAAATCATCACAAAGCTATGTACGGAATTTCAAAATCCATAACATTCTGAAAATACAATTTAATAAGATGCAAGAAATAATGTTACTCGCTAGCTATCTTCGTTTTTCCATCGGTAAATCCATCCCAACGAGTCAACGACCATCAAGAATTTACGGATGGTAAGGTGTATTAGAGCATTCACATTTCATTCCTTATTTTTATCTATATAATTACACTAAAAATCACTATTTCTTTTCTTTTCTTTCAATTAAATAATATATTTTATATAATTTTCATTACCTTTTCTCTCTCCTTCATCACAATCACTTTCAAAAATATTAAAAATTTATAAGGGTTGAAGAGTGAATCCTTAAATTTACAGATGAACAGTAACATTTTTTCTCTCCTCTACTCACAACCACTCAAAACTATCCATATAATTTAAGGACTCACATTCACGTAATTATAAGGTATGGATTGTGAATGCTGTTACACGCATCGACATATGCACACACACTAAACGTAAGAAAAGACACCACAACACCATCACCTTGACACGTGTCCCCTCACATTCGCCACCTGTCACCCACGTCACATCCCAATCCCACCACCTAGCTATCTACACCACCTTATTAAGTATATATTAACCCACTGCACACATCTCCTCCACCATCTCGATATATAATCCAATGGCTTCCACCTATCCAACCGACGAGAAGAACGGCACCCCGCCCGGAAAACCCATGTCGGTGGGTGCACACATGCTCGACAAAGGAGCCCACATGCTGCAGTCACTCAAACCCATCAACCAAATGACCCAACACGCCTGCACCTTCGCCATATACGCCCATGACATGACTCGTCAAATCGAGACTCACCACTTCCTCACCCGAATCAACCAGGATTTCCTCCAGTGCGCCGTTTACGACTCCGATGACTCCTCCGGAAGACTCATCGGAGTCGAATATATCCTGTCCGATCGTATTTTTGATACTTTGCCACCTGATGAACAGAAACTCTGGCACTCTCATTCCCATGAGGTAGGGTACATATATATATATTCATAAAATTCGAAAAAATGTCCTTTGACCAAGATTTTCCTTCAAAAAGTTAATTTCACACGACTATCCTTAAAAACATCCCCGCACAACAAATTCCTCACCCCCATTTATCGTAGTAAACATGATAAGACATGTTTTATCAGCTATATAAATACGATAGATCGAACCTGTTTAAAGTCTGACCATGAACGACTTTTTTAATTTATTAATTTATTTTTTACTGTTCTATCTTACTATCTGTCACTTCTGGTATTTCAACCTTATTCTATTTCACTATCTGTTTAAACCCGGCCTTGACTTCTAATATTATATTATCGCACCAATTAACTCAACCCTCTATGAAGCTAGCTAGCTAGCTATATTTAGTTAGTTAATTATACATGAAATTGATTGTGCAGATACAATCAGGGTTGTTGGTGCACCCAAGGGTTCCAGAAGCAGTCGCAAAACCCGAGCTCGAAAACCTGGCTAAAACGTACGGGAAGTTTTGGTGCACCTGGCAAACGGATAGAGGTAGGTAATATCATATCGATAGCAATGTTAATTTTGCATGCATGATATGATATGACATGATATGATATGATATGCATCATGTGTGTACGTACGTACTGAAGTTTTGATGATGGATTAATGATTTGAAGGTGATAAGCTACCGATTGGGGCGGCGTCGCTGATGATGTCGCCTCAAGAGGATATGGAGTGCATGGTGAAGGCGGAGTTGGTGAAGAAGAGGGATGACAAGTACAATATTTCGACGAATGCTATGCGAGGTTCGAGGGCGGATATTATGGGGCCGGGGAGGTTGAGCGGCATGGCGGATTACTGGAGGGAGCATAACAAGTGTCTTGCTGTTGAGGTCGAAACCACAGAGATGAAGAAGATGACCATGTTTCCATGACTACTTTAGTTATAGCTTCAACGGTGATGCTGATGAATGCCGGTGAGACGAGCTAGGTGTATATATATGCATGTGTAATTAGCTAGTAATGGGAAGGGTTTTGAACGTTGAATAAATTTACACCCACGTAATTAAATAAACAATCAAAATAAACATTTTTACTTTATCAGAACAAAATTAGGTTAGCTATTTAGATCTTTTGAAAATTAAAGTAAGAAGTTATAATGAATAAGAGTATTTTTCGTTCACTTAAAAGATATCTTTTTAACTTTTTTTAATGGTTGATACAACCTTTTAGTGAGTGAGTTTGAGGAAGATCGATTTAAAGTCTACCTATTATTTCATCAGTCCTCTTATTGAGACTACTATTGACTACGCTATAAAAGTAACTTTGAATTTCAACACAAAAAGAAGGCCGTTCAAAAAAAAAAAAAAAGAAAGAAAAACTCAAAAAGAATCTTAAAAAGAATACGAGTAAATTTTCAATTGTGGTTAATGATTTTTTTGGCTTGGTGGTTAACGAAGAGGTGCGAGGTTTTTTAGTAAAAGATTTGAGGTTAAAATTTTGACATTACAAAAAATTATTAATTTCGTGATATTAATAATTAAACACTAACATGATCTTTAAAAAAGATTTGTAATTATTAATTTTATAAGTAAAGGGAGGTTATGGGTCCAAGTTGATGTGAGGTACCCATGATATATAAATAATGGAAAGTCATGGGTTTAAGTCTCACTCTGAGCAAAATGCTCAGAGTTGAGCTACGGGGTTTTTCAGCAATGGCTTTTTTTCTGAGGAGTTGGGGTGCGGTCCTGGTTGGGAAACGGATAGACGGGTCCAATTAATATAACACCTATCCTTCAAAGCAGGGTCGTACACTTGCCGTTCAAAAAAATTTATTAATTTTGTGATATTAACAACTAAACACTGACAAAAAAGATTTGTAATTGTTAATTTCGTGATATTAACAACTAAACACTAATGTGTTGTCGGGGCCGACTTAACGTTTTCGGATGCCTAAAGTGAATACAAAAAATGAGGCCTCTGAAAAATATCGATATAAACCTTCTCCTTTATATGGGCTTGGGACCGGTAATAATAAACTAATAAGTTTACGGTTCAGTTTGACATTATAAAAAGTTTTAGCTTCTAAGCAACCAAGTTATACTTCCGAATCAGATTCAATAATAATAAACTAACTAGTTATACTTATAAAACAAATAATCAGATCTGAAACAAACAATCAATAATACACAAATAATCAATTTACAAACAAATCAATAAACCAGAAAGGTAGAAATTCAGAAAACTAACCTGATGAGTGATGAGTGGTCCACAACTCACTTAACTAGTTATACTTACACTAACTCAGTGGGATATGATAGACTTGCATCTTTCTGAGAACATGATCGAGGATAGAAGTGAGTGGAGGCGTAGAATTAAAATTAAGGAATTTTAGTGGGTTTTGTGAGGGAGAAGGGTATACGGTAACATATGGCCGGACCACACTCGCTAGGTGTAGTTCTCCTCATCTACCCTTTTGGGTGTTACATGCCGTATTTTTTTTATGAGCGCATTATCTAATTCTTTATGTGATATATATCTTTGTGTTGTATGCTTTGTATTATGATTGTTATTGTTATTGCCTTTGGTAACGAGTTGGGGGTCTCTTCGGAGGCGGTCTCTCTATCTTTTTAGATAGAGGAAAGACTTGCCACCATATACCCCTCCCAGACCCTGCTCTCCAGCGGGATACACTGGGTATGTTTGTTTGTTTGTTTAACTCAGTGTCTCAGTCACAGCTCACGCATCACAGTCCACAGATTACAGAAAGTCATAAGCACACGATTACACGAAACCCCTTCAGCCCCTCGGGTCTTCAACCACAACCCCCTTTGGGTAACCGGGATTCGGGTCAGACTCAGTACACAGAGGTTGTTCGTTGTTGTCGTTGTTGATCCGTAACTCGGTTGATTGGTTGAATATAATCAACCTTCTAATTGATGATTTATTGAAAAAGCCTTCCAACTCCCGCATCCACCATTGGCCAATTGGCATCGGCCTTCCGCCTTCCGCCATGATGATGAGGCTGAGGGGCGAGAGTGAATTGGGTAATGGGGCGAGAGTGAAAACTGAAAGGGCGATCTTCATTTTTCATTCTTAAAAGAGCCGATTACCTAGTGACAGTAGGTGTGGGTTTATTGGCCTATTGGGCTAATGGATAATCAGGAAAGCTATTGGGCTAGTAAGTTAATGTGGTATAATTGGTTAACTACTAATACTAAATAGAAATTAAACATAAATTAGAGGCCTTATTATTTTGGAAACAGAAATTAAACATAAATTAGAGGCCTTATTATTTTGGAGGCCCAGAGCCCTGGGCCTGGTGTATTATTGGGCCGACCCTTCAAAAAAGTATCAACTGAAATCAATTATGCTACTTTTGGTGCACAAAAACTTCACTAAAATCTTATGCCAAAAAAAACTAGGCTAATTATCCGTCTTGATCTACTGGGGTTATTTTCATGAAACCATAGTTCATTCTAAGGGTTTATATAAAGTAAGGTTTCGTCTGGTGGAGTTTACTTTAGGCTTTTTGATTTTTTGGTTTTGAATATAAATGAGCTTAAAATTTGTGTTAGAAAAATCAAAAATAAAATAGGCATTTTACTAAAAGTGTTGGTCAAAAATAAAATACGAGATGGAAGATTAAGATGGTTTGGGCACGTAAAACGAAGGTCGATGGTAGCACCAGTTAGAACAGTAGAGAACATCAACGTAGAGGGTAGGAGGAGTAGAGGTAGACCTAGATTGACTTGGGACGAGATAATTAGGCGAGATATGGTAGACTTGCACCTCTCTGAGCACGTGATCGAGGATAGGAGTGAGTGGAGGCGTAGAATTAAAATTAAGGACTTTTAGCGGGACCTGTGGGTAGGAAGGGTAGAAGTTGACCTGTTACGGGTCCCCTGTTTTCCTAAATCTGCCCTTATACACGATCCTACCCGCTTATTTAATGTACGCACTTTCTAAGTATTTATGTGTTATACATGTGTGTTGTCTGCCTTATATTATGTTTGCGATTGTGATTGTTATTTGATTTTGTTAGTGAGTCGGGGGTCTCTTCGGAAGCAGTCTCTCCATCTCCCAAGATAGAGGAAAGATTCGCCACCATCTACCCCCCAGGCCCTGCTCTTGAGTGGGATTTACTAGGTATGTTTGTTTGTTTGTTGGTCAGAATGTTCATTTTGATGATTCTCAGCGTAAATGTTATATTGAATTTGATGGTTTTCAGCTAAATATCTTATGGCAATGGTATATGAGACAAATAGGCCAATCGAGAAACCCGTTGACCGAGCCGAGCAAGGCTCTTCATCAAATCTATTAGGCGCTTGTGGCCGTCGAATGGTTTTCTAGCTTGTGGTGACGGTCGATTGGTTAATCAATCATCTCACACCGACATCTACCTTGATAGATGCCATTGGTTTATAAATAATATCTAAAGCTCGCACAATGCAGCACGCTTATGAATTTTGTACGTTATGGTCGTTGCGACGGAGACTTTAACATGGTTAAATATGTAAACCAAACATATGAGTTACTATGTAAACCAAACATATGAGTTACTGCGATTGAATTCTTGTAGATTGAAATATAGATATAAGATAGTTATATAGTGGCAATGGTTTTGTTCTTTATGGTATCGACACACTTCCATTAATATATATAATCGACGATACCTAAAAAAATCCCCTACTTCGAATATAACTTCATTTTAACAAATTTAATACCGGAAAGCAAAGAAAAAAAATTAAACATAGCCAAATAAATAATTTTTTTTAAAAAAAAGTTAATGAACGAAAGTTATGAGGAAAAGTCAAATTAGTAACAATGTTCTCAGAACCAGATCGGACGTCGAACCGGACGGCTTACTGGTTTGGTGGTCGGACCGGTCGGACCGGTCGGACCGGTCGGACCGGATGGACCGGATTTAACTATATTTTAATTATATTTATATATGTAATTAAATATAAGTAATTTATATATAATTTATACATATATTTTATAGTTATATATAAAACTTAACTATATTTGTATATACAAAGTACTAATTTATGGTTTAACACCCCGTTTTTACCCACTAAAATCAAAAAAAAAAAAAAAAAAAAATTCAAAATCCGGTCGGAACCGAACCGGTTCGCCGGTCCAACCGCCGACTCGGTTCGAACCGGCCGGTTCAATGCTCCAAAAACGATCCACCCTCGACCGGACCGGACCAGCCACCGATTCGCGGTCGAACCGGTCGGACCGGCCGGTCCGATCCGGTTCTAACAACATTGATTAGTAAAGATTGATGTGTTAAAAATGTATACTTTATACAAATTCCACACAGATATATAGACAAGCTTGAAAGTTGAGAAAATAGAAGGGACATCAAATAATAGGCTTAGCGTAGTGGTTGAAGGTGGATTAAGATGGGACTTAAAAGTAAAGTTTTGATGTTGTTCATGTTTACACCGGAAATATTTCTTTTTGGATAGTTTTATATATATATGTGTGTTGTTAGTTCTATGTTATGTTTTTGTTTTCATCAAAGAATTGGTGAAAGTGGTGGAAAATGCATGGAGGTAGTTTTGCACATTATTCAACCCTGGTTACACGTTCTAATGTTCTAAAAATGAGGCAAAATGTGAATTGCACACAACATGCGGAAATATCACATCAAAACACAGAAAAAAAAATGTTGGGTTTCCATTTGAATCAATCGTGTCATTTCAAGTAGTAACAGACAAAAACAGAAAACAAAAATCAACCCATGCATGCCATAATATCATTCAATTCATCAGTAGTTCAATTCACGGATACTTGGGGCCTTCCAACAGTTTCATTTGCTCCTGTTCTATGTCGATCGCGAAACCCTTCCCCGTGTGCATCCAGTAATCCGCTACTCGTGCATTCCCAGGCTTAGATACCGGAATATTCACCCTTGATTTCCTAAGCTCCTCAGTTGATATCTTATATTTCCTATCCCTCTCGTGCACTAGCTCCGCCTTCACGACGCCCATGTTCACCATCTGCGGTGACATCATAAGCGCTGGCGCACCAAGCGGAAGCTTATCGCCTACACACCCCGATCACCACCATTGATCAGCATACCCCAACCATTAACCACAAAGTTTATTACTTTATTATGCCATGTGACAATGAATTGAAACACCTCTGCATATATTGTATCTAAATCATCTGACTTTTTAGATATATTCTCACAGTTATAAAAGTATATATTGTGAAACTAGCTAGTGGTATATATTTCAACTATTTCTTAGACGTCGCTAGTTTGATGATGGCTATATATAAGGAAAAGAAAAGTCGAGCTAACTTAACTTGCCTCTATCGACTTGCCAAGTGCACCAAAACTTTCCGTAAGTATGTGCCATATTTTCAAGCTCTTTCCTTTGAATCATCTCCGGAACACCGGGAGTCACCCACAATCCTGATGTAACCTAAAGGTATTTCACAATGTTTCAATTAATGAATACATAATCGTCACATATAGTAACACATTTATTTATATGTAGAAATTGATAAAGATTAATTCAAACAATGCTGAAGTAAGGCTGCATGGGAATCTTGTTGAATAAGTCATGCATGTGCACGTGTTTCATTTTTGTTATTTTTTTAAATAAATGCTCAACTGCTCAGGTAGTTAGGATGTGCGAGTCCTGTGGTTGTTGAGCTTTAGTCGTTTCCTTAGTACTATTTATATGTGTTTCCTGTTTTGTATTCAATGCGCATTTGCTGAGTATAAATCAAAGTATTCAAGATTCTCATTCACAAAGCTTCTTGTTTCTTTTCATTCTAAACATTTCCAACAGTTTTGGTATCAGAGCACAGTGCTCTTGAGATCCATGGCTGATCCTCTTGCTGGTACATCTACTACTACATCGATTACTCCTGTCATTCCGGTGTTCAAAGGAGATGGCTATGAACATTGGAGTTTTTGTATGAAAACTATCCTTCGGTCCCGTGAACTGTGGGATGTCGTATACTTGGGAGTAACTGCTATGGGAGGCGGACAAGTCGACAACAGAGAAACACGAAGAAAAGATGCATTGGCAATGTCGCTGATCAGCAGGGCGTGCATAATCAGCTATTCTCACGTATTGCTGCAGCAGAAACGGCTAAAGAAACATGGGAGATCCTACAAGCTGAGTTCCAAGGCGATTCCCAGGTACAATCAGTTAAATTGCAGGGACTTCGCAGGGACTTTGAGAACCTATTCATGAAAGAAGATGAAGCAGTGGGTGATTACTTTTCTCGAGTAATGAACAACGCTGGTCAACAACGTTCGTACGGTGAAGATGTTCTTGACCAGAAGATTGTAGAAAAAATCCTTAGGAGTCTCTCTCCTAAGTTTGATTATGTAATACCATCCATTGAGGTGGCATTTGACCTGTTAAAGGTGACACCAGTGAAGCTTATGGGACTACTGCAGTCCCAAGAAGAAAGAGTCAACAACCGAACTGGAATTGACAAAACCAGTATGGCTGTTGAGAGGCAAGATGAACAAGCTTTACAAGTGTTTCCCGAACAAAACAATAGGGTCATGTGTGGGCATGGCCGTGGGCGCTCTCCAATTCGAGGAAGGGGCATAGGTCGAGGAAGAATGACTCTTGATCGAAGTAAGGTACCCCAGTGTTATGTTTGCAAGAAACTTGGTCATGTCAAAAAAGACTGTTGGTACAATGATGAACCACAAGTAAACGTTGCGGAGAATGGCGATAATGAAGATGCAGCCGAAAATGAAGATCAACACTTACTCATGACCATTGCACCTGTCGATCAGCATCAAATCACACTGATGAGTTCCACCACTCATACGGGTAACTCCAACCATCTTTGGTTTGTTGATTCTGGTTGCTCTAACCATATGACAGGTATCAAAGGGAGCTTTGTCACGTTAGACGACTCATTCAAGATGGAGGTACAGTTGGGCAATAAGAAAAAATTGTATGTTGAAGGGATAGGTACGGTCAAGATCCAAACAGGGAATAGCTCCTACAAGCTACTCGACAATGTGTATTATGCACCCACTCTTGAGTACAACCTACTCAGTGTGGTTCAATTAATGCGCAAAGGATATGCTATCCTGTTTGATGAAGGGAGATGCTTTGTCATTAGCAAAGACACCGGGGCCACTGTTATGGAGATTCAAGTTGCCAACAACAACATGTTCGTGTTTGATGCCACCATGGCCCTCGCTCGAATTGCTCAACAAAACAAGACAGATCCTCATGATCCAAATGTCCTATTGTGGCATCGCAAATACGGCCATCTAGGCTTTGATGGGCTTCGACAATTACATGACAAAGGCATGGTCATAGGCCTACCGAAAGTAAACACCAACACTGCATGTGAATCATGCATTGTTGGTAAACAAACTCGTCTACCCTTCAAAGGCTCCTCCTGGCGTGCTCAATGTAAGTTAGAACTTATCCATACTGATCTATGTGGTCCCATGCACGTACCCAGCTTAGGTAGTAGTTTATACTACCTATTGTTCATTGATGACTTAACACGTATGTGTTGGGTCTATTTTTTAACTAACAAAAGTGATGCCTTTGCCAAGTTCAAAGTGTTCAAAGCAATGATAGAAAAAGAATGTGGAAGCTCTATCAAGACACTACGATCTGATCGAGGAGGTGAATTCTGCTCACGTGAATTTAATCAGTTCTGCGAGCAGGCTGGGATCAAGCGAGAGTTGACCATTCCATACACACCGCAACACAATAGGGTTGTGGAAAGGAAGAACCGCATCATAATGAATCTTACTCGAAGCATGCTTCAAGAAAAGGGTCTGCCCAGTGTCTTCTGGGCCGAAGCAGTTGCAACAGCGGTCTACACACTTAACCGTTCACCAACAAAAGCCTTGATTAACCAAACACTGCTTGAGGCATGGTCCGGTAAGAAACCCACAATCTCTCATTTCAGAATTTTTGGCTGCATAGTATATGGCTTGGTTCCCTCCCAACTAAGCAGAAAATTAGACAACAAATCCGATTGATCCATTTTTATTGGCTACTCATGCCAAAGTAATGGATATAGATTGTATAACCCAGTTACAAAAAAATTCTTTACCAAGAGAGATGTTATTTTTCTTGAAGACTCACAGTGGGTATGGAGCAAAGAAAGTACATCAGGTACTTATTCATATGATGACCCATTTCCCTTTACTACCAACTCATCAGAACCTTTTGAAAACCTTGAAACTCCCAATACAACTTTAACCACTCCTGCTCTATCACCCACTACATCAATGCCCTCCAATAGTACCACTCAAACACCTAACCCATCACCATCAAACAGTACTTCACAACCACTCACTCCATAAGATCCTCCTACCACCCAAACCTTAGCCGTCCCTTTTGAAGTACCACCCAAAGAACCACTAAGCCTCCTGCATGGTTACAAGACTATCACAGTGGGGAAGGTCTATCCGATGAAGAAAGAGACCTGATCACATGTCAATTTGCGTTGAGTGTGTCTGATCCACTGTCATACCAGCAAGCAGCATGCTCAGCATAATGGATGACTACCATGCACAATGAACTTCAGGCTATTGAGAAGAACCATACTTGGGAGCTTGTTACTCTTCCACCAGGTAAAAATCTAGTGGGTGTTAAATGGTTGTTTAAAACAAAGCTTGGTGCCAATGGTGAAGTAATCAAGCACAAAGCTCGACTGGTGGCCAAGGGGTACTCTCAACAACATGGAATTGATTACTAAGAAACATTTGCTACTGTGGCTCGGTTTGAGACTATACGAGTCATTCTTGCAGTAGCAGCTCATATGAAGTGGAAAGTACATCAACTAGATGTTAAATCAGCCTTCCTAAATAGAGATCTGTCTGAAGAGATATATGTGGAGCAACCCGAAGGCTTTATCAACAAGGAGCATCCTAACAAAGTATATAAGCTACACAAGGCACTCTACGGTCTCAAACAAGCTCCAAGGACCTGGTATTCGAAGATAGGTGGCTACTTTATGCAACATGGGTATGTTCGAAGTCACAATGAACCCACACTCTACATCAAGAGGATCACTAGAAGTGAGGTTATCTATGTCTGTTTGTATGTAGATGACATTATCTATACTGCTTCCTCTATTCAGTTGAGTGATGAGTTCAAACGTGGGATGGAAAGAACCTTTGAAATGACTGATATGGGTTTGCTCAACTTCTTTCTGGGACTTAAAGTTAAACAAACAAGTACCGGCATTTTTTTGAGCCAATCCAACTATGCTAAGTCCTATTACATCGGTTTGGGATGCAAGATAGCAATAAGGAATGTACTCCAATGAATACGAATGAAAAACTACAGTTAGAGGATGGAGCTGAAAAAGTAAATGAAGAAACATATCGTAGTCTTGTTGGTGGGCTCATTTACCTAACTCACACACGGCCAGACTTGGCATATGCGGTGAGCATTATATCCCGGTTCATGCAAGCCCCATCACGAATTCACTTTGGTGCTGCTAAGTAAATGAAGAAACATATCGTAGTCTTGTTGGTGGGCTCATTTACCTAACTCACACACGGCCGGACTTGGCATATGCGGTGAGCATTATATCCCGATTCATGCAAGCCCCATCACGAATTCACTTTGGTGCTGCTCGTCGAATTTTGAAGTATGTTTCTGGAACCGTGGGGTTTGGCATTTGGTATAGTAATGCTACACCAAGTATTACACTTGTGGGTTACAGTGACAGTGACTGGGCCAGTTGTGTAGATGACAGGAAGAGTTTATCTGCTTATGCGTTTACTCTTGGAAGTGGTATGGTTGCATGGAGCTCCAAGAAACAGCATACGGTAGCATTGTCCACTACCGAGGCTGAATATATAGCAGCCACTGGTGCTACGTGTCAAGCAATCTGGTTAAGGCGTGTGCTTGATGATTTGGGAGTTCATCAGGAACATCCCACAATTATTTACTGTGATAATAAGTCCACAATTAATTTGTCAAAGAATCCAGTTCTGCATAGTCGTTCTAAGCATATAGAGTTGAAGTATCATTTTATTCGGGAGATGATCATTCAAGGTCAAGTCAACCTGGAGTATTGCAGCACTCATGAGCAGATTGCAGATGTTCTTACCAAGTCATTAAGCAAGGAGAAGTTCGTTTACTTTAGACACAAGATGGGAGTTCGAAGGTTTGAATTAAGGGCGGATGATAAAGATTAATTCAAACAATGCTGACGTAAGGCTGCATGGGAATCTTGTTGAATAAGTCATGCATGTGCACGTGTTTCATTTTTGTTATTTTTTTTAAATAAATGCTCAACTGCTCAGGTAGTTAGGATGTGCGAGTCCTGTGGGTTGTTGAGCTTTAGTCGTTTCCTTAGTACTATTTATATGTGTTTCCTGTTTTGTATTCAATGCGCATTTGCTGAGTATCAATCAAAGTATTCAAGATTCTCATTCACAAAGCTTTTTGTTTCTTTTCATTCTAAACATTTCCAACAGAAATGAGCAAAAGCAACTGAAATTTGCTACGGAAAAAAATAGTCGCAAAATTATCGACCCCAGATCAAATGTGGTCGCAAGAATGGTCGCTAAATTTTGTGATGGAGGTTCCACTTGAAAATTTGATCGCAAGAGTATTTTGGTCGTAAAGATGGTCACAAACCGTAAACACCGATCAAGGTATAACCAACCAGCAAAAGTGGTCGCAAGTCATTGTGACAGTTTTGCAACTGTTTTGACAATCACAAATGGTAAATTTTAAGTAGTAAATATGATTTACCACGGTAATCTTGGATCTTTTTCGTGATCTTAATTAAAAATCGAAACCTAAAAGTTGTGCAAAAGTTTAATGCAAAAAACCTCATGATCATGTGAATGCCACAGCTTTTGTTCCTCAGATGGTAAAGTATCAAAGATCCTATCAGACACAATATATTCAACCCCTGCACAAGTAATTAACATGACGCTCAAATCAGTTATCTGTCGATCTCCACATCTAACCCAAATCACTTAAACAGATATGATGCATGCATATATATATATATACCTATAAGATGAGCCGAAGGTTCATCTGAATCATAAACCGCACACTGAAGGAAATCTTGATTGAGACGCGTGATATAGTGATGGATCTCGATCTGTCGACTCATGTCATGGCAGTACATGGCGAAAGTGCAGGCATGCTGGCTCATTTGTTTGATGGGCTTAAGGGTTTGAAGCATCTGAGCACTTTTGTCGATAACCTGATGCCCCACCGTCATGGGTTTTCCCGGTGGGACTGAACCGTCGCCCACCGGCATCGAATCGGGAGCTTTGTCGCTAGAAGCCATCGGATCCGATCGGATCGGAGTTTTTGTTTCTTTCTTTCTTGATTTGGTAATTGGTGTTGTGAATTGAGTTGATCATTGTTATTATTAGGTGGCTATCTTTGGTGTGGTGAGGTGTTGAGGGGATGACATGTGTTCGTCACTGACATTGTCAAAGGGCTTGTTTGACAGGTGTTGGAAGCAGAATGATTCTTTCGAACAAAAGAGTGAAACTTTCTTAGGATCATCTAATATAGTAAAGAGAGAAAAGTCTTTTTCTACAATTCATGTGGATTATTTATTTCGCGAGAAAAAAAAAAGGACGTATATCGGTTCGTTTTAGATTATGTGTAGTGGTAGTAATGTAGGTATTGTGTAGACAAAAATCGTTTTATTAAAATGTTTTTTTAAATAAAATGTAGTAATTAATTAATGTTTGGAGCTCTGCTATTACCTTTTGGTCCTATGTAGTTTGCGGCAACCATATGGGATACGATCCGCTCATGGTTCAACATCCCATCAACTAAGATCAATATGTACTATACGTTGTTCAACTGCTCGCTTTAGATATCAAAAGACTTAATTTCAACATTGAGATTATATTTCTTGGTTTCTTAACCAAGTAAACAACTCACTAATAGATAAGGGTTCCTTTTATTTAGACACCCTCACATTTTAAATTAACACCTCTGCACCCTATACGTCCCATACGCTGCGTATAGGGTAGGTTGTTGGGTTGACATTTTATACTCTATACGCGGCGTATGGGTCTATACGCAGCGTATAGGGAATAGAAACATTCCTTGACAGTTCGTCGACAAGTCTGTCAGACGCAAGGCTATACGTCGCGTATGGCACCATACGCGGCGTATAGGCTGCAATGTTTTTTGTCTTGGACTCTTGGCTGAGATGTTTAAACAACCTGGTCCATACGTGGCGTATAGGTTATGATGTTTATTTTTTGTGTTATTTTAACATATATTTTTCTAAAGATTTTTGCGTATAAATTTTGCGTATAAGTTATATTTTATAACTCATTAACCGACCATTTTAAATATTAATTAACTAATAAAACATATAAAATATAAATAAATTGATAATAAACATATAAGATAAACATAAACTGATAATATAAATGACAAAGTTTTTAAAATACGTAACAAAATAAAATTACAATGCTATAAAAACTACGGCGAGTCTGGGTAATGTCGAGGCGGTGGCAACTCCGGAGGATCAATACCAGCAGCACGTGCTCGCGCAATCTCTAGCTGAACGTGCCACTCCATAAGATCCTCAACTCGATCGAGCCGACGACTCTGCTGCCGTAAACTCGTAGAAATGTCCTGCATAAATGTCTCCATACGTGCAGGCAGCCTCACATCTCTATAAATATGTCGAGGGAACTGTGGCTGAGGTGGCGGCTGATGTACTGGCAGCTGATCATGTGGCTGCTCGTCGGGTGGTGGCTGATCATGCGGAATATGCCCTTGCTGCTGCTGTGGATCGTCAATGCCGAGCTGCTGAACAGGTGCTGGCTGCCAGATCTCCCCGGGTCGAAGAGAGAATCGTATGCCACCCGGAAACTGGCGTATAATACGCATGCCGAATAGCGTACGACAATCTAATCTGACCGGCTCGATCGGCGGAGATACGTCAGCAAGATGCCAAGGTAGATAACCTAAAGCTCGGGCAATCACCGTGATGTACGCGCCGCCTTACACCGCTCCTCGCTCCTGGCGATGATAATACGAAGCAAAATACTCCGCCAAACATCTCGCCAGGTTACACCTGGTCCCCGTAAGCAAACAGTATAAGTAAAATTAGTTGGGAATGGTACACCACTCCCGACTCTTGCCACGTCTCGTGATGGATGTGGCGATCATACGATACAAGTAACGAATGACAGGATCTCTAATGCCAGTGACCCTGCCCTTAGTCCTCTGAAACGGACCTCCGGCAATCTAAGGCCACCACTCTCTCAATCGACTCTTCTCCATCTCAGTAATACCCTCGGTGAATAGAGGGGTAACAGTCTCCGGCTCAAAATAAAGTCCCGAGAGAACGGCAAACTGCTCAATGGACATCTGATGTGCATGTCCACAAAGCATAAATGAAATCTCGGAGCGCTGATCGTCCTCCTCCATCTCATCAGGACGAATATAAGTAAAGGTGGATAAAAACTCCACAGCTAGCTCACGGTAAGACGGTAAAAACGCGATCTCAAATAGACGACTCCATGGCGTATCGTCTCCGATAATAGCAGCAAGTCTATCATGCTCTCCGAGCTCGGCCATAACCTCCCAATCGATGGCCTTTTGATGACCGATCTTCATACGTATAAATTTTGAGCACTTAGCGTGCTCAATGGAACCGTGCTCAAACTGTAGCCAAGGATGATCAGTAATAACGTCAACAACATCAGCCTCAACATCTAAATTGGAAGATATATCTGTATAAGAAAATAAATATATATATAATGTAATAGTTTAAACCCCACGTATCGGTCAAAAACCACGTATAGGTCACCCCCCTATACGCCGCGTATAGAGCTATACGCTGCGTATAGGGGTACCCACGTATGGGTCATAAGCCACGTATAGGTCAACCCCCCTATACGCCGCGTATAGAGCTATACGCCGCGTATAGGGTACCCACGTATGGGTCATAAGCCACGTATGGTCACCCCCTTCCTATACGCTGCGTATAGAACTATACGCCGCGTATAGGTATTCTTCCTCAAGTGACGAACTATACGCTGCGTATAACCCTATACGCGGGGCTGAAGTGGCGTATAGTTCGTAGTACCAGTTTTTAAATCACCCATTATAACGCATAAAACTACTTTAACGTTTAAATCAGTGAAAGATTAACATAATAATGATGTAGTAACAATAATACATATCTGGATGTAGAAAAATCGACGAACAATACGTGTAGTATCGGCCTATACGAGAAAGTTTTTTTTAAAGCGTGTGTTAAAGTGAGAAAGGTTAAAAGATATAGTGGTCCCGAAGAGCTATACGCCGCGTATGGGTCCATACGCGGCGTATAGCTTATATATATTTTTTATTTTTTGAGTTTTAATATATATATATATATATATATATATATATATATATTTTGAGATTTTTTATTTTATTTTCTAAAAATTTGAATTAAATTTATTTAAACATTTTAATATTAAATAATACGAATACAATAATAAAATTAAATTAAAATATATAATTCACATATTACAAATTATGAATTAAAATAAATTTATATAAGCCGGGGCTTCTCGGTTATCTATTATTGCGTTGTATTCCGAGATACGAATCATACATCTCTCATTCTGCAGCACGTACGCTTCGGTTAAGAATCCAAAGATTACTTACTGTTGGCATCGGATAATCTCATTCTAACTTAACGTGGACGAAATGATTATTGTTGACATGAACAATCGACACGACATGATGAGGCATGACGGTTTTCGGATCAGCCCATAATGGGAAAAATGTTTGACAACCATTATTGCTTAATAAATGAAGAATAACCCCAAACTTTTGAGCAACCACTATTCCCGTATACGGCATTATCATCGAATGTTCTTCTGGTGCAGGTTCCACACTTTGTCAATTGATGGTGTGGCGTAATTTGTTATACGGTCCGGGGTACAAAGTATCGAAAACTTCTCTGTACTCCAATTCATGTATGTCCAACTCTTCTAAAAGTTGTGTCCGCACATACATCCACTTATTTTCGTCAAACCCTAAGCCTAAAGCTATAGATCGAAAACCACAATTCCCATAGAGTTGGACATCTCGTATACGTGAAATATACTGATGAAAGATTGATGGAATCCAATTTTTTAACCTGTTTATATTGTTTAATTGGCGATCTCCGACAATCGATGAAAACTCATTAGTACCCTGTGATACTTTAGAAGACGTTGAACGACTACGTTGCATGGCAGGCTTCTGAGGCTTTACAGCTGAAGTTGTTCTTCCGGTAATGTGAGACGCAATAAACGAGCTATGTCTCGGCATGTAGCACGTACTTTATTGAGTGTCATACTTTTGTTGTTGAACCTTTAACGTTGGACGACCGCGAATATCTGTTTGAACAACAATCGCTTTTTTGTTATTTTTCCATTGATACACAATTTTTTTTATTTTTTCCATCAAACTAAATTTTACAGTAGTGGGTTGTATCATTATTTGTTGTTTCACGCGTTCCATTTCTTCTTCAACATCAACTTTTTCATCCACCATATATGATGGTTTAATTTTATCAAGCTTCGTCCAAAACGTCAATTGCATTTAATGGAATTTTAGTGCCTACATTATAGAGTATAAATTAATATATAATTGTTACTGTAACAGAAAAATAATAATGATGGAGCGGCTATTACCAGAATGTTCATATTTTTCCAGCCGACAAGCACAAGGCAAGCCACAACTAGTGAAAAGATGACAACCACATGTTGCATTTGCAGAGCGCATCACATGCAATTTAGTGTTTTCGGCAACTAATAAATCAAGAGCTTTGTGTGAAACCTTGCCTCGTAAGTAATCAAATAGCGGAAGTTTATGATGATTCATGATTTTAATTTTGCTTGTCTCAAAGCTTTCTTTTAAATTTACCTCTTGTGCGTTCACTAATTGATTTACAAACTCCACAAGTTATCCAGTAAACTATTTGTTGATTTAAGATATCTTTTTAAATTTGCATGCTGACTCTCCACCCTATTTGTTGTGTGTTGGCCAAAATTGTGGTTCGAGTTAGTCCAGGCTGATACAAACATTTCTTTGTAACTCTCTAACCAGTTTTGTTTATATATGACAATACTTCTGAAAATATAATAAAACATAATTATATTATATATTAAACAGTATTGTATGTATGTATGTAATGAAAAACTTACTTTCTCGATTCGCTTCAACTAGTCGTTCGTAAAAAAGGTTATAGTTATACTCGTAAATCTCCGCCGTGGGAGACTCACACAAACGTGCCCATGCATATTTAAACTTTCTCCAGTCATCTTTTGTAAAACTTTCTTTACAGTGTTTCGCGATATTTTTATCAATATGCCACCTGCATAAATACTTTGAAGCATTTGAAAACACTTTAACATGTGCGTTCATTAAAGCAAGATCTCTGTCTGTTATTATGACGCGCGGCTCCATACACTTGTTTAACGTATCTTTCAATCTATTAAGCACCCATTCAAAATTATCATTCCGTTCTTTGCTAATAAACGCATGAGCAACACAAATGTCTTGTGTGTGGAGGTCACACCAACAATTTGAACAAACGGAAGTTTGTACATGTTTGTTTTATATGTAGCGTCTATCATCAACACGTGCGGAAATGCACGCCAAGTGTCGTATTATTTAGGATGACAAAAAATATATCTTCTACGACATTTGTATCGGGATCTTGTCGGATGTAATAAACATACCTTTTAAAAGATAAAAGGTTTTCTAAGACTTGCATTGGCGTTTCACCAATTTTCTTTCACTTCTTATCTTATATTGAGCGTTGTATACGTCTCTGGTTATTGATGCGATATTAGGATTTTGCTTTTTTATAGATGATAAGATGCTACGAGGCTCCATGTTCTGATCAGTAAGCTGATCCACCAAATTGTATTCGTTTTGAGAAAACTTTCTTACAAAAGGATGCCCCTCCATATTTTGAGCGGGATCATGGTTATGTTCGTCACTTCGCACCTCTAATTTCCACGAACGACGTTTGTTGTCGTATATCCCTACTAATTTAAAAGGACATCCTATTTTTTTACTACCAGATCGTCTAACTGCTGCTTTACTTTTGTGTTCGCCAGCACGATCACAGATAAGCCATACCTTTATGACCTGACCTTCTTTTTTCTTTGATCTTCGTGTAATAATAACGTAACCATTATCACGTCCTCTATTAACAGCCTAACAAACTAGCTCATCGAGAGATAAAAATTTTTGAGACGTTTCAAACGATACTTTCGTCGTTTGTTCTTCATCACTCGAGAGTATATTATTTTGTTGCGTGTCGTAAGTTGACTCTCGGAAAATCTCAACTTCATCATCGGGAACATACGATTGGTTTAAATCTGGCAGTCCTGTCTCGTAAGAAGATTGAACGTACGAATCATCTTGATTACTATCCGCCACGTACGAAACGCTTGAATATTCATTTGAATATTCACCAAATAATAGTTACCGTCCCAAAACGACATACCGAACGAACAAAAAGTGTGATATTTTGAGAGAAAAATATGTTTGAGATTTACAGAGATCGAAAGCGTTATCGAAAGTGTTATCGAAAGCGTTTTATATAGTTGAAAACGAATCTTGTGTCCTGTCATATTTGAAATCACTTATACGTGGCGTATGGGTCCATACACCACATATAGGCTTGCGTATGGCACCTATACGCAGTGTATGGCACTATATGCCACGTATAGGAGTGCCACGTCTTCCACGTATGGCACATACGCTGTGTATATTCGTACATGGTACAAAAAACGCTAAAGGACGTCTGACAACTATACGTAGCGTATGGGACCATACACCACGTATAGGCTGCGTATGACACTATACGCAGCGTATGGGTCTATACGCTGCGTATAGGCTTGCCACGTTGGCCCGTATGAGCCCATACATTGCCTGTAATCGTACATGTACAAAACACTTTAAAAAGTACGTCTGACAACTATACATGGCGTATGGGTCCATACGCCACGTATAGGTGGGACAAGTATTGGGCGCATGAGCACTATACGTGGCGTATGGACCCATACGCCACGTATAGTGCTCATGCCCAAGGCTCATGCGCCTAAGGCTTAACCTTTCTTCAGGCGCAGACCTTTGTTCAGGCGAATGAGCAATGTTTACGCGCATGAGTTGAGAAGAAATTGGGTTACGTGGGTCAACTATATCTTAAATAAATTTTAGGTAAACTATAACTCTTATTTCATTTATATACATACTACGTACATAAATGTCTTGATTACTTAATAATCATTCAACTAACTCGGGTTCACGGTATCAGTCGGTTACGATGAAAATCTTGAAAATTATTCAGTTTAACCGTAACCGACTAACACCGATGGAACCCGAGTCAGTTGAAACGATTCTAAGTATCCAATTCAGAGATATGTATATATGTATGTAACTACTTACTGAAGTAAGAATATATAATAACCGAGTAAATTATTTGCGAGAAGAAAATGTTGAACCACATAACCCAAATTTCTTGCCATCTTGAATCGAACCATCAATCACACACGAAACGAATTGAGAATTTGAGAATGCATTGCCTCCTTTATATATACAACGAAAAAGGGACCTATACGGGGCGTATAGGTCCATACGCCACGTATAGGTCGGTGTCGTACATGACAAGTGGGTAGGTCTCGACTGCTGCACCGACAGCTATACGCGGAGTATGGGTCCATACGCAGCGTATAGCTGTCAGTGCAGCAGTCGGGGACTACCCACTTCTCATGTACGACACCGACCTATACGTGGCGTAGGACCTATAGGGGGCGTATAGGTCCATACGCCACGTATAGGTCGGTTTCGTACATGACAAGTGGGTAGGTCCCCGACTGCTGCACCGACAGCTATACGCGGAGTATGGGCCATACGCAGGTATAGCTGTCGGTGCAGCAGTCGGTGACCTACGCACTTGTCATGTACGACACCGACCTATACGTGGCGTATGGACCTATACGCCCCGTATAGGTCTACTGATGTGACGTGGAATGTCAGACAGTGATGGCGCATAATGGTCGATACGTATACGCCGGGCATGGGCCGCGTATGGACCCATACGCGGCGTATAGAGAGGTGTCGATTTAAAAAGGTGGGTGTCTATTTATTAAGACCCTGAAATTACAATACACTAATTAATCACTTATACACCATCATATTAACTTAAAAAACATATATAGATGTAAAACGAAAATCATGCAACTTAAAAGCGGAAAATCATGCAACTTAAAAGAGGAATTAAAAAAATGGCCCAAACATAAAAATCCTAACAAACAGTTCTTAATGATCTTTAACTTGGCGTATTTAAATCTTCCATTGAATGATTCATTGACCTAGCTTATTGGATGTGTGTCATACTACCTCATCCTCAACATCAAGACTCTTTGGTCTATACTTGTACTTCGCTGCAACAAAACAGATAAATTATAAAATTGATCAAACTCAATATAGCAAGCAACAGTAAAAGTTTTCCAGATGATTCGATTTAAGTTGTTTCCCGCCAACCATCCTCCGTTTTCCCCTTTCGTCGCTTGTTCACTATCTTCACCATGATACTACTCAAGTAATACCCCAATGCCATTGAGCTCCAAAGAAAGCAAGAAGAAATGGACTTGATGATTGTGGTGCTTGTGAGTAGAAAAACTCGAGTAGTCCCACATAAGTGAAACATATCGGCTATACGAAAACAAAATACTGGAACGAAACCAGAAGACACTAATCGGCAACGGTTGAATCAAAGGGGTCGCGTCTAGTGCCGTGGTGTTTAGCAACGTTTTTCCTCTTTACTTCCACAATAGCGGCGACCGCCATTGATAATGCTGAGAGAATAAGCCCTACTCCTACTCGTTGTAAGTAAGTTATGCCAGTGGGAATGCCAGTAAATTTACGAACAAACGTACAAGGATCTGATCATAGATTGGGATTACAATGAGTAGGAATACTACAGGAATAATTGGGAGCGATGCAGGTGGCATACTAAAAGAGCTTGTTAGCTTAATATCCATGGTGACTCTGTTGAACCGAAAATGTTTGGAGTTGAGCTAAGCAAAGTGTCATAATAATGGTACATAAGAAAATTGGAATCATTGCTAGTAAGATTTTAGCATTTTCCACTTGTAACCCTACAAAGTTCCAAGGACTTGAAGATTCATCAATTGTTATCGGATTGGATTGCTGATTTGTCTAGCCACCTAATGTTAAAACCATTAGTTAGTTAAGTTTTAAATATAAGTGCACAAGATCTACGGAATGATAACGTACGTACATATCGAATTAGATACAACAAATGTTAACCTGTAAAAATCACGATGAGGTAAGAATTCTTGATGATGTGCAATTCTATCCATGGTATCTCATGTAGTTTAGAAGGATCCTCGGAAGTTGAAGCTTTCGATTTCTAATAGCAGCAATGGTAACCTAAAAAGAGTACAAGAAGCTTAATTATGGTAGCTTATAAGTATAAATATAGTTAAGTGAACTTACACAAAAATATTGCTAATATTTCCACAAGTATTTAAATTTGGAAACTCTTTTACTGTCACTACTAAAAAACTAGGTATTGGCGACCACAGTCAGTCGTAAATTAAACGCATTTCGCGAATGAAATTTCAGTCGCAAAATCCTCCAAGGGTAATCTCACATTACAACCATTATACGACTGGCTGTTATTTTACGACCGGAATTGGCGATCATGCCTGATATCGCAATGTTTTTATTTGCGACTACTGTTATTCTATTGGAAATTAGTGACCAATCTTTTGTATTAATGTTTTCTCTACATGCCTCTTTGAATCCTTTCAATTCTTTTTTTATGATAATAGTTTTGACTCTTGATTTTGAAGCAAGATGGATCAATACAGGAACCGGTAAAATGATAGTTATAATCATCTTTCTTTCCTTCTTAATAAGAAGTTATTTTTCACTTTTTAGGGACGGAACTGCGACCATTTTCATCATTGTTTTTTTTTGTCTTAAAAATTTTAAAATTTTTAAATAATTACTAGATACCCAAATTTTTTTAAAAAAATTCACTATATATTTACAAACTCTATTCAAAAGATCTAAAACTCAACATTTATTGGCCTTTTTAGGGTTGTAAATACCTGGTTTTTTAGTTATGCTACGTTCTACAAACCTGTATGATTTCTGTGATGGCACTGCTTCCTTCGCGACATGTACGATACCATGGTATCAAAAAATAATGCTGATTGCGCCCAAGAACATGGCGATAAACGAAAGCCCCAACCCTTATCAAACCTTTGTTGTCTTGCACCCACACAAAGAATGTTAAGCTAATCGCACCTCCCGCCGCAATGCCTAGTAGCAACAATTGAAGAAAGTTGACATCTGTGTGACCTCTTTTGGATCCTTTTTGTCAAATTGATCTGCTCCATGTGATGGCACTGCTGCTTTATACCCCCGTTACCTACGGCTAACACATAGATCGCGAAGAATAGGAGCAGCATTTCCGCCTTTCACTTGTTCACAGTTTGATGTGGCAAAAAGAGTTACATACAGGTGGTTTGAGATTTGGGTAGTGAGCTTGTATTGTGAGCAGTGCAAGCCCCTGAACAAGTTAATATAGTTAGAAGACAAGAAAAGAGATTCACTCAAAGAAACATTAAACTTCATTTAATGGATATTGTAATTTTATAGTTTATGGTCGTGAAATAGGGTCGTCCGAACCTATGATGAGCTATATATTCTGATGAAGCCGTGTATCCAAACAAGGTCGTCCCAAGTTGTTTGCTCTTTTCGGTAATCGAGTCGACCGTGTTGATTTTCCTCTAAAGTTCAGAGGACCGCATTTGTGTTCGGAAACTGTTTTTGCGTTTGGATGACCGTGTGTGCATGACCATGTGTTCGTGTTCGAAAACCGTGATAGAAGAATCAGAACACGATCAGCTCGATTCTTGAAGAGTGCAAAGATGGTAGGTATTCTCTTGTTTGGACGTGGCTTCATCTAAACCGCTCATCGTACGTCGAACGATCATATTCACGGTCGGAGACGACTTAAATATTTTTGAGGATGAGATTGTCCGATAAACATAAGAGAAAACCCTTGTTAAAAGGACATTTTCATAATTATCACTATTATACTGTTATAGTCATATGTTCCATAACAATGGTTTTAACTTCCTGAAAGTGCTACTCCTTTGAATCCGTGCTATAATTTACAATGTTACATTCTACCCAATCGCACCACATGTCATATTGCCTATCATACATACGATCTTCATATATATACGCGGCGATTATAACAACATTTAGTATTTAGTATTATGAATATACTATTATAAAAACTCGTGTATTAAACTGGTTAAATAAAAATATAAATTGAATAGATATTATTAATATTTTAAATTTATAAAAAATTATTAAGATAAAATATGCTTAAAACACACATAATTAACTAATTTAAGTAATAAAGCAAAAAGAACACTTTTTCAGATGCTTTAAATATATTGTTTTTTTAGTAAATTACCATATGCATCTTTGAGCTTGATGATTTTGATCATTTGAATCCAAAACACTACACCGTTAAATTATTCTGTTAACTCTTTGTTAAAAGACTAAACTGCCCTTAAATTAAAAAATAAAAAACGTGAGACCTACCCACATCACCTTCTTACCATAATACACACTCTAATTTCTCTCTATGTCAAATTTAAAACCACCTAAACCCACTACCCATATGCAACACCACCCAGACCACCACCCCTACCCATATGCAACACCACCCAGACCACCACCCCTGCCACCCACCACAACCCACACATCACACAGTCGATCTGCCATCATTGCATCCACCCAAACCGCCCATCACCCCAACCCGCTGCCGCCATCACCCAACCCGCTGCCGCCCACCACAACCGACACATCACACAGCCGATCCGCCATCATCGCCTCTACAACCAAACCGCCCATCACCGCAACTCGCTGCCGCCCACCACAACAGACACATAACACAGCCGATCCGCCATCATCGCCTCCACAGCCAAACCGCCCATTACCGCAACCCACACCCCCATTACAAACCCTAACACAGACCGATCACCAGGAATCAGCGGTGTGGGGTGTAGTTTAGCTATAATGGGATGATGGCGTTTAAGACGGCGGAGTTGTTCCTGGATTTGATTCGAGTGATGACCGATCTGATTCGGGTGGCGGTGTTTGGGGATCTAGCAATGGATGACGGTGCCGTTGTCGATGTCGGTGGTGGTGGAGCGGAGGCTGGAGGTGGAGAAGGTTGACCGGAAACACCAGCTGCAGGAGGCACCAGTTGCAGGAGGCGGTGAGGCTGAAGCATCTTGTCATGGGGAAGGAAGAGAAGAGGAGCCGATGATCACCAGCGGAGGGGAGTATGGCACCAGCGGACGGAGGTGATGTAGGGGGAGAGGGAGGCGGAGGATCGAGGAGGAGGTGGAGCTAGAGGTGACGACGACAGTGGGAGGAGGAGGAAGTGGAGATGGTGGTGGTTATTGACTCTAGAGAGAGAGAGGGGGGGGTAGTGGGTTAAGGTTTTTTATTAATTTATATTGTGTTTTAGTTGATTTAAGGGTGTTTTTATCATACTATAAAAAGTTAACATAATAATATAACGGTGTTAGGGTTTTGGATTCAAATGAGACAAATATGAAACGTTAGGGGGTATATAAGGATTTTAAAACTGTGGGATGCAAATGATCAAAATCACCAAACCTCAATGATGCAAATGGTAATTTACTCTTGTTTTTTAAACACTTCAAATTTTTTAAAAAATACTTATTTTAAACAATGCTTTTTTTAATGCTCATTGTATTAAAAAACTTCATTATTAATTTTTTTTAATATTATGTTTTTAATAAAAAGAATCATGATTTTAATTTATCAAAAATCTGTTTTATAATTGGGATATATGATAATCGTTAGCATTTAATTTATTATTAAATGTTTAACTTTTATCCTGGTAACGACACGTATTCAAATCCTATGTTGAGCTAGGTGGACGGTACGTGTATAAAAACATCATGTGATTTCTACACATTTTGATTTGTTAGTATAGATACGACAAAGTTTAAATCAATTCTTACCACACATTCTACACATGCCGCGATAAGGACAGTACTAAATCGGCCGATGTAGGCATCAGCAAGACATGCCATAATGATTGAAAGAATATAACAAGTGCCCATGAAGTTGGTCACATGGTTTGCTGCCTCGGCTATGTCATAATGCATTATCCCGTTAAATATGTCACCAAGTTCACTGCTAGTGACAAGTTTGCCATGTTCTCGAATGCAAACGTTGCTGCAACATAAAGATATATGGTCACATATTTAACTACCTTAATTAGTTAATTTATGCTTTATCTTCTTATATTTAACATCACAAACCGAAAAATTCCACCTAGTACGAACATCGCAGCTCGCATGCCTCCATGCTTGTTCTTCGTTGCTGCTCTTCCTTTCCAGTCCACTTTACCTTCGATTAACACATCTTTCCTGATATTTAGATGAAAAAGAAAGTTGGAAATAAATCAACTTAATGCGAGGGGAGCGAAAAATCATCAAAGAAAATAAAAAATATATATACGTGTGTGTAGCTTAAAGATGAATTACAGTGAGATCCATGATAATAAGGGATCTTGAGAGTTCTGACTGCCTCAAGATAGAACTAGCTAGATGTGTAAGAATGGTGCAAGCACAGGTTTCAGCCTTATATAAACAAAATCTACGTTGTGCTACCTTTTTAATTAAGCATCTAAGTGACAAGGGCATAAAAGTAAATTACTACTTATTATTGTATGATGTTGACATAATTAATTATGAAGAAATTAATTAATTAATTGCTGATAAGCAAACAAGTACAAGAAAAAAGTAACTGGAAATTAAACCTCACTACAAAAAATAGATCATTTGCGGCGATCATTTTCGTCCAAAAAACTACAAAAGTCTTTGCAATATGTATTTTATGACGAAAATTTCGTCGCCATTCATTCGCCGTAATAAAGTGGTCGCAAAAAACCTTTTGCGACGAGATTTGCGACGACATTGATTTTGGGGCCCACATCATTTAAAAAAATGAAAATTCCAGAAAACCTTTTGCGACGACATCAATTGCGACGAAATTGAAGATTTTGCGGCGACATATCGCCGCAATATTTTTGGTCAAATTCTTTTTTGCGACGACAATCGCGCCCAAAAAAACATACCAAATACATACATTCATTCTTATATACATACATACACACATACTATTTCATCTTAACTAAGTTAATATCTATTTTTCATAACCATAAAACTTGCTAAACCTACTTTCAAACAATAACTACATATACTACATATAATACAAAATTAACATACCAAATACATACATACATCTTTATTCATACCAAATACATACATTTTTATTCACATACACATATTATTTTAAACAATCTTAATACAAACATACACATGTTAATACAAAATTAACACAAATTAACACAAATTAACACAAAATTAACATATCAAATACATACATTCTTTAATACAAACATACATACATGTTCTTTCATCTCAACTAA
This sequence comes from Flaveria linearis, assembly GCA_024085815.1. NCBI lineage: Eukaryota > Viridiplantae > Streptophyta > Magnoliopsida > Asterales > Asteraceae > Flaveria > Flaveria linearis. Next base: position 114,595,055 of record CM044001.1, on the reverse strand, counting down.
ATATCTATTTTTTCAACCATAAAACTTAATAAACCTAATTTCAACAATAACTACATATTAACACAATTTAACATTCCAAATACATACATTCTTATATTCCTACATACACACATGTTAAACATCCATATTTTCATAAACAAAATAAACTTCAAAACCCCAAACAACTACAAATTAACACACTAATTAATACACACATTCTTAAATACATACATACACACATGTTAAACATCTATGTTTTCATAACCATATAAACTTTATTACCCTAATTTCAAAATATTAACTAAAAATTAACATAAAATTAGGTAAAATTGAGGTTATTACCTGAAATCAGGAGTGGTGGTGGTGGCTAGGGTGCAAAGGAGGCGGCGACGGTGGTGGAGCGGCGGTGGTGGAGCGGCGGTGGTGGAGCAGCGGTTGTGGAGCAGCAACTTTGAAAATGGCGGGGGTGGAGCGGCGGCGGGTGTCGCCGGCTGACGGTGCGGTCGCGGGGAGTGGGGTAGGGGTTGCCGGTCGCCGGTCGCCGGGAGTAGGGTGGGGGTGGCCGGTCGCAGGAGTAGGGTGGGGGTGGCCGGTCGCGGGAGTAGGGTGGGGGTGGGCCGTGGGAGTGAATGTTGAATGAAATGTGGACTAGATCTGAAAATCCCGACTTTAAAATATGCAGAAGCTTTTTGCGGCGATATATCGCCGCAAATAACCTATTACGACGACTATGTTTACATCAATAAAAATAAAGTTAAATTTAAATACTTTTTTGCGACGATTTATCGCCGCAAATAAGTATTCTACAAATAAAAAAAAAAAACAAAACTTTTTTTTTATTACATGTTTTTCGTGACGAAAGTCGCCGCAAATTAGTTGCCGGGAATTTTTTCCGCCCTTCAAAAAATTATCGTGAAATGAAAAAAATAAAAAATATATATATTTTGGTTATTTGCGACGAAAATTTCGCCGCAAAAACTCATTTTGACTGGAAAAGTCAAAAAAGCAAAATTTTTGTCGTTTACCGACTTTTTTGCGACGAAATACGTATCGCCGCGAAAAAGTTAGTCACAAAAAACAGAATTTCTTGTAGTGCCTCCTCAACGTGGTATATACTTTATTTATAGTGTGTTTTTTGTATTTTAATAAATGTTATATTAACACCCTTCGGTATATACAAGGATGATAGGGCCAAATTCGTTAATTAATGAAATGATACATGACAAATAAAACGACAATGAATTCATTTAAACTTTCTAGTAGTCCTCTTCATTTACGGCTAAAAACGAGCTAAGCCTATTTAACGGTTGAACTAGTTTGTGACTTTTCTAAGTAACAGGTTTTCACAGTTTAAAAAAGAAAAAAAAAGATCCGTCACCCTTTTACTGTATCAAATTAATTGTTCTAGAACAACTTAAAATAATACATTTCGTCATTATTAATGAACAAACCCTAAGCAGCCATTAATAAAGGATTAACATTAATATTATTGCCTAATTATTTTTATGCATATCCTACTTGCTGTGCATATATATGCACTGTTTGTTGCCGTCTGATTTATGCTTTTCCCTTAATCATTCAGATAATTAAAAATTAGAAGAAGGTAGATAGTGTTGCCGACTTAAAGACAGCAAATGAATGACTCCAAAGAAGGAGACAAGAATTCTGATCGATGATACATTCGAAGAAGATATTTACAGCAAACATGATTATTGGCTATGCCTTTTTGTACTAATTAGGGATGTTAACAATAGAGTAGTGACAACACTTTAGCCTTATTAAATCCCCTATTATGTATTATATATCGTGGTTATCAAGCTTTAAATCACACACTCCAAACTCAAAATAAAAAGCAGAAGAAATAAATGCAGTGAATTTTACATGTGAAAAGAGTAAAATAAAACCACCATATATATATTATTCAACAAAGCTAAAAGTTATAAATAGCCATACAAAACAAACATGGGAATATAAAACTAGCATTAAAATGTCCTAAAAGTATGATCTAATTGGTTATCTCAACTAAAGATCAAGTACAAAGTATGAACGTACACCTTTCACCCAACTTTCACACATTTTCTGTTTCTGCTTGAGTGCTTGTTAACATTTAGTTAACTAAACAAATAAATAATAATTAATAAAAACCGACTTGTAAACCGACCTATTAAAATTAAACCTAACATATATGAAAGAAGACCACACAAAATAAATTATAAATCATATATGAAATTAGTTTAATGTAAAGTTAAATCCATGTGTTTAGATAGAAACTAGTTTTATAACACTCGTGTTGCGACGGAACGATGGTTTAGAAACGGCTGGCTGGTGTTAGGTTTTGAAAGTGGATGATGTATGAACATCGAAATGTACGTTGTATTAAGACGAACTTTAAGAACGTTGTTTTAATTAAGGAGATATTAACCAAAATTCGCTATGTTAAGCTTTAAGATCGTTATAAACACCGCAATGATTTCGGCTCTTTTACGATGCTAGGCTAGCCTAACGGTAAAGATGTATTCCCCTTATTCAACAAACGTCACGTTTAATTCTGACTCGAGTGTGAATTAAATTTTAAAATTGAAGTATAGTAAAAGTAAAGTAGCGTAGTTTAAAAAATGGGTCTGATTTTCTTCCCACTTTTGACCGGTCAAACTTTGAGGTGAAGGAATTCAAGATTCCTATATAATAGTATGAAAAAGAATTGATTGTGTTGATCCAATGTAGTAGGGACCAGATTCTATCAGTTTTTACTTTTAGTTGAAGCTGTTAGTTGTTACCAAATAAAACAGATGTTCAATAGTACCAACCAAAAAAAAAGTAATATATAATACGTTAAAAAAAGTAGCACCATCAAAATAATTCATTAATAAATAGTTTAAACATAAACTCATACACAATCACTAACTTATAAGTTACATGCAAAAGGAAATCAAGCAAATTATAAAATCGCAAAAGAAAATATGAACCTTAAATCATAATCATCCATTAAGGGATTTATTGTTTTACCTCGCACAACTCATTTTCAACAGTAAGACTCGATGGCCTATACTTGTACCTCGTTGCAACAAACAGATAAACTGTGAAATTGATCAAACTCAATATAGCAAGCAACCAGTAAAACTTTTCCAAATGATTTCGATTTATGTTATTTCCAGCCAACCATCCCCTTTTTGTGACTCCTTTTGTTGCATGATTCACTATCTTCACCATGATACTACTCATGAAATACCAATTGCCATCGCGCTCCAAAGAAAGCAAGACGAGATGGATTTGATCGATTTTGGTGCTTGAGAATAGAAGAACTCAAGCAGTCCCACATACGTGAAACTCTCCGCTACACAAAAACAAAATATTGCAATGATAACCAGAAGACACTAATCGGCAATGGTTCAAGAATAGGTATCGCGTCTAGCATGTTGTGGTGTTTAGCGACTTTTTTCTCTTTACTTCCATAATGCCAGCAACCGCCATTGATAATGAAGAGAGAATAAGCCCTACTCCTACTCTTTGCAAGTAAGTTATTCCAGTAGGAATGCCAGTAAATTTACGAATAAAAGGTACAAAGATTTGGTCGTAAATTGGAATTAGAATGAGGATGAAGGCTATAGGAATAATGGGGAGGGATGCAGGTGGCATATTGAAAGAATCTGTTAGCTTAATATCCATGGTGACACCTTGTTGAACCGAAAATGTTTGGAGTTGGGCTAAGCAAAGTGTCATAATGATGCTACACAAGAAAACTGGAACCATTGCTAAGAGAATTTTTGCATTTTCTACTTGTGTAACCGTGCAAAGTTTCCATGGACTTGGAGACTCAGCGTTATTCGTTCGAATCGCTGCTTTATCTAGGCACCTACATGCATATAAAAACCGCTAATTATTGAGGTGAAAATTTTACACAATCATACATGCATGGCAATCGAATTTGAAATGGATACAAAAGTTATAACCTGTAAACATCTCTATGAGGTAAGTATTCATGATGAAGTTCTGCTTCTTTGTCTAGTGGGATCTCATGTAGTTCAGAAGGATCCTCAGGAAGTTGAAGCTTTCTATTTCTAATAGCTGCAACGTAAACCTGAAAAGTAACATTAAATGATTTTAAAATTAAAACAAAAGAATTATTTCTATCAAGATTCACCATACATCCACAGTACTATCAAGGTTGTCTAAATATTTTTTAATATTTAAATCTTGTAAATATTCTTTTTTTTAAGTAGACAATTTTTAGATGGATGAATGGTTTCTAGATGAACATTAAAATCATTTAGTTTCGAGGTGTTCCGCTAATCATTTAGCGCATATTGTATGTGTGGCATGTGCTGCTAGTAATGTTAACCTACTTTTGCGACCCCTATCACCCGTTGCCATGTAGGTAACATCCGCTAGTTTTATTAGCGGATCGCCTATAAAGTATTTAACCAAGATACTTTAAGTATATATTCATCTAGAAACCATCAATACATGCAAAAATTAACTACTTAAAAACATTTCTTTCTTGTAGCATCTTTAATTATGCAAGATAACTCCCTAAAAAGACCTGTAAAATTTCTGTAATGGCACTGCTTCCTTGCACAACATGTATCCGATACCATGGCAATCCGAAAATAAAGATGGTTGCACCCAAAAACATGGCGATTAACGAAAGCCCAAATCCGCGATCAAAACTTTGTTGTCTTGCACCCACACGAAGCAAGTTAAGCTAACCGCACCACCAACTGCAAGGCCAAGCAACAAACCATTGAAGAAAGTCGACATTTGTCTCGCTTCTTTGGATCATTTCGTCGAATTGGTCTGCTCCATGTGAAGGCAATGCTGCTTTTACACCCCCACCGCCAACAGCAAGTAGATAGATCGCAGAGAACAACATTACAGCTTTTTCTCCGCTCACTTTCTCACATGTGATGTTGGTTGTAGAAAGATGTTACAAGCAGGTGGTTTCAGCTTAGGGTAGTGAGCTTGGGCTGTGAGCAATGCAAGCCCCTACAATCAATCAAACATCATGATTCATGAATTAGAAGCAAGAAAATTGATTTATTAGATAAAAATAAGTTTTTTTTTTCTGTAAATATAATTCTATTTAATTAATAAAGTTTAAAGTTAGACCTTTTGTAGTTATGAGATTTTTAACTTTATTTTCGAAATTTCAGTTGTATATAATTTAGGTTTTTTCAATAATAAGTAATATCTAATATTGTGAAAAATATTTAATAAAATAAATTATTTCTTTTATCTATTTTTGATTTAAATTTGACTGATTTCAAAGTTGTATCTAATCAACATCAACGCAAAATAGAATTTTGAGTAAATTACCATTTGCATCCCTAAGGTTGGTGATTTTAACCATTTGCATCCCTACAGTTTAAAAATCCTCATATACCCCCTAACGTTTCATTTTGTTCCCATTTGAATCCAAAACACTAACACCGTTAAATTATTCTATTAACTCTTTTGTTAAAAGACTAAACTGCCCTTCAAATTAAAACCCTAATCCCCCTCTTCATCTTCTTCACCCACCTGAATCTCAGCAACCTCTATAACCACCTGCAACGCCACCAGATCGCCACCGTCCTCCACCACCGTCTCCGCCACCCCATTGGCCCTCAACTGCAGCTCCAACGACGGTGGCTCCAACGCCGACCACCGGAAATGGGATTCCGACACCAAATACCTCGTCTCCGGCGGCAATCGGTGGCAACAACCGCATCCACCCATGAACCGTCGCTATCCTCCGACGTTCCGTACATGACAGCCAGAATCTTCACCGGAGAAACCCATTACAAATTCGACGTCAATTCCACCGGCAGATACATCCTTCGTCTCCATTTCTACCCCTCGATTTACCCCAATTTCAACATCTCAAACTAGTATTCAATCGTCCACGAACTCCATCACGTTGTTGAAGAATTTCAGCGCCTTCATCACCGCTGAAGCCCTCTCACAAGCCTATTTGATCAAGGAATTCTCCCTCGCACCCTTCAACTCCGATTCAATCACCCTCACATTCAAACCCGTTGACCGATCGTTCGCGTTCGTCAACGGAATCGAACTCATCACCGAACCAGAGTCGTTGTTCGACGATCAAGCCAAATTGGTCGGAGTTGAAGAAAACTCCGGCCCATCGACGGGTATCGGCGAATATGCTGAGCATATTCCGGCTAAACGTCGGCGGACCGTACATCCCTCCGACCAATGACTCCGGTGGGTTAATGAGAAGCTGGTACGGTGATACACGTACATGTTCGGATCAGGTACAATTACCCACATCGCTGCTACTTCTCTTAATGTTAATCCCCATGTGTATCCAACAAATCAATGTTAATCCCAATCGACGAGATGATGAGGAATCTGGAGAAGATGGAGAAGATGAAGAGGGGAATAGGGTTTTAATTTGAAGGGCAGTTTAGTCTTTTAACAAGGGAGTTAACAGAATAATTTAACGGTGTTAGTGTTTTGGATTCAAATGGGAACAAAAATAAAACGTTAGGGGGTATATGAGGATTTTTAAACTGTAGGGATGCAAATGGTTAAAATCACCAAACCTCAAGGATGCAAATGGTAATTTACTCATTCTAGATTTTTCCTCAATTAATAAATTTTAAATTTTGACCTGTTTATAATTATGAGATTTTTAACTATCTTTTAAGAACTTTTTCTAATACTATGTAATATCTAATTTTATTTTTTAATACTTAAGTGCATAATTTTTATCCTTTTATCTATTTTCGATTTAAGTTTGACTGAAAACAAAGTTGTATATACTAGATAATTAACAAAATACTAAAAGAAAAAATAAAAATCACATGGGTTATCTTAATCGACAACCAACCCACATATCAAATTAGAAAAAGAAAACTCATTTGTCATTATGGTTTTTGGAAACAACCCTATTATTATATTAACAAAAATCAAATATGGTGGCGTTCAAATATTTAACAAGTCTTGGTGAGCTAAAATGTGACAAAGCAAAGGTAAAATGCGAGTATATGAGTAACTTTATCTATTCTATATATTTTATGATTCTAGCAGCTAGCACTAAGTAATAACTATATAACAAAAGCATGCATGTGATCGATAATCCCATAAAGTGATCATTATTGTGATAGAAATGTGAACTAATTGAATGGTCACTTTTAAATTAAACATCGATATACCTATTAATCAGGAAGTTTAACTTGTGCGTGGTTGCAGAATTCCCACACTCTTTTATTGATTTACCAAGTGCAGAGGTGTGCAATGAACTCATATCAAGAAATAGCTTTTGACCTATATATTGGTACCCGTGTATTTGGAAAACATGTCTTCTCGAGTGATTAAGGGTTCAAGTCTCATTATGGACAAAAGATGTAGATTTAAGAGTATGATTTAATGATATGTGAGTTAACCGTTTAAAAAAAATTTGGTACTAGTTCGAAGGATTGACACATAAACAAGTCATTCATTTCTACTCAATATATCAGCCCATGAAGTTATGATTACAGAAACTATATTAGTAACAACAAATTTATATCAAGACTTACCACACATTCTACAAACGCCGCGATAAGAACAGTTCTATATCGGCCCAGGTAGGCATCAGCAAGACAAGCCATAACAATGGAAAGGATATAGTTCGTGCCCATGAAATTGGTCAGGTGGTTTGCTGAATCCGATATGTCATAATGCATCACCCCGTTAAAATACGTAACCAGATTCACTGCCAATGCCAAATTCGCCATGTTTTCGAACGCAAACGTTGCTTCAACACAAAAATCACATTAAACTACCTTAATTGAACAAAATTTTAAAAATAACACGTATACATAAAGATTCAGAAAACCAAAATCTACCTAACACGGGAAGCGCGGCTAGCATGCCTCCATGCTTATTCTTCATAGCAGCCCTTCCTTTCCAGTCCACCTTACCTTCAATGAGCATGTCTTTTTCCTGATAGTTTGTGGTAAAAATGGAAATTTGTAAAATTATAAACATAAGTACGTATGCTAATTAACAAACTTAAAAGAAAATGAGGATGAGCATAAGTTATGTAAACTACAGTGAGGTCCATGATGACTAGGGTTCGATCTTTAGGCTGCTGCCTGCTAGCTGCAAGGGAGAATAAGAAGTTGTAATAATGGCAGAAGCATATGTTTCGACCAAATATATAGAAAATACTATGATGTGCTAGCTGCTGCTTTATTTCTGTGAGAATCTATGTGACAAGGGCATAAAAGTAATTTTAACTAGTTGATTTGTTGATGTTGAAATAATTGATTATCAGGAAATTAGATAGGTGATAACCAATCAAAACGTATATTAATTGTTTTAAATCTAGTTTTTCTTTTTTAAGATTATTAAAAAAAAAAAAAAAAATGAAGGATATAGATTATATAAATGCTCACCGTCATTTTTTCCCCTCTTAAAACCACTGATCACGTATTTCATAACACAAATTCAATTATATATTTTCTTTTTCTTTAACTTATATATTACATATTTATTCATTTTATTCAACATATATGTCTTAGAAAGGTAAATGTGTAATAGCTTAAGAAAATATGTAATTAACCATCTTAAAAATAATAAATATATAAATATCCTTAAATATTTGTATGGCCCCTTCGTACGTCAATACGAAGAAAACTTAACACAAGAGTATTTATTACAACATTATTGTCTATGTAACTATGTTGTAAAATTAAAGGATTTGTTATTTTATCTTTATGATCACGGGCAGTAATGCATCCAGAAATTTAGTTTTATGAAGTTACTGTTTTTAATGGCTTTCAATTACAAAAGCACATATAAAAATTTCAAGTCAATTCAAGTCAGGTCAGATTAATTAGTCATATAATAAAAATATCTATATTAATAAATCAAAATACGTTTTATACACGTATCATTTTTTTAGGCAGTACATGTTATCATCACTTAAGTTCTGTCCAGATGTTCTTACTAGAATAAACATATATATATATATATATATATATATATGTTAGATCTATATTTACTAAAGAAAATTTATAATCATTATTTTTTAAATATGATTGATATGGAAACAATTGCAAAAAAAAATTCTTGAATTATTAATAATTTAATTCCATAATCACATGATATTAGAATCAAGTTTCGTTCACAAAATCCTATGTTCATATGATACATGTTTATCAAATTTGAAAAAAATTAGATTTTTTTTTATATCTCTTTTTTAAAAATTATCTTTTTATCAAAATTCACTCAAATTGTTTGTTTATATCATTATTGACAAGGCGTTCTAAATTATATAAAATGTTATTATTATGTTCGAATTTATAATTCTTCATACTATTATAATTATATAATTAATATTAAAAGTTAAAATCATGAACTATATACAAAGAAATATATATATGTTCTTATAAATAATAATAATATTATTATTATTATTTATATAATATTATTTATAACTTAAATATGTTTATTATATATAATAATTTCATTGATTTATTGATGTCTTACCTATAAAATATATTACATTATACATATATAATATCTATTATATAGTTTTTCTATATAATATTATTTCATTGATTTATGTGTGTGTGGTGTGTGATTTTATCTAGAAAATACAGATTTTCCTACAATAAAAATTAAAATGAAAAACGTCAGAAATTATGAATTGAATGACTTAAACAATATAAGCTTTTGTTATGGAACAAATAATTATGTTAGTGGTATATATAAAGCAATTAAACGTTAACAATTAATGACAATTTAAATTGAATAGACAACTGAACTTAAAAAACAAATAAAAATACTTAGTTAACCTATAACCCAGTTTATTCTATTTGAATTTTTAAATATTACAAAATCAATTGAGCTAAGTAATCTTTAAAAGGTTATGCTTTTGTTTATAATAAATAATTAAGGGTAAAATACATGTAAATACAATTTAACTTCATACATATATAGTTTACGTTTTTGTGTTTAATAAAAAGTTAAGGGTACTATATGTATTTAAGATTAAAATATTATCTTGTATGTAAAATAATATTGAATTTCCATTTACCTATTTGAATTGATCAAACACCTTTTCTAGTTAAAAGTGTAAAGTTGGATACATCATACAAAAAGTTTTAAAAGGTGGTTACAAGTTAAATCATAACATAACAGTTGTAAAAGTTAGTTACATTCCGTTATAAAATATGTAACGGCACATATCTTCGATATGTACCACCCGGTTTAATAATGACATTGGATGCAATGTGTAATGCCAAATTGGCAACCGACTTTGTGGAAAAAAGTTATCTTCATACATTAATAACTTTGGTATATTATGTTTACTTTTGTTATGTATAGTAACTTGCTCCACATAATAGTAATAGATACACTAGAATTAATTTGTATCATGTTACCTTTTTATATAATTTTGCCATGATATGATTAACCTATGACGTCTAGTTTAACATCTTACTAAATTCCATGCCTAATGTAACCTTTCTGTACGTATTATTTTATGATTAATTAGCATTAGTAAACCCGTGTATTACGGGTTGAATAAATAAAATATTAATATAATAAAAAATTTATTAAGTATAAAATAATATTTTAAAATAAGTTATGATTGAGATTAAATATAAGTGATAAATAATGATATTAATTTTAAAAATTTTGTTTTTTACATTTTTAGCCAAAAAATTAAACACGTTTTAAAACAAACTGTATTAATTAAATACCATTTTTAATTTTTTTTATTATAACTCCTGATGTTAATTATTTTTGGCTTATAAAAAAGCACTTTTTAAAAAACATTATTTTAAAATATTTTGTATTGTTAAAAAAGTTTGATGTTTTTGAAATTTTTCTTATTAAAAAAATATTTTTTATAAAAACATTAATAAGAAGATATCTTTCTTAATTTTTTAAAGAAATACGCTTTAATCTAAATAAGAGTTAAACAATATTATTAATATTAAGATAATTATTAAATATAAGAGAGAAACGGTAAATTTTGGTGACAAGTAATGCGGTGTTGCCACATGTCCTACCAATTTATTTTTTTATTTTTTGAACGGCAAATGAATCATACTCCTACATTACATCAAATTAATCATTGTTTGGATTTGAACCCAAGACCTCTCCTTTAAGAAGCAAAGTCTCTATCAAGTGGGCTAGCTCCACATTAACATGTATTATTTTACTATTGTAGAAAGATTTTTTAGAACGATTTTTTTTATTAACTTGGTGGTCTTTTTACATTTTATTGCTCAGTTTACTCGATCACTTTTCCGTTTTGTTTGTTGCCATCAAAAATTATATAATCAACCATGCATTAATAAACTAATGACAATAACTGACATCTCGGCATATACTGGACCTCGATAAAAGAACGTATTAATTTATTCCAAAATTCCAACCAAAATTCTTGGAAAAATTAATATTAAATGAATCATGTTGCCCAAAAAAGTAAAAAACATTGCCACAAAAACGTCCTTTCCGCTTTATTTCATTTCTTTATACAATGGTTTATATATTTTCAAGCCGTCATACATCAGAAAATTAAAAAAATATATAATACGACACAGAAAAGCATGTAGTTGAAAGTGAAACAGGTCCACCAAAGATTATTGGAATAAGAAGCCTGTATATACACTAGAAGATACTTTTTGTTAGTGCCACAAATTACTATAAATACACAATTAGCAATTATATGTTTAGCTTTTTTAGCTGTGTAAACTACACAGAATATGTTACAAGTCTTAGTATTGATGGTGTCTAATTGTTTACCTACACATACAGCTACACTACACAAGTATAAATATTAAAAATTCGCACTACTTTTCTATTATCATTTCCATATCTACAGTAAAAACATTATATTTATCATTCTCTTTCAATCAGATATCTTTTTTATATTTTTATCGTTATTTTCTTTGTCATTCACTCACAAACACTTTCAAAAATATTAAAAAATTATGGGGTTGCATCGTGTTTCCTCAGGCAATAATAATAAAAAAAAAGTTCGCTTTAGGCCTTTTATTTACAATAGTAAAAGTTTCACATCTTAAATGTGTGAATCGAAAGATTTTTAGGCCTAAAACAAGGAAGGCCGATCTACATATTCAATCTCCATCTGAGCTTCTGGATATAATAAGAAACTCTCTTGGTAGTCTACGGTGAACTTGGCTCTTTCTCGTATTTTGATTTGTTCACTTGTATAATATTTAAACATTCTTAATGAAAATTAAGGTTTCTAAAACATCAATCTACAACAGAAAATGATTTAGCGAATCTTCGTTTTAGGCACTCAAAAGGTAGTGCCACCCACTACTACAAAATGATCAAAAAGACGGTTTTCAACAAACAATATAAGGCTATTTTGTGTTAACAAGCCATATAAAAAAAAAACAGCTATAAATATTAAATTTGAATAAACCTTTTAAGGCTGTGTGTAGAAATAATCAAAAATGATCAAAAAAAGACGGTTTCAACAAACAATATAAGGCTATTACAAGAGTATTTATTACAACATTATTGTCTATGTAACTATGTTGTAAAATTAAAGGATTTGTTATTTTATCTTTATGATCACGGGCAGTAATGCATCCAGAAATTTAGTTTTATGAAGTTACTGTTTTTAATGGCTTTCAATTACAAAAGCACATATAAAAAATTTCAAGTCAATTCAAGTCAGGTCAGATTAATTAGTCATATAATAAAATATCTATATTAATAAATCAAAATACGTTTATACACGTATCATTTTTTTAGGCAGTACATGTTATCATCACTTAAGTTCTGTCCAATGTTCTTACTAGAATAAAACATATATATATATATATATATATATATATTATATATATATAGATATATATATATTATATATATATAGTTAGATCTATATTTACTAAAGAAATTTTATAATCATTATTTTTTAAATATGATTGATATGGAAACAATTGCAAAAAAAATTCTTGAATTATTAATAATTAAATTCCATAATCACATGATATTAGAATCAAGTTTCGTTCACAAATCCTATGTTCATATGATACATGTTTACTCAAATTTTGAAAAAATTAGAATTTTTTTATTTATATATCTCTTTATCAAAATTACATTTCACTCAAATTGTTTGTTTTATATCATTATTGACAAGGCGTTCTAAATTATATAAAATGTTATTATTATGTTCGAATTTATAATTCTTCATACTATTATAATTATATAATTAATATTAAAATTAAAATCATGAACTATATACAAAGAAATATATATATGTTCTTACAATAATAATAATTATTATTATTTTATTTATATAATATTATTTATAACTTAAATATGTTTATTATATATAATAATTTCATTGATTTATTGATGTCTTACCTATAAAATATATTACATTATACATATATAATATCTATTATATAGTTTTTCTATATAATATTATTTCATTGATTTATGTGTGTGTGTGTGTGTGATTTTATCTAGAAAATACAGATTTTCCTACAATAAAAAATTAAAATGAAAACGTTAGAAATTATGAATTGAATGACTTAAACAATATAAGCTTTTGTTATGGAACAAATAATTATGTTAGTGGTATATATAAAAACAATTAAAACGTTAACAATTAATGACAATTTAAATTGAATAGACAACTGAATTTAAAAAACAATAAAAATACTTAGTTAACCTATAACCCATTGTTTATTCTATTTGAATTTTTAAATATTACAAAATCAATTGAGCTAAGTAATCTTTAAAAGTTATGCTTTTGTTTATAATAAATAATTAAGGGTAAAATACATGTAAATACAATTTAACTTCATACATATATAGTTTACGTTTTTTGTGTTTAATAAAAAGTTAAGGGTACTATATGTAATTTAAGATTAAAATTATTATCTTGTATGTAAAATAATATTGAATTTCCATTTACCTATTTGAATTGATCAAACACCTTTTCTAGTTAAAAGTGTAAAGTTGGATACATCATACAAAAAGTTTAAAAAGTGGTTACAAGTTAAATCATAACATAACAGTTGTAAAAGTTAGTTACATTCCGTTATAAAATATGTAACGGCACATATCTTCGATATGTACCACCCGTTTAATAATGACATTGGATGCAATGTGTAATGCCAAATTGGCAACCGACTTTGTGGAAAAAGTTATCTTCATACATTAATAACTTTGGTATATTATGTTTACTTTTGTTATGTATAGTTCTGCTCCACATAATAGTAATAGATACACTAGAAATTAATTTGTATCATGTTACCTTTTTATATAATTTTGCCATGATATGATTAACCTATGACGTCTAGTTTAACATCTTACTAAATTCCATGCCTAATGTAACCTTTCTGTACGTATTATTTATGATTAACTAGCATTAGTAAACCCGTGTATTACGGGTTGAATAAATAAAATATTAAATATAATAAAAATTTTTTAAGTATAAATAATATTTTAAAATAAGTTATGATTGAGATAAATATAAGTGATAAAATAATGATATTATTTTTTAAAATTTTTGTTTTTTACATTTTTAGCCAAAAAATTAAACACGTTTTAAAACAAACTGTATTAATTAAATACCATTTTTAAATTTTTTTTATTATAACTCCTGATGTTAATTATTTTGGCTTATAAAAAAGCACTTTAAAAAACATTAATTTTAAAATATTTTATATGTTAAAAAAGTTTGATGTTTTTGAAATTTTTCTTATTTAAAAAATATTTTTTATAAAAACATTAATAAGAAGATATCTTTCTTAATTTTTTTTAAAGAAATACGCTTTAATCTAAATAAGAGTTAAACAATATTATTAATAATTAAGATAATTATTAAATATAGAGAGAAACGGTAAAATTTTGGTGACAAGTAATGCGGTGTTGCCACATGTCCTACCAATTTATTTTTATTTTTTTGAACGACAAATGAATAATACTCCTACATTACATCAAATTAAATCATTGTTTGGATTTGAACCCAAGACCTCTCCTTTAAGAAGCAAAGTCTCTATCAAGTGGCTAGCTCCACATTAACATGTATTATTTTACTATTGTAGAAAGATTTTTTAGAACGATTTTTTTTATTAACTTGGTGGTCTTTTTACATTTTATTGCTCATTTACTCGATCACTTTTCCGTTTTGTTTGTTGCCATCAAATATTATATAATCAACCATGCATTAATAAACTAATGACAATAACTGACATCTCGGCATATAATGGACCTCGATAAAGACAACGTATTAATTTATTCCAAAATTCCAACCAAAATTCTTGGAAAAATTAATATTAAATGAATCATGTTGCCCAAAAAAGTAAAAAACATTGCCACAAAACGTCCTTTCCGCTTTATTTCATTTCTTTATACAATGGTTTTATATATTTTCAAGCCGTCATACATCAGAAAATTAAAAAAATATATAATACGACACAGAAAAGCATGTAGTTGAAAGTGAAACAGGTCCACCAAAGATTATTGGAATCTAAGAGCCTGTATATACACTAGAAGATACTTTTTGTTTTTTTTAAGTGACTGTCTCAGCGGAAATCCTTTACTTTTTGTTAGTGCCACAAATTACTATAAATCACAATTAGCAATTAAATATGTTTAGCTTTTTAGCTGTGTAAACTACACAGAATATGTTACAAGTCTTAGTATTGATGGTGTCTAATTGTTTACCTACACATACAGCTACACTACACAAGTATAAATATTAAAAATTCGCACTAGTTTTCATTATCATTTCCATATCTACAGTAAAAACATTATATTTTATCATTCTCTTTCAATCAGATAATATTTTTTATATTTTTATCGTTATTTTCTTTGTCATTCACTCACAAACACTTTCAAAATATTAAAAACATTATGGGGTTGCATCGTGTTTCCTCAGACAATAATAATAAAAAAAAAGTTCGCTTTAGGCCTTTTATTTACAATAGTAAAAGTTTCACATCTTAAATGTGTGAATCGAAAGATTTTTAGGCCTAAAACAAGGAAGGCCGATCTACATATTCAATCTCCATCTTGAGCTTCTGGATATAATAAGAAACTCTCTTGGTAGTCTACGGTGAACTTGGCTCTTTCTCGTATTTGATTTGTTCACTTGTATAATATTTAAACATTCTTAATGAAAATTAAGGTTTCTAAAACATCAATCTACAACAAAAAATGATTTAGCGAATCTTCGTTTTAGGCACTCAAAAGGTAGTGCCACCCTGTGACCCTGAAAGGAACATCGAATGAGACTCGAAGATGTTGCTTTTCTTATTGTAATCATGTTATAATATTGGCGAGCAAGTTTGCATTTGCAATAGATTCCATAATGAATAATAACATGTTCGATCGGAATATTTTATCTACGAAAGGATATATGAAGTTATGTAATTTTCGTCTTTATCTTCTTAAAATATAGATAATCATGATTTGTTATGTAATTAAAGAGATAAGAAGCATTGAACAAATTTCATTAGAAAATTGATTCATGTTTAGCATGATATATTTTTTATTTAAGATAAACTAAACAATTATATTATAGACGCTGTTTATTAATTTAGTGAAGTTTTTTCTTCACACTTACCTGATCAAACTACAAATATATAATCTTGAAACAAATAATCATTAAATATCAACTAATAATAATATATGTTTCATTTAGATCCCT
This sequence comes from Flaveria linearis, assembly GCA_024085815.1. Taxonomy (NCBI): domain Eukaryota; kingdom Viridiplantae; phylum Streptophyta; class Magnoliopsida; order Asterales; family Asteraceae; genus Flaveria; species Flaveria linearis. The sequence continues at coordinate 114,578,434 of CM044001.1, read as the reverse complement.
TAATTTATTAAAAATATAACAGATTTTAAAAACTCACGACTTTGGTATATGTATTGAAATTTGAAAGTTAAGTGGTTTTTTATACAAAAAAGTTTGAGTGGCTTTAAGAAAACATTTAAAAAACTTAGTATCATCAAATTACACACAACTAAATCATTATATGATTTTGTGTGAGAATGTGTGTGATTGAGATCGATAATTCACCACATAGAAGAAGCATGCATAAAAATATCAAAACTGTTATGTATATGTAACCTATGTGTGACCTATATATAAAATCACGTTACGGTTTTTATTTGATCACTACCCCAATCTATACACACACACACCTATATAGAGAGAGTGATAAAAAAATCTACAAAAAGAGATATTCATTACGATTTTTATTTGATTTTCACGTTACGATTTTTATTTGATTTTCACATAACTATTTGGTTTTCTTAGCATACATCCTCTAGAATTATAATATACAAAAAGAGATATTCATTAAAGACTTGACATATAATTATTATTTATATCAAGATAATGAACGGAATGAAGTAAATCAAATAAAGAAATTTCATAGCTAAAACGTTAACTTAATTAAAGATCAATATTCAATCATGTCGAATCTTTGAATAATCAGATCTGCTTTGTAATTTGCAAGGACCATAATAGTAATGTTTATACAATTCAAGCATGTATGGTCTCTTTCTGATACATTACAGAATTCATTACAAACCACATGATTTTTGAAACATACCTAATTATATGTTTTCAGGATGCCTTCTAGAATTATTGTGATAAAATCATATCATAATCAGGAAATTGAACAAATTCTAAACGATTATATGTACATGGTTTTCAAAACTTCATATGAAATCATTTCAAAACAACATAAGTTGATTCTTATCGCATGCAATCCTGAGAATACGTTTTAAACATTTAGGTTTTTCTTTTTCAAAATGTAACAAGTTTAAAATCCATGATGATAATTTTTACTCCGGAATTATTTGTTTATGTAAAAAAAAGCTAATTGGTATTTTAAAATTTAGAATTAATTCAATCGTTTAACAAGCAATTTTAGCCAAACCAATTTTTCAGTTTGTTTCTCGACTGAATAGATTTAATCAACCATGCATTCATTATTTAGAGTGGCAGCTTTCATTTGCTTTGGTGTGGCCATGGGCTCTCATTTCCCTTTTGGCTACAACGATTTAGCATCACATGTTTTATTTATAATAATCCATGTGACACAATTAATGAATATATAATATATCACATGTTTGATTATAATAACATATATATGACTATCATTAAGACTTTAAGGTACCTCCCTCTACAATGTTTAAAATCATAGTATCATACTAAGTGACCTATTATGTAATAATAATATCTAAGATGTGTGAGTAGTTAGGTTGTTTAATGTTTAAATATATCTTACATATATGTAAGTCGTGGTTGACAAGTAAAATATAAGTACAATAAGATCGTATGTAAAATGGTTAGGACAGATGTTAAGGAATTTGTTATAATATCCTCCTCAGACTTCACCTAATAACTTCTTCATCTTAAGTTACTCTAAGGACTCTGTTTATATACAAAAAAGTCAAACATAAATACTTTGTTCATGTAAGAGAAGAATCATCAACGTGGTACACTACAAGGAAACCGAGCAATAGGGGCGACCTTTTTAGCGGCGACAGACGTCATTAGCGGCGACACTCAATAGCGGCGACTTATTAGCGGCGACAAGTCGCCGCTATTTCTTCCAATCTGTTTCAGTTGTACTGAGCTTGATCTGGCCGTTCACTAAAAGAAGATCCAACGGCGAGGGTTTATTCGTACAAGAAGCAATAGCGGCGACACTATTAGCGGCGACATGTCGCCGCTATTGCCTCTGATCTGAGATAACCCATCGATTTCCCTCCTCATCTTCATTCTTCCCTCCAACTCCACACCACCGACGATTTTCAGACATTTTCAGGCGATCGGCACCTTCACCACCACTCCAACTCCACTTCCCTCATCTTCTGACCCAACACCCCACCTTCACCACCTAGCCATCGGCCTCCCTCACCACTCCACCGGAGCCGCCTCCCGTCTGCCGGAGCCACCATCACCGCCACCTCGTCTGCCGGAGCCACCATCCATCACCGCCACCTCCGTCTGCCGAGCCACCATCACCACCACGCCACCTCTAAGTGTCGTTTGAGTTTCTTGAGGTAATTTGTTTCTTGAGCCACCATCACCGCCACTAACTTAGTTTCTTGATGTTATTTGGTTGATCTTGGTTTTGTGTGTTGTATAAAGCATATATATTGTTGTACAAGTTGTTTGATCTCTTGGTATATACTGAATGACTAGTCGCCGCTAATAGTAATAGCGGCGACACTTAGGGCTATAGCGGCGACATATGTCGCCGCTAAAGGTCTTCTTCCTTGTAGTGGGTTGATCACATTCTGTCAATTGCCGATGAGCCAACGGTCGATGTTGAGATGCTTAGCACAATTCCTTGCTTTTCATTTGGTCGTTTAAATTTATCAGAAAGACAAAAGAAGAATCTTCTCTTTTTTAACTCTAGTTTTAGTCATCTTTAAAAGACACATATTGACTAATGACATCTTGTAGGGTTTGAAGGTAACATGATTTAATCATACAAAGTGTCAAAGGGAGGTAAAAACAGTGATTTTAATCATAACCAAATTGTATCACTTCATTTTGGGCCTACACAACCGATGGCAAAATCAACAAAATAAGAAATGGCCGGAACACCTATATAAGCACCTTCGATTGTATCATTTACTGACGAACAAGTTTTAAAATATAGATCGACACCAATAACTAATACAAGAGGCCTGTAAACTTCACTTTTAGGGTTCAATACGTCCCTAAACCGCCCACTAAAACAAGATCTCCAAGATATTATCAGTCACATTAGCATCAAAAGGAACAACCATGGTCCACAGACCTTCCAAACCTGGCCTCCAGCCTCATCATCATTATTAAAAATCCCTTCTATCTAGGTGCAACCAATCGAGCTAAGTCCGAGCACGTTTAGACTCAAGCTTGGCTCTTTTGATTTAACAAAGTTCGAGCTAGGCTTGTCAAAAACTTTTCAAGCTCGAGCTTGATTCGAGTTCGGCTCGTTTATTATTTAATCATTACTTACTGATATTATATTTTTTTATATATTTTATATACAACATAGCAATGTTATATAATTCTTTTTATAAGATCTTGGTAGAAACTAACGAAATGCCGAAGAAAAAGATTTGTCATATCGAATTATCGATAATAGTTTGTTATTCATAGATTTTAAATTTTCATTTTTTTATTGATAACTAGGTATATAAACTCGTGCAATACACTGGTTGAACAAATAAACATATTTTAAAAAAGTATGTGCATTAACTATAAATCTTTAAATATTTTTTTATACACACATTTGATGTTTATTTGTGGATTTATCATCTTTATCTAATATTAATAGTTTAACTTAATTTTTACTTGTAACTCTGGATAACTCTACATATAGTTGACCATGTGGGATTACCGTTGTCTAAAAAACAATCCAACCTTTGACATTGATTGTCATTGCACGCAACACTGAAATTGGAAACTATCTTTTATGCTTCTATGACTCGATTACGATGTGTGATGGCTTGTAATCTTGTTTAATTACATACCATTTCTCTGATTAATGTTTCTCAATAACATTACTGGAACACCTACATTTAGTACTAACGATGATTTAAAAGACCTAAAATTTTAAGCAATTTAAAAATCAGGTTAGCACATGCTTTTTTGTAAAGTATCATTCAAAATATATGTTTTGACAAAGTTGTAGCATTTTGTCACCATTGCTATTATTAAAACAAACATTTTGTGCACTTTTGATATTTGTATGTAGAAGTTCTTTTAAGCTAACATTGATTTATGTTCAAACAAACACCCCGTATATTTGAAAATTTTCAAAAAAAATTATTTTTATATATAACACCGTCTTGATATTTCGTACCCTGCATTGGAATATTAAAACAAAGTAAAAAATCATTTGAATACTTGAAACTTGGTTGTTTTCATAGACTGATGATATGCAATTTTATGGTATTGTCATACTTAAGAATATCAAGATCCTCAAAAACATATTTATTTGAATTCCATCACTATGTTTTGTTAAATATATAAAAAAGTAGTCGTGGAATGAAATATAATACACAAATAAAATGTGTAGTGATGGAAGGTTTTATGGCATTGTTAATGTATAATTGACTAAAATATAAATATTGAAGTTTCTTTTTATTATTTATCGAAACTTACAAATACAATCACAGTTAATTACGAATTTGAGTAAAATATATTTTTTGTTTTCTTTTATTTATTATGATATTTAGGAAGATATAAATTTTTGAAATTTGAAATCAAGATTATTAAATATAGATGGTATAAACTTTTAATTAGAAGGTATTAATTAGTTTGTTATGAGCGAAAAATAGAAGATGAGTAGGGCTAAAAAGATGACATATCTACAAAATCATTTTAATTTATTAGAAGTAGCATAGTAGTTAAACTAATACTATTTTATAATATAAAAAAGTAAACAAAAAAAAAATACAAATAAGTAAATATTAAAAGAGAAAACTAATTAAAAGAAATTTGAAAATTTTAATTTAACATATTAAAAGGGTTATAAGTTTAATAAAATAGAAAAAAAAGAGTAGCTATTTTAAATAAGTTAAAAGATGAAATATAACAATAAAAAATAGTATGGAGAAAGGTGTCTCTATTCTCCAGCATCACTCATGAAATATAGTAAACAACGGAACGGTAGATATTCGGTGCAGGTTTAAAGTATCATTTAATTTTAGGAAATATTTTTTTCATTCAAACGTCAAACTTATACATGCATCTTGTACCGTTGTATACTTGTATGTACACACGTTATGTGTTTCCCTTCACTCCATCTATTTATTATTCTATCCATCTTGCTTGATTACATTTTCATCTTCTCTTTTCATTTGATTGATCTTCACAAAGTTGGTATCGTTAATATATGAGCGTATTTGTAACTATATCAGCTCTCAATTACTAAATTTATAAAAAATAACATCGTTGATGGTTTAATCATAACTAGTAAATATTAATGATACCAAGTGTACGCGTTTGGTTTTCGTTAAAGGTAGATATTGTTTCATATGTAATATTGAGTAATTTAGAAATAAAAGTAAGATATCTTTAAAAAATATATGATTAAGGTTTTATAAATCTACTTAACTTTTAAAATATTTACTAATAGTCGTTATGATTTGGCCTCACTTATATATTTAGGGCTATATTTTAAAACGTTTCCATTGATATGAGGTAATGAAATGAACGAAAAAATATAAGATGAGAGAATTAAATAAACTATTATATTTTATTGTCATGTTTGAGTATCATTTAGGATTAAAATAAATCATTACTTTGTTTTATTTATTAAGTAGAAACGACAAAAGAATAAAATTTAAAAGTGGTTATGATGGTGATGGTTGATGGTTCTCGGTGGCGATGGTTGGCGACGGCGTTGGCGGTCGATGGCTAGCGGGGGCGGCCGGTGGTTGGCGATGATGGCTGGTGATGGTGGTGGTAGTGGTCATGACTAGCGGTGGTGGCCGGTGACAATCGATCTTGGTAGTAGATGACGATTGACCTTAGTGACCGGTTATGGTTGTTGTGGTGGGCGGATGGTGTTGGTAACTAATGATGGAAAAAAGATTAAAATGAAAAAAAAAGGAAAGTGAATCGAATAAATTTGAGAGAATAAAATCATTATGTAATATTTATTTCATTATATTCACCAACCATAATGTTTTTTTTTTCATTCATTCTAATTGATTCATTTCATTCAGACTCCATGTTAGTTATTTAAATAGAAAGATGTTCAAATACAAATTGTATTTTTGCTACAAAGTGTGAGAATATACAATGAGTCAAAAAAGTCACAAAAATTATATCTCACAATATAAATCGAATTTCAAAAAAGTAATTTCGAGCTTTTGTTTCCCTAGCCGTCCTCACTAAAAAATAAACGAAAATAAAAAAATTAACTTTTTTATTGTGTTATTTATGAAAGACACAAGAACATATGACATCATTATGTCATAAAAACATGATAAATTTATTTTATTTATTATTTTTTTTTTTGAAAGAGGACGACGAGGTTAACAAAGACTCCAATTACTTTTTTGAAATTCGATTTAGATTGTGAGATATAATTTTTTATGACTTTTTTAGCCTCATTGTGTATTCTTACACTTTGTAGTAAAAATACACTTGTAGAATAACCTCACTTATTTAAATATATGATTTTATTTAAGGTAAATAGATTTTAATAATCCAAACTATTACCAATTGGCATATAATAATTCATACTACTAATTTGACCGGTAACACTTCAAACTTTCACTTTTATTACTAAGAAGAATCCAAATGATTTAATTTTTTATTTTTTTACGTTTGATTTGGACTCGATTCCAGTCGCAATAACGATTATAAACGTAATGAAGAAAAATACAAGTTAAATTAAGCTTAAAATAAATACAAATCAAACGTAAAAATTCGATAAATATGTCGCTAGGATTGTTTTAGTAACAAAAGTGAAAATTAGAAGTATTACTAGCCAGATTAATAGTATTAATTATTACCGATCGATAGCTATAATTTAATTATTAAAATCAAATTTGCTTTTACTCATATAAGTTTGATGCTAATTTCTATCCGTAACTCAATTTACACGCGAACATAAAAAACTGGAAAAATAAACGTGGTCTTTCTTGCGATCCTCACCTTCTTCTTCCCCAATTATCATAACCCTAATTCTTCATGATTTCTCCAATTCCATTCCAATGGAGCAACAATCAATCATCCAAACAACAACAACAACAACAACAACAACATAATCGAACAATTAGACGCCGATTTCCACGACACCCTCGAAGAATTCCCTTTCCTCAACCCCCCAAATTCGTCCCAACAGCCCGATCAATCCGCCGACAACGAATCTACAATTACTCTCATATCAGACCAAACGCCGGAATCACCATCATCTCCTTCGTCCTCGGCCTCCGTCACCGGCGACTTGGGTCACCCAGAAGCTTCAAAGAAGCCTCTCACTCTCAGTTCTTCAAGAACAATCCAGAAGGGTTGATAGATTTTGATCCTAATAGTACCTTTGTTGCACCAGTAAAGAAGCATTTGAAGGATAATGAGAAATTACATGAAAATCTGAAATCCAATATCTTTCTTACGGATGCGAGTTCTTCTTTTACTGGTGACAATCACGGTGAGAGGTTTAATGATGATTCTGTTACTGTGGATTCCCCAAATTCTGTTCCGGATCTTCTTAGTATCTTGACTGAATTAGCGATTAAGTTATTGGTTTTCAGACGAAATTCTTAGCGAATTCTGTCACATTTCCGATATGGGTAATGCATTCTGTATACTTGCTAATAACAGATCCCTTTGGGATTATTAAAATGGCAAGAGGATATGATGGGGGAATAGTTCTGGGATATGGGGCATATGTTACAGCGGTGTTAAGTTGATAATTGCTTGTGGTTTCAAAGCATGAGCCTGCATTGAAGTTATGTTGTCGAATCGGGTGGGGATTGTTGTGGTTGTTTACTGTGGTTTTGTTTTAGTTAGTTTATTAGTTCCAGCTTTTCTTTTTGGTGGTATGATGATGAGACGGATAGTAGAGGAACCGGTAAAGATAACTGAGAAGTTGATTTTTGATTATACAAAAGATACTCCCATGGCGTTGTACCTATAGTTTCTTGTCCAGAATCATCTTTTATAGGTGCATACCAAGATAGTAAGTTTGGGAGTCTTGATGAATCGCGGGTCATACCTTTTGATCATGAAGTGGAGGCGACTGTCTCTTTAACTCTGCCAGAATCAGACTACAATATAAATCTTGGAATTTTTCAGGTATGTGATAATATTCTAGGTAGTTAAAGGCTCTAGGCGCAAAGGCTGAGTTTTTGTCATTTAGGGCGCAGGTGTTTTAAAAGCACACGTTAGAGACAAGCAAGGCGCACTCCATTGCAGACCATTTTTAGATGTTTTAGACTTGTTTTAGGCTGGTTTAGGGCGTTTTAGGATGTTTTAATTGTTTTAGGTTGGTCTTTGTTAGTTGTTTTTAGACTTTTTTTAGCTGTTTCAGACCGTTTAGAGGTATGAGACTGGTTCATACAGGTTCAGGCGCGTGTGTTCATGCTTCACTCAATGCAGTTTAGTGAGCCTTGCTTCGTTCCTTTGGGGCCTTTGAGTACATAGATAATATTTGAGTATTAGCTCATCTCTTATTGATTATTTCAGTATTATGTTTTCAATCTTTAATCTTTATTGTAGGTGAGACTAGATTTCCTATCTAGTGATGGTAAACTTCTTGGAAGTACAAGGCAGCCATGTATGTTGCCATTTAAAAGTCAGCCGATTCGCCTTGTTTCAACTTTCTTTAAGTTAGCTTCTCTTCTCACTGGATATTCATCAGAACACAAACTTTAGATATAAATTCAGAGGATATACTGAAAAAGACGTCATACTTCCTGTTCACGGGTTGTCATTGAACAACGTGCAGAATTTGCGAGGAGGGGTGGTGTTCCTGAAATATACTCAGCATCTTTGGAGATAGAGTCTCAACTTCCTTTTGTAAAAGGATGTTGTGGTATTTAAGTGGTTGATATACATGTGGATTAGCATTACAGTGTATATAATGGAGTTGTTATTCACGCTGCTATGTTGTCGCCCATCATATTTCCATGGAACGATCTCTGCGCGATCCAGGATCTTCAAATGATAACGCGTCTCACAACAAGCCTCTGGTTCAAGCTAGCTGCAATTGACGATACCCATATGTCTGATCATCTTTTGTTCATGGTACGCAATCAACCTCTTGCTTTACCACGTATATTCTTCATGACTAGAAAATGAAAATAAGCATATACTTCATGTCATTTTTTGTACTTTAACAATTCAAATTTGTTATGTATATAAGGTGCCCAACAAACTGTTTATCCAAGATCCTGTGAAGTATGAACTTATTAATTCAGTACTTATGTTAAATATTCGAACTAAAATTGGTAGCAAGAAAATTTGATATTTGGTACTAACAGCTCGATCATTGGTGGCTGATGCAGAGCATCTACAAGTTTAAATTTGAATATGTATTCGAATTAATTATCCTTTGGTATATATTTAGTCCATCCTTATCTTTAGGTTATTAGGATTTAGTATAATTTTAGAGTTTAGTAAACTTAATATCAGTTTTTGTTTGAATTGAATTAAAGAACATTCTTTTTGGTACTTTTGTTTTAGACTTAATTACACGGTGGTCCCGTGGTTGTGGGCCTAATTCACTTTTGGTCCATAACTCTTAGAAACTACAAGGTTGGTCCAATACTTTACACGAACGTAACATGGTTGGTCCCTACGTTGGATGGACGTTAACTTTGACTGTTAATATTCTAAAATACCTAAAATACCCTTATATTAAAAAAAACAAACATTAAAATACATCACCCACTTACCCACTAAAAGACAAAAACCAGATACATATTTAACCCACCCATCGTCTTCCCCACCCCACCCACCACCATCTTCAGCCATCACCATCGTCAGGAACACCACACCGCACCACCCATCCACCTTCGTCGACCACGCTCCAAGTATAGCAAACCAGAGTACTATGGTATACGGTGGTGGTGGTAGGGCTAGGCGGATGGTGGCAGCGGCGGATCCATGTTAGGGGCGACCTTCTTCCACGCCTCCGCGAAAGCGCTGTCGCCGGCGGTGGAGTAAGGGCGGCGGATGGTGGCAGCTGCGGAGGCGAAGTAAGTGGTGGTGGATCGGGTGAGGAGGCGAAGTAAGTGTACTTCAGGCCTCTATCTGCAAGAACCCCACCTCCGTTTTTTCAGCCACACCACCGCACCAACCGGCAACCACCTTGCCACCAGCAGACCCAATCGCAACCATCTCACCTCCGTTTTCCTAGTCGCACAACTACCTCATCGTTTTCCGAGTCACACCATCGTACGTGTTCTCCGGTGACGACATTGACTCAGGGAGGTCAATGTGTTCTCCGGCAGTAGCCATGGTGGCTGTGATGTTTGGTGGGTGGGGTGACTATGAGGGTGAGGGTGAGGTGGGTGAGAGTGATTGTGTTTGATTTAGTGAGATATTGTATTATAATATTGTATATTAATTGTTATTTTATAATACCAAGGGTATTTATGTCATTCTACGCCTATTAACAGTCAAAGTTAACGTCCATCCAACGCAGGGACCAACCATGTTACGTTCGTGTAAAGTATTGGACCAACCTTGTAGTTTCTAAGAGTTAGGGACCAAAAGTGAAATCAGGCCCAACCACAGGGATCACCCGTGTAATTAAGTCTTTGTTTTAATTTATTGTCTTTGATTAACTAATTGTTCTTGAGTCATTTGATTGTTTCGGATCTAGTTGGGACAGTTGCTTTGCATCCTCAACATATACTATTATCTATTAGTTTAATTTTTTGATTGCCTCTTATAATTTGATGTGAGTTCAAATCTTTACAAGCTTAGGGTTAAATGGTATTTAGGAGTTAAAAAAAAGTTGTTTTGAGAAGAGATTTGTTTGAACTTATTTCCTACGGCTTAAAAGTATCAAATGTTGTAGTTTAATGGTATCTGCTGTTGAGGATTCAAATCTCATAGTGGATGATAATGGTGATTTAGAAGTAGAATTATATAAATGTGTGTTTTCGTTTTAAAAAAAAAATTCTTAAAAGTGAAGAGAGAGCAACGTAGATAGCAATGAAACATTTTGGTTGTTAAGTGGTGTGCTTATAATTAAAAAGGTATAGGCTTCAAATCCTATAGTTGTGGTTGTGATATATTTGTTCTAAATATACTGGGACTAAAAAGAAGATAACATTATATATACATAGGTGGAAGTTCATTTTAATTAATAGTGACAAACTTTGTAACCAATATCCAGAAGTTAAAAGCATACACTGTACAGGCATAAGTATGGCATATAAAAAATTTAAGCCTGTAATTTACCTGGTTTTATATCATAATATTATAGTAGTTTAAAGATTTCAGTTTTACAATAAGAAATGTAACTTTTAATACTTTGAGCACACCTTGATCGCGAGCAGCCAAATGTAATATAGGTCAATTGATTCATTAGCAAGATATAAAATTGTATATATAATTATATAAATGAAATTACGTAATAAATCACAGTTTAAAACCGGACTCTTATTAAGTAAACTTTGAATTCTGCCTCGCGCGCTGCGCGAGTATTTTAAAACCGATAATCACCGGTACAACCCTAGTTTCAAACCTTGGCTCAGATCCGGCTTCTCATTATGGCTGGAAACCAAACGTGGTTGCCACGCCAAAACAACGGATTTTTTTTTGAAATCATCACAGCCATCCTATGTAATACTGCTTTGGCTCAGATCAACTCACGGTGTCAGGCTGCAAACCATCTACTATGGCTGCCACGCCAGGACAACAACATGTTTTTGGTTTGACCATCATTGCCAACGAATTGAAGCCAACACGATGCAGCACAACGACAAACATAGCTTTGGTTCAGACCTGGTCATTGCTTCTAGCTGCAGACCATCTACCAATGGTTGTCACGTCAGAACAACAACCTTTTTTGGTTAGATCATCACAGCCAACAAACCCCTAAAATAAAGCAACAATGTGTGATCCAGTGAATCGAAGCCACCAACATCAGGCAGATTCATGAACACATGGAAAACCCAAATCAACATCAAACATTAAAGGTCTGTAAGAATCAAAAACGAAACCCTAGATGAAGAACCAGAACCAAATAACCGACACATAAGGCTCAGAATGTGGGCTCGTTGTGGCTGCAAATGTCATTTGTCGTGCCAAAACAACAAAGCGACACTTACTTTTTATCATCATCGCCAGCCCTCACAACATATTAGTAACAAACCAAAAAAAGAACAAGAAAGCAGTGATAACATTAACCAAAGCCAAGTCTCAAATGAGGTGTTCCTCATCATCATCGACACATTCCATCGATGAATTACACATACCCAACCACATGCATAAGCTGATCATAAGGCTCGGAATGTGTGCTCGTTATGGCTGCAAATTTCATTTACCACGCCAAAACAAAAAGTCACACCTACTTTTATCATCATCGCCAGCCCTCGGAACATATTAGTAACAAATCAAAAAGAGAACAAATAAACCAGTGATATTTAAGCCAAAGCCAAGTCTCATATGAGGTGTTCCTCATCATCACCGACATATTCCATCGATGAATTACACATACCCAGCCACATGCATAAGCCGGTTATACACAAGAGTCACGAAACCACTGTGAGTGGTAACCCACGATACCACTGTGAGTGGTAACCCACGATGGAGAACAACAAATCAGCAAAGCAAGAACCAGACAAGGGGATGGGACACCGGCATGGCCACAACATCAAATGGGGGTACAACAAATGGACTACAATGGTGTCCACACCACAGCCGTTGACAGGAGCCGTTATAGATTTGAAAACCCTAAATCGGTTTCAGAAGTAGGCGAAGAAAAGGGGAACAATAATGGTTGCACCACCTTGTCGCCACCGCTAAGACCCTATCGTCATCATCGTCGTCACAAACGTGATGAAAAACCACGGCCGACGGTGACAGCTCCCTCCAGTAGAGAGACCATCATCAACTCCAGGTCAAACCGACGACAGACCAAATGGCGACTGACCACCAACACTATCGACCATGGTGGGGAAACACCACCTCCTCCACCTCGACCACAGAGGGGAGGCAGAGCGACAGCGGATCCCACCACCACCGACAGAACCGAACATGGTGAGGAAACCGTCGCCTCCTCCACCTCAACCGGAGAGGAAAGGCCGACCGGTCGCAGATCCCACCGAAAACCCTAAAAGGGTATAAAATAGAAAGAAGAGAAGGGGAAAACCACTAGCATCACCGCCATCAACGGATCAGCCAACCTCAAGCGAGTAAAAGAGAAAGGTAGACAGAGACAATTGTAGGGGCAAGCCGTGGACGGCGACGGAGACACAAACATGCCCAAACCACCGCTGTCACACACTCCCTCTCTCTTCTGTCTGAGGTTGTTGGCCGGTAAGCCGGAGACGGCGACTGTGACACACCTCTCTCTCAAACAACCGCCGGCCACCACCAAGAACACCTCGGGAAAACGAAACACATTTAAAGGATGAGCACTGCACAATACCCAAAACCATCGTGAAATACCGATAATAACCCCGGGCATTGTTCATACTGTTCATTTCCAATCTTTATTAACATATGCTAGGTATATACCACGTCGCGCGTTGCGCGACTTGTCACGCCAAGCAACAGATACCTTCTTTCTATCATCACAGCCTTGATGTAATATAAATCAAAACATCAAGATTATGCAATATGTTAACATTTGAACGAAAGGAAAGAAACAACCGTATGCAATAATGAGCTGCCCAACATAACCATGACAAACCACACCATTTCATGTATGTCTCAGACGGATATACGCCCAACATCATCTACCCGACTACGCAAGATCACAACAGCACATCATTATTGAGTTGCCACAAACAATCAGGCACAATATTAACCATAGAATAAGATGACAACATCAACCGCATGAGCTACCCATCGTTACAGCTTCAATCACGTCGCAGCTATCCATACGCATATCATCTATCACATCCTGCCTAAGTATCATTTGTTGTCGATGCAACCTAATTTTTGCCCCAAAAAAATGTTCATATCGCAATTGCACTAATGAACAGCTCAGAACAGGCTACCGATCACGGCTGCTAGCCATAAACGGCAGCCACGCCAACGCAACCGGCAACATAGTTGTCGTTTCATCATAGCCACACTCCGTATGACAAATAAGGTCATAAATGAGCATAGGCTCATAGCCTCAGACGACCTAAGGCTCATCATCATCCCAAACAGTCATAATAACAATTTTCATAACACCAAGACAATGCAGAGTCAATCTCAGCAATTCTTATGACAAAATAGATAACAATGAACACAGGGTCACAGTCTCAGACGAGCAAAGGCTCGTCATCATCAAGATCGTGTTATTTCCAACCTTAACATCATAATGATTTTTCTAACAACAACCTCAACCCAGCACAAGCACTATTTTGAAATGCGTAGATTGAATACCAGAGGAGCCATGGCTCATTAGTAACAAACCAAAATAAGGTAAGTTTAAAACCTTTGATAAACATCAGACTAACAGGAAGAATAGTGAACAAAAATAAAAACAAATGCATCAATTTGTCAATAGTGGAGTTCAACAGCACACATTATGAAGAAAGGGCAAAAATCATCAAAAAAACCAACCTGATCTTCTTTCTTTCGAAACCAAAGTTTAAGAAAATTAAGTCAGCAACCGCAATAATCTGAAACAAGACCAAAATAAACAGATCATCATTGAACTAAGCTTAGAACCTACGTCGACAACATTCAAAAGAAAGCTGCAAATAACAATTAATGGTTCTTAGATGGGTCATCAGCATCATCATAGAACCATTTGGGTGTAGATCTGAAACACTAAAATGGAAACCCCACAAATACGGCCTGCTCATCATCATTGAACAAACAACAACAACAAGGATACATCCACTAATTTTAATGGATTTTACTGTGATGCCAACCTTGTCATTATCTGCAGCCATGTTCGTATCATCGCCAACCGTGATGGCCACCGAGAAATGTAACCAGCCGACTAAGGGCGGCGGGCGGCGGCGGATACGTGGTAATGGCCGACGGAGGTCACAAAACGGCCGCAAAAACGCCGCCCAACCTGGCCGCCACCCGCCGCCGACACCGCCTTGTTTACTCTATTAAACCTTCGATCTGTAGGTTTTAAGCCCCATCAGAGGACCCCCGTCAAAGGAAGACGACATACAATGGTGAGGAAACGATGCCACCGCCGCTATGCAGTTAAATCGGTGAAATATCGGATATCGGTCACTGACCGATATTTGATATATCGGTTCTCGCGGTGATATATCGGTGAGATATCGGTAATTGCATATATATATATATGCATCCAAATATCATACATCCAAATTAATATCATACATCCAAATTTAAATGTTTCAATGTTATTGTCAATATTGACGTAGACTTAAGATTAAAGTTAGATAGGCATACTACGTTTGTCTTTTTAAATATATATCTTATTAATTACTATATTTAAATATATCTTTTTAACTAAATACTACGTTGAGCTTCCTGAAACTTCTTCATACTTCATACTTCTACACTCTCCCGAAGTTCCTGAAAACCACCTCCCTCTTTAACAAGCTTCTTCCTCCTATGCGCTCAATTGCTGCTATCCAACGGAGCTTCATACTAACTCCTCTCAGGTGTCTACTTATGAAGATTTCAATCGAAGCGTTGATGACGATCGTCGTCCTGGTTCCTCTGTTTCTCGCCGTCGTGACAACGATTTCTTCTCAGGTCAGCTCTATGCTTTAGGAGTTTAAGTAGGTCGAAATTGGAGGATTTAGATGCACTTATTGTTCTTCGTTTACCAACTGTTCAACTCCTCTATACATATATATATTGACAATATATACCACTGTTCCCTCCCGAAGTCCCAACGATATATCACCAATATGGCCGATATTTAGAGCCCAAAATATCGGCAATATATCGGTCATATCGGCCGATAATATCGGCCCCGATATAGTGTCCGATTTTTTGCACCGATATGTAGGCCACCCACCGATAACCGATATATCGGTGATATATCACCGATATATCGTCCGATTTAACTGCTTAGCACCGCCGCCACCAAGGAAACCCATGCAAGCAAGGACCGGCGGCCGCGAGGCTTAATACACCCCGCTGATGTTGATTTCAGGCAAGATGGATTGCCGGGAGCCAAACAACCACCACAAACATTAAATTAGAGGAAGAAAGGTACACGGGGAGGAACCCGATGCGTCACTGAAGCCGGAGACAGAAGACTGGTGACAACCTCCCGGTGCTCCGGTCACCCACATACCAACCTCCATTCTCTGAAGAAAGTGGAAAATGACATTTAAAGTGACGGTGGAGAGGCGGTGGAGCTAAAGGATGAGCACTGCACAATACCGAAAACCATCGTGAAATACCGATAATAACCCCGGGCACTGTTCATACTGTTCATTTCCAATCTTTATTAACATATATGTTAATGATTCAGATGTAATAGAGTGAGGTTGCTTAGTGAAAAATCAGATTGTATTACTTTTAGTTTTTCATCTTGATATATGATTTTCTTAGGTTGACTTGGGACGAAATAATTAGGCGAGATATGGTAGACTTGCACCTCTCTGAGCACATGATCGAGGATAGGAGTGAGTGGAGACGTAGAATTAAAATAAGGACTTCTAGCGGGACCGGTGGGTAGGAAGGGTAGACGTAGATCTTGGGTACGAAGGGTAGACGTAGATCTTGGGTACGAAGGGTAGACGTAGATCTGTTGCGGCCCACCTGTCTTCCTATTTCTGCCCTTATACGTGATTCTACCTGCTTATTTGATGTACACGCTTTCTATGTATTTAAGTGATTTATACCTGTGTGTCGTCTGACTTACTTTATGTTTGCGATTGCGACTATTATGGTTTTCGTTACCGAGTCGGGGGGTCTCTTCGGAAGTAGTCTCTCTATCTCCCAAGATAAGGAAAGACTTACTGGGTATGTTTGTTTGTTTGTTTTTTGTTTGTTTGTTTAAGCCATTGGACACTATCAACCCAATTATATAAATCAAAATGAAATAGGTCCGAGAAACAATTGCATTCTATCACCAAAATGACGTGAATTGAAATTCTCAAACTTATAACTACATACTTTTAAAACTATTTCGACAATGTTTTGAGACTACTTGTTACCATAGACCCCACCGGCGCCATAGTTTCCAGTCACCCCAGTCGTGCCGACACCACCATTACAACCGTGTTAATCTGAGGCGCGGGGCTTGCCCCTTGGGGCGCTTCACGACGTTGGTGCTGTCATGTGACCACACTTTTTTCTCAAGAAGCCATGTGCCAACATTTTTTCTCAACCAGACCTAATAGCACATACCCTGACATGATTACTAGCATTGCACTATTAGTGTATCCATTAATATTTGCATATATTATGCTTTGTAGTACTTATATAGTTATATTAATATTAGTTTTGTACTTGTGTGTATCTATAAGAGTAAGGCTACATACATTGAAGTCATTGTCCCACTTTTTGACCTAGTTAAGTGAAGCAAGTAAGCTTTTTTTTTTTTTTGTGTGGCTATATGTTCTCTGTATGTGGGTTTACACTTACGAAAGATACAAGCTAAGGCTAGTGGAGTCGTCCCAGTGGGATAGTGGGAAAAGAACATGGAGTCCATATGGAAGGTGGTGATTGCTGGTTAAGGAGATGCGTTTGGTGGAGATGAGACTAAACCCGATGAATATGGTCGGAAGAATTTACAAGAAAGAAAAGATGGTTGCTTAGGAATTGGACTCAAAGAAATCACATACACCACCTCTGTGTTTGGGAAAAATAGGAAAACCCAATCTACAATTTTCACTTTATGTGCCCTTATAACCACTACAGTAAAGATTTGTCTTTATTCATTGGTACTGTGTTGAGCATAATAAAGTAATGATGATTGTTTTTATACAATTGTATTAAAGTAAAGTATTTTTCTTAATGAAATTTTTTTAAAAGGTTTGCTTAATTGTTTTTTTTCAAATGTTTTTATTAGGTTATTAGGAAAAAGAATTGAAATAATGTCTTGTTGCTAAAACCAAACTATATTAATTTAGTAAGTTTCACTAGAAAAGCGATCGAATGTTTTTTCAAACTACATGAACAATATTATGTAAGGTCGATCGTAGATAATATAGTCGTCATCTACTTATAAATGGTGTAACCCTTAAATTCACGTCTCTTTTAAAATTAAAACTTGATAACACAAACAAAATCTAAGTTAATGCTCGTTGAAGCATTGACGCCAACCCTCCAAATGACCTGTAACGCCAGGAGGGGAAGGGGGAGGGGTGTTATCTCTTTTAACCCCGCCTGTAAACTTAAGCCCTAGAGCGTGTATGTATACCGCAAACACTAAGCAAAACCCATTTTGTATCATATATACTTGTTATAATCGAATAAATAAATGTATAACAATTTGGTATGGTATTAGTATAATCCAACCACATATTCTTTTTATAGAAAAATGTCACTATAGACACCAAGTGTAGCATCTTGCTAGTAAAAGTCTTATACTTGTAAGACTATCTCGTATAAATAGATCCATACATCTTAAACAAATTACGATACTAGTTCATAAATCATTGTTGAATACACCCTTCAATTCTACATATTTATGCCCATACCAGCTTTCCGCTGGTGTTTCATTTATTGTTTAATATATTGTTTGCTTGCCATAAAATAATATGTTATGCCCTGCCTCATTAAAATGTAGGTTGGAAGCTTCTATGAACAATCAATCGATTAGTTTTAGTTTCTAAAACTCTTGCACCGGTTTGAATTCGGATGTGCAATATATGGGAGGAGATGAACAAATGGAGAAGAAAAACAATCGAAATGGAGAAATGGTGAAAATCACGGTATTTGATTCCTTTATCTTGATTCATTTTAGTTAAATTTTAAAACCTATACAAACAAATTTGTCAAAAGTACCCATACACATCAAATTTAAAACAAACTTGTCAAATACTTAGGAAAACCAATTCTAATTAAAACTTGAGAACTATCTTTCTTAAATTTAAAAGATTATAATTTAAACCAATTCTAATTTAAAACTTGAGAACTATCTTTTTTAAATTTAAAAGATTATAATTTTTTCACACGTTATTATTTTTTTTAAAAAAATTACACAATTAAATCATAATTTTTTTATCTTTAGTAGTTAAGTATAATATTGTTATATCAAAAAGAAAATTATACGTCAATACTATACATATGTAGTATTATAATACATCATAAATATAATATGATGTAATGCACATGTAATTTGATAAACTACATATATGTTGTACGTATATAATACATGAATATCATACCCATATCAAATATAAAACAATTCTTGATATTATGGTGAAATTACTTAAAAAATATACCGTATAAAAAAATTATAAGCGTTTAAAAAGATTAAAATTAGTTCGCAAGTTCTCAAATTAAACCAGTTTTCACACAATCCTCTCCCTACTTACAAATAACACTGTTATATGCTAATACCATAAAACTTAAAACTAAGATTGTCTTCATGTTTTCGTATCAAGTGTACATTGTGTAAATGAGATAAATCCCTTTGTGGGGTGAGGTATTTTAGATTGGCTCACTAAAATCTCGAATCAAGCTGGACTAAAATAAGCATGAGCTCGAGCGGACTTGGAGCCTAAACATACATTTTATTTTTATATATATAAGAATTTGTATTTAATAATGTATGTATATTATATAATATAACTGAATATAATTATGATAAAAATAGAAAAATAATATATATTATGTTATTATAAAGTTATACATATCAATAATACACACAAGCACACACCAAGCACACTTATTTTATAAAATGTACTAATTAAATAACTAATAAATAATAAATAAGCTAAGCTTGAGTAGAGTACGAGCTTGAAAAATATCTAATAGTCCGACATCGATATGTAAAGCTTGAGTTCAAGCTCGTTTCTTAAATGAGCCATAATATGAGCTTAGGCTCGAGTGCAACTTCATTCGAGATTTTAACGAACCGTTCCCGAGTAGCTTTGAGCCTGCTTACTCGAATACGCCCTTAATTTATTGTACAAAGACTTCTCAGCGGTACGAAGCCATTAGGATGCAGACATAGCTTGGGGACAAAGGTATATGCTTTTACTATAATCACATATAATTATGCACAAATCAAGCAATCGATATAACTTACGCATGTTTTAAATTTGTTTAGTTTTCTCATCAATGGTTCATATTTTTAAACTTTGCATATGTATCTACATACAAATGTGTATTTATGTATAGAAAACTTATCAAACTATCATTTCATATGTTTTGAACGTTTAACTGTTTATGTACATATGTATAGATCATATGTAGATATACTAAATATGACTTATATATGACTTATACATATGTACGTTATATTTAACAAATTTTATCCGTACTTATATTATATTTGAATTTAATAAGAGATGAAAAAATTACTTTCTTGTCATTATCTTTTATTTTAAATTCATTCATGATTGAAAATCATACGATTAGTTTTTGTTCTATGTAATATTTAGTGTTATGAATGAGACCCTCCTCATGTTAATAATGTAATTTGAGCTATCACACTTCTAATTTTAATTATTCAAAAGCAATCCCACTAGCATACTTATCACTTTGAGTAAATTCAAATGTAAGTTAAGTGTAAATATATATATGGTATTTTACAAGTGAAATTCCCCGAAAGTTAAATTTACGAGTGATGTTGTTTAAATTGTTAGTATGGATTATTATCTGATAATAAGTAAATTTTTAAATTTAAAATGAAATTTCTTTTTATTACTAAAACTTAAAATAGGGGACAACCAATGTTGATAGCAATTAAACGTACATAGGTCGAAGCTTGTTTTACAATTCATATCGCATATCTGAAATTAACAGTAGAAAGGCGTCAATACATTTGTGACAAGTATGACATATATATGAAAATTTTTGAGGCTTGTGATTTAACTGCTGATGTTGATTTCAGGCAAGATGGATGCCGGGAGCCAAACAACCACCACAAACATTAAATTAGAGGAAGAAAGGTACACGGGAGGAACCCGATGCGTCACTGAAGCCGGAGACAGAATACTGGTGACAACCTCCACCGGTGCTCCGGTCCCCACATACCAACCTCCATTCTCTGAAGAAGTGGAAAATGACATTTAAAGTGACGGTGGAGAGGCGGTGGAGCTAAAGGATGAGCACTGCACAATACCGAAAACCCGTGAAATACCGATAATAACCCCGGGCACTGTTCATACTGTTCATTTCCAATCTTTATTAACATATATGTTAATGATTCAGATGTAATAGAGTGAGGTTGCTTAGTGAAAAATCAGATTGTATTACTTTTAGTTTTTCATCTGATATATGATTTTCTTAGGTTGACTTGGGACGAAATATTAGGCGAGATATGGTAGACTTGCACCTCTCTGAGCACACATGATCGAGGATAGGAGTGAGTGGAGACGTGAATAAAATTAAGGACTTCTAGCGGGACCGGTGGGTAGGAAGGGTAGACGTAGATCTTGGTACGAAGGGAGACGTAGATCTTGGGTACGAAGGGTAGACGTAGATCTGTTGCGGCCCACCTGTCTTCCTATTTCTGCCCTTATACGGATTCTACCTGCTTTTTTGATGTACACGCTTCTATGTATTAAGTGATTTCCTGTGTGTCGTCTGACTTACTTTATGTTTGCGATTGCGACTATATTGGTTTTCGTTACCGAGTCGGGGGGTCTCTTCGGAAGTAGCTCTCTATCTCCCAAGATAAAGGAAAGACTACTGGGTATGTTTTTTGTTTGTTTGTTTGTTTGTTTGTTTGTTTAAGCCATTGGACACTATCAACCCAATTTATATATCAAAATGAAATAGGTCCGGAGAAACAATTGCATTCTGACCAAATGACGTGAATTGAAATTCTCAAAACTTCACTAACATACTTTTAAAACTATTTCGACATGTTTTGAGACTACTTGTACCATAGACCCACCGGCGCCATAGTTTCCAGGTCACCCCAGTCGTGCCGACACCACCATTACAACCCGTGTTAATCTGAGCGCGGGGCTTGCCCCTTGGGGCGCTTCACGACGTTGGTGCTGTCATGTACCACACTTTTTTCTCAAGAAGCCATGTGCCAACATTTTTTCTCAACCAGACCTAATAGCACATACCCTGACATGATTACTAGCATTGCACTATTAGTGTATCCATTAATTTTGCATATATTATGCTTTGTAGTACTAATAGTTATATTAATATTAGTTTGTACTTTGTGGTATCTATAAAGAGTAGGCTACATACTTGAAGTCATTGTCCCACTTTTGACCTAGTTAAGTGAAGCAAGTAAGCTTTTTTTTTTTTTTTGTTTGGCTATATGTTCTCTGTATGTGGTTTACACTTACGAAAGATAAGCTAAGGCTAGTGGAGTCGTCCCAGTGGGGATAGTGGGAAAAGAACATGGAGTCCATATGGAAGGTGGTGATTGCTGGTTAAGGAGATGCGTTTTGTGGAGAGAGACTAAACCCGATGAATATTGGTCGGAAGAATTTACAAGAAAGAAAAAGATGGTGCTTAGGAATTGGACTCAAAGAAATCACATACACCACCTCTGTGTTTGGGAAAAATAGGAAAACCCAATCTACAATTTTCACTTTATGTGCCCTTATGACCACTACAGTAAGATTTGTCTTTATTCATTGGTACTGTGTTGAGCATAATAAAGTAATGATGATGTTTTTTATACATTTGTACTAGTAAAGTTATTTTTCTTAATGAAATTTTTTTTAAAGGTTTTGCTTAATTGTTTTTTTTCAAATGTTTTTTATTAGGTTATTAGGAAAAAGAATTGAAATAATGTCTTGTTGCTAAAACCAAACTATATTAATTTAGTAAGTTTCACTAGAAAAGCGATCGAATGTTTTTTCAAACTACATGAACATTATGTAAGTCGATCGTAGATAATTATCGTCATCTACTTATAAATGGTGTAACCCTTAAATTCACGTCTCTTTTTAAAATTAAAACTTGATAACACAAACAAAATCTAAGTTAATGCTCGTTGAAGCATTGACGCCAACCCTCCAAATGACCTGTAACGCCAGGAGGGGAAGGGGAGGGGGTTATCTTTTTAACCCCGCCTGTAAACTTAAGCCCTAGAGCGTGTATGTATACCGCAAACACTAAGCAAAACCCATTTTGTATCATATATTACTTTGTTATAATCGAATAAAATAATTAAACATTTGGTATGGTATATTAGTATAATCCAACCACATATTCTTTTTATAGAAAAATGTCACTATAGACACCAAGTGTAGCATCTTGCTAGTAAAAGTCTTATTACTTGTAAGACTATCTCGTATAAATAGATCCATACATCTTAAACAAATTACGATACTAGTTCATAAATCATTGTTGAATACAGCCTTCAATTCTACATATTTATGCCCTTACCAGCTTTCCGCTGGTGTTTTCATTTATTGTTTAATATATTGTTTGCTTGCCATAAAATAATATGTTTATGCCCCTGCCTCATTAAAATGTAGGTTGGAAGCTTCTATGAACAATCAATCGATTAGTTTTAGTTTCTAAAACTCTTGCACCGGTTTGAATTCGGATGTGCAATATATGGGAGGAGATGAACAATGGAGAAGAAATCGAATTTGGGAGAAATGGGTGAAAATCACGGTATTTGATTCCTTTATCTTGATTCATTTTAGTTAAATTTTAAAACCTATACAAACAAATTTGTCAAAAGTACCCATAACACATCAAATTTAAAACAAACTTGTCATAATACTTAGGAAACCAATTCTAATTTAAAACTTGAGAACTATCTTTTTTAAATTTAAAGATTATATTTAAACCAATTCTAATTTAAAACTTGAGAACTATCTTTTTTAAATTTAAAAGATTATAATTTTTTCACACGTTATTATTTTTTAAAAAAAATTACACAATTAAATCATAATTTTTTTATCTTTAGTTAAGTATATATTGTTATATCAAAAAGAAAATTATACGTCAATACTATACATATGTAGTATATAATACATCATAAATATAATATGATGTAATGCACATGTAATTTGATAAACTACATATATGTTGTACGTATATAATACATGAATATCATACCCAGATCAAATATAAAACATTCTTAATATTATGGTGAAATTACTTAAAAAAATAATACCGTATAAAAAAATTATAAGCGTTTAAAAAGATTAAAATTAGTTCGCAAGTTCTCAAATTAAAACCAGTTTTCACACAATCCTCTCCCTACTTACAAATAACACTGTTATATGCTAATACCATAAAACTTAAAACTAAGATTTGTCTTCATGTTTTCGTATCAAGTGTACATTGTGTAAATGAGATAAATCCCTTTGTGAGGTGAGGTATTTTAGATTGGCTCACTAAAATCTCGAATCAAGCTGGACTAAAATAAGCATGAGCTCGAGCGGACTTGGGAGCCTAAACATACATTTTATTTTTTATATATATAAGAATTTGTATTTAATAATGTATGTATATTATATAAATATAACTGAATATAATTATGATAAAAATAGAAAAATAATATATATTATGTTATATAATAAAGTTATACATATCAATATATACACACAAGCACACACACAAGCACACTTATTTTATAAAATGTACTAATTAAATAACTAATAAATAATAAATAAGCTAAGCTTGAGTAGAGTACGAGCTTGAAAAATATCTAATAGTCCGACATCGATATGTAAAGCTTGAGTTCAAGCTCGTTTCTTAAATGAGCCATAATATGAGCTTAGGCTCGAGTGCAACTTCATTCGAGATTTTAACGAACCGTTCCCGAGTAGCTTTTGAGCCTGCTTACTCGAATACGCCCTTAATGTTATTGTACAAAGACTTCTCAGCGGTACGAAGCCATTAGGATGCAAGACATAGCTTGGGGACAAAGGTATATGCTTTTACTATAATCACAATATAATTATGCACAAATCAAGCAATCGATATACTTACGCATGTTTTAAATTTGTTTAGTTTTCTCATCAATGGTTCATATTTTTAAACTTTGCATATGTATCTTACATACAAATGTGTATTTTATGTATAGAAAAACTTATCAAACTATCATTTCATATGTTTTGAACGTTTAACTGTTTATGTACATATGTATAGATCATATGTAGATAATAACTTAAATATGACTTATATATGACTTATACATATGTACGTTATATTTAAACAAATTTTATCCGTATTATATTTATTTGAATTTAATAAGAGATGAAAAAAATTACTTTCTTGTCATTATCTTTTATTTTAAAATTCATTCATGATTGAAAATCATACGATTAGTTTTGTTCTATGTAAATATTTAGTGTTATGAATGAGACCCTCACTCAACTGTTAATAATGTAATTTGAGCTATCACACTTCTAATTTTAATTATGTCAAAAGCAATCCCACTAGCATACTTATCACTTTGAGTAAATTCAAATGTAAGTTAAGTGTAAATATATATATGGTATTTTACAAGTGAAATTCCCCGAAAGTTAAATTTACGAGTGATGTTGTTTAAATTGTTAGTATGGATTATTATCTGTTATAAGTTAAATGTTTAAAATTTAAAATGAAATTTCTTTTTATTACTAAAACTTAAAATAGGGGAACAACCAATGTTGATAGCAATTAAACGTACATAGGTCGAAGCTTGTTTTACAATTCATATCGCATATCTGAAATTAACAGTAGAAAGGCGTCAATACATTTGTGACAAGTATGACATATATATGAAATTTTGAGGCTTGTGATTTAACTGGTTTCATATAATATTTGTTAAATTTTCACATCTTACAATTAACAAGGTAATATATACTCACCTTTCAACTAAACATGTTTGTGAGCAATGAAATACAATATAGTTCGATTGATAAATAGTAAGAATTCCATATGTAACAAATACTTTTTCTTAAGAAAAGCGTGCATGCATAAACGTAAGAGTTCGACTCAGGGGCGGCTCAAGCGTTTTTGGGCCCCAAGCGAACTAAAAAACGTGGGGCCTATTCTAATGTAATGTACAAGTCTCCTTTATTTTTGTGACCCTTTTGGATGACTAGATTCGTACTTCCGTTTATATTTTGATTGATAAATTGTTTACAATCTAACTTTTACTATAGTGACGGATTCAAGAATAGTTTTACTAGTGTCATTAGACTGTCACTATTCGGATGTCTATACTCTTTATTAGGGTTGGTTTAGGTCACGTTGAGAAATTGTACTTAGGCCAACAAAAACACAATGTTTGTTAGTATTATCAATATAGTAGTAAAACTAAAAATGTAAAAATATGATATTAACTTATTCCAACTATTAATATTTTAAATAATAAAATTTATACTATCAATAATAATATTGATAAATATAATACAAATCCTTGATTAGTTATACATTTCTTACATAACCAATATGCAAACGTGTTTTTTACAGATGATATATTAGTATTATTTATAGAAGAATAGTAAACAGATATTTAAAATAGTCATTTAGTTATATTGGTATGTCTAATTTCTTGTAATTTGATTATTCGTTAGAAATAGAGATTATAAAAAGGTAAAAAATTTAATAAATAGGATGTGATAATCAGGACAGTAATCATGACAAACTCACAGTCTTTTCATTTCTTATTTTGCTCCTATTTTCAAAATAGTTTTAAATAATTAATAATAAAGAAAGATCTATGAGGTAAATAAGTAAATAAATATATTTCTCTCACCTTAAATCTTCATGTCTTCTCCATCATCTTTTTCTCCATTTTTAATCATCAAAGTTGCAGGTTTTGTTCAATTAATTATATATGTTATTTTCTAAAATTGGGGGCCCCAAGCCCTAGCTTCACCTTCTAACACTCAAGAGCCGGCCATGGTTCGACTTTGGCTACATAGCCACCCTTCCCACAAACACCAATTTCATACATTGAAGCGCACATCCTACAAACACTTGTTTGTCACCAAGTGTGTTGCCCTTCAACTCCGATGGGCCCACCGCCAGCCAATATTTAAATGGGTATAAAATGGAGTTAAATCATGAATGTGAGAATGATAGATATAGTAATGTTGTAGCTAAAGAGGTGTTTGTGTAAAAATGGATAAAAATGATATGATAATGTGACATGTTGACTAGGTTTGTATGCAGATATGATGGATTGTAGCATTGCAGACAGTTTGAGATCATTTATCATTAAACATGGATAGTTGGATATTGTGATGAGTGCATAATGTATGATCTTATGAATTGAAGTTATAAGTTTGGTTTTCTATAATTTGTTACAATTTTTGTATTATAACAGAAGCTTTCTATTTTGATACATAGTATTATTGTTTTCTTTTTGAAAATTTTTATTTGATTATTGTTTATTTTATCAAAAGATGTGAAATGGTATACGGTTGGCTGTTAAAAAAAAGCTTGTACTTTACTAGATTATCATTATATTGGTTTATATAATCAGATTATATTAACCCTTGTGTAGTGTTATAATTAACGACAAGACTCGCTTTGCATTACGTGTCACTTGGTTATAATAAAAAAGAATTATAGTATTAAAACAAGGTACGGTATTTTAGGATAATCCATCGAAATATTCTTTTCATAGTAAACAACGTAACTACAGACACTATGTATTACATCTCACTTGCAAGTCTTATTAGATTAATTACTTATCTCATGCAATTAGATCCATATATAAGCAATTTATGACACCAACGATCCATACATCATTGTTTAGATGCACCCTTGGTTATGTCACTCATTCTTATGGTATTGTACGCCCATGCACCGCCTATGGCTCCAATCGTCGGTCCTAGAATGTAGACCCATAACCCTGTGTACTGGTTCCACGCGATCGCTGGCCCTATGCTTCTTGCAGGGTTCATAGACGCCCCGGATATCGGTCTACCATCAAAACATACGTTACAAAACCTAGAATTATATAGAAAATCACTTATGAAATAATCTATACGCGTATGTACTCTAGATCATACCCTGCGAACATGGCATTAAGTACAACGATTGATCCAATGGCGACCCCGGCTAGATCTCCGGTCTGCGTTAAGTGCATGTTTAAAATTACAGTTTAATACATGCATAGAATAATATTAATTTATCAAATGGCCGGGTAACATACAATATGAAAAATAAAATAAGAAAACAGTACTGACAGCTCGGTCGTCAGTGGCAACAGCAGTTATGACAAACATGAGATAGAATGTGATAATAATCTCCACCACCAACGATTGAATGTCAGTACCCGGAGGGGCGTTTCCTACAAAATGATCATGGTGCCCGTTTAATATCAATCGTAGGGTTCCACTCGCTAGGGTTGCTGCAACGATTTGAGCAATCACATATCCGGGTACCTAATTAAACAACATTAACAAAATCATTCATCTAAGACAATATTTGTAACTTTAAATCCAAATGTATGAAAATCTCAAAATCATATGTTTAATCACCTCTTTCCAAGGGAACCTTTTGCAAGTAGCAAAGGCAATGGTGACCGCAGGGTTGATATGTGCACCGGAGACATGACCAACGGCGTAAACCATAACCATCACCGCGGCGCCCCATACAATGGCGATCCCGGGCTGACCCACCAGATTATTCTTATCAACGTTCACCGTGATCACACCACAACCAGCAAATACCAAGAAGTATGTAGCAAACAACTCCGCTATCAACTGCACAAAAACACATGATCAGTGGAATCTCTACAAGACTACAATCCTTATAAGGAAGGTTTCTTCGTATATGTATCGCGATAATAAACCAAATGCAATGCTTGAAGATGTGATTAAAGTGTTAAAGAAAGAACCTTTTGGGAATAAAGACGAGTGAAAGTGGATGACCAAGAAGGTTTGTTATCTTTGGTGTCATCTTTTTCTACGCTTAAGGTGACAACGTGGCGGTCTTTCGCAGCTCCGGCGACGTCCACCGTGGCCATTCACCTCACAACACCACTCTGTGTGTGTGTGTGTTTCAGAGGGAGATCGATATGAGTAAGAGTGAAAATGGCGATGTGTTGTATTTATAGATTTATTGATCGGTAGGATGAATATTGATATACTTGAATATATATTTAAATCACTTAAAGAATTATGTTATTAAAGTCATAAACTAACTTTTAAACGTGTAAATTGAATATATATACATATATTTTTCCCTTTGTTTCACCGCCTGTGTATTCATTAATATCATTTCTATAGAATTTTACTGATATAATATTTAAAGTAAAATAGATTTAAAATCGGTTTAGTTTTAAGCATCCATGTTTTAATGAATATGGACATAGCCGAAACGATATGATGGCATATTAGTTTTGTTTATTGTGTTTAATTTCTTAGGCAATGTCGTTCATAAAGATGATACCGATAACTGATCAATATTAATCCATTATCCATCAATTAAATAAACCAAAAAAACTCCAAAACTTCACTGTTTCCTACGTTGGGTTTTTTTACATATAGAGTAATTTCAATCGCTTGTGGAATTATCTACAATAAATCTTTATTTTCTTAATTAGTTATATACTTTTTATGTAAATTATTCTTCTTTTCTTTACAAGCTTATAGTTGCATGGATTTGAAACACCCTACTTTTATGATGTACGTGCAAACACCGTAATATTAGATCACTAGATCATAGATGTAAATTCTTTTTAGTTAATTTCTATTAGTTTATTTTAATGCTTATCATTATATAATTTTATCAGATAATTTTACAAAATGTTACCAATGGAAGCTAGTTTTGAAATACCTTTTATACGATTGTTACATATAAGAATTATATTTTATGAGTACACTAAAATAGCATCACCAAAAGATTGTGATGTAAATAAGTTATAGGATGTTGGTAAAGGTTAATTTTTTGGAACGATATTAAGTCTATTATTTCATGATTTTATCTTTTTTTTCTTTAGTTTAGAAAGAACTCTGTAAAACTGAAATACTATAATGTACTGATTATGTTAAACAATTCGTTAGTAAAAATCTCACTTATGCACTATGTATCGTCTAAGAATGGTGAATAAGAATAAAACTTACTATAATATTTGGATAAATAGGAGAGAGACTAAAGCACGCTTAGAAGTAAAGTAGGACTAAGGCATGTAAATACACATAATATTAAAGGTACGCATAGGAGTACAAAAAAACCTAAACTAAAGGTCCCCCTAGAACAAAAGGCAAACATATGAAATAGTTATCACCGACACACACAACTAATGGAAACTACGACCAAATCTATATTCTCCCCTAGTCCCCTAAAAACCTCACCTTTCATCTATTGTCTCCAATAAACCATATCTCTCGATTATGTCTTTTAAGATATACAAGTCTAAAATGGCCTTTCTAATAGGCTCATCTCATATCAGCTTCTTTTGTTCATCTCCTCTTCCCCTTAAATGTAAGGGTTGTTTCACGCTCCTCGTTATTGTAATTGTCATTTGTCTTCGTACATGTATGAACCATCTCAAACATTCAACCCTCATCAATAAATCATCTTATGCGAAATATGTGTACCTGAGTTATTGAAATAAAAATTTTTAACTTAAAGATGAAAATTAAGTAATTTTTAGACGGTTTGAATATACTATTAGGATCATTTATTTTATTATTAAAAGAAAATGAATCTACGGCAAAACTAAATGTAAAACAAGATTATAGAGCATAATAACCCAAATTTTTCACAAATGCCAAAAATGAAGTTGTCAAGTTGTGTTCAAAACTTTCGAAGTTACTATGGAAGCCGAATGCTTTAATTGATTTGAAATAATTTAAGCATTCTTACTTAACAGTCATATGTCTTTTTTGTTTTTTGTAGTTTTTATATTGTAAATAGAGGTTTGATATTTGTTTGATGCATAATCAAAATATACTACTGTTTTTCAAATGATAACAAGAAGAAAACTTTAGGAAAATACAAAAATTTGTTTTATATAAGTCTAAAATAGTCAAACTTGTGTCCCTTTATGTATATATAATTTATAACGTAACACATTTAAATTCCACCAGTATAAACTCGATACTATATTCATATCTTTAAGATACACCTAATTAAGTATGAACTGAAGTTTATTATGACAAACGAACTCAGGGTATGAAACACTTAATATTTCTAAAGCCATGACGGTTTCAAGGCAACCTTTGTACGCTTAAACGTTCAAGTTTAATGTAGCTACAATAAAACGACAATAACGAAAACTTAACTTGTCATAATTCATAAATCATATGTTAGTAAGAAACATTGCAGAAGACTTTTTATCAGTTTATAAGAGCATTCACAACCCATGCCCTATAATCATGTGAGTGTGTTTGGTATATTATATGGAATGATTTTGAGTGGTTGTGAGTGAAGGAGAGAGAAAATGTTATTGTGGATTGGTATATTTGAAGAATCACTGTACAATCCTTATAAATTTTTTAATATTTTTGAAAGTGGTTGTGAGTGAAGGAGAGAGAAAAGGTAATGAAAAAGGTATAAAAATATATTATTTAATTGAAAGGAGAGAGAAGAAGTAGTGATTTTTAGTGTAATTATATGGATAAAGATAAGGAATGGACTGTGAATGCTCTAAGTCCTTTTATTATGTGTTGACTTCTAAAACATTCTTCGGTGCTTCCATTTCACCAACCAAAGAGCTAGCATCTGGTTATGGGGCCTATGGGCAATTTAGAAGTGGGTAAACTCACATGATTATGAATTTAGTTTACCAAAACCGACCGACCGCGGCTTTACACCTGTGACTTTGACTTTCTTCAGCTAATCGTCGGTCATTAACTCATTATTGTTAAAACAAATGTAGATTTAAAATCGTCAAAATGGTTATTGTAAAATGCAATATTTTCTATAGATTCTGCATTCAAACAACAGGGCCTATTAGCTCAGTTGGTTAGAGCGTCGTGCTAATAACGCGAAGGTCGCAGGTTCGAGACCTGCATGGGCCATTTTTTTCAATATTTGTTTTCATTATCCTTGACTAAGAACACTTTAATATTTCTTGAACAAGAACATGAGTGCAATCAGGTTATTTCATTCACTGCAAATGGAACAAAAAAGTGGCTTAGTATGTTACCAACAGTGGGTTATTACTGCCATTGAATGAAATCTGGATCCTTAATCTTTATTATCATTATGAAATTCTAGCATAATCTTCCTAAGCAAGCTTTATATAAAGGGTCTAAAATAATTTAACATAATAAGGAAAAAGATCGCAGCCTCTTAGTTTAAGGATTCAATTTGCTAATAGTTAAGCTACTGTTAATGGATTGCATTTTCATTTGCTAATAGGAAAATACTTAAAAGGTCACACAAAATACATAATTAACGGTATAGATAATTATATTTCGTAAAATGTCGTTATTAAAAAAGACGAGAGGTTACCTTGGTTGTTTTCATGTGAGTAGTTGGCCCGGTATCCATGCACCATGATTGATCCAGCGGGTCGGGGTAGCTAGCAACATTAGAATGAGCAGGCCTCGGCCCAGGTAGACCCAGGCTTGGAGAAGCAGGTTGCGGTGCGGTCAGGTAAGGGCTGGAGGTCCATTGTGGCCAACTCTGTTGTTGAAAAGTAGTATTTGGGCCGGCCCAAGTATGGGAGTAAGGAGCCCAAGGGGAAAGCCCAACCGGCTGTTGAACTTCTGGGAAAAACCGTGGCACCCTGAACCTCGACCACGGCCCGGTCCCTGGGCAAGCCCAGGCCACGGGCATGGTCAGCTGATGAGAGGTTCATGGCTTTATATGCCTTTCTGGATTCTTCCATACACAACCGAGACCTTGCATTGTAAAAATCCGGGAGGGGAGTGGATTGTTGAAGAAGCATAGCAATCCCCTTGTATTTGTCTTTCAAACCCGAGATCAATTGAAGAACCATACGTTGATTGGAGACAGGAGAGCCGACGTTGTCCAACTGGACGGCGAGGACCTTTAGTGCCTGACACTAGGCTGACATGTTGCTGAAGTCATCAAGGCGGGTGTTTGGAAACCTGTGATAAAGGTAGATAACACAAGATGATTTGATGTCTTGAAACAAATTTTCAAGAGCGGTCCATGCATCGTACGCCGTGCTATTAGGTTTGAGAATTGTGTGAAGCACATCGTTGGAGAGTGTGCCATAAATCCACCGGAGAACAATGGCATCTAGTTGGTCCCATGTTGCATCAGGTTGCATGGCTTTCGTTTTGTCTGTGTCATAAGATGCGGGCGGAGGTTGTAGATGGTCCAACACTTGAAAAGCCCTACAATGGATATTGAAAAGTTCTGACCAAGGGACATATTGGCCGGTCTCGATCTCGAGAGTGATCTGTATAAAGTTCTTGATGTTGGAGATGGTGACAACAGGGTGAAGTTTAGAATCCTTTGAATAGGATTAGGAGATGGTGACAACAGGGTGAAGTTTAGAATCCTTTGAATAAGATTAGAAATTTTGACTTGATACCATGAAGGAATTACTTTATATGATGATTTCATTGATGTCTCTTCAATATATTAGTGTTACAAGGATATCTCCTATTTTAGAGAGAAGATTTCCTATACAAGGAGTATTAAATTTATTCAAATTCCTAATTTATATTAATCTCATATTAGATTCAGAAGAATTAGGAATTTACAATGGTTTTACCCCTATTCCACAAACTTTGGATCACAGTTATCCACTTATCCTTTACGAAAAAGTTCCCAAAATTAAAAAGCCCAATAGGCCTGTTTGACAGTCAAACTTGTTGCATAATTAACTTTAAGATCTGGACTATTAAGTCCTTGTTGCATTATTACCGCATTTTCGATCTTTTTATATTTATTGTTGGTTAAAATCATGAAATAATAATCAAGCTTCAACATGATTACTGTAAAATCATTCGTTTTATTTGTAGCTACCGGAAAAATAACTAATAGTTTTATTATTTTTCTATTGTTTTTTTATAAATTTTTATTTATTTTGAATTAAGTGGCTTACATCTATAACCTCTAATGAAGCAATGTTTTTTTGCAACTTGTCATTCTCTTACCTTATGTTTTTACCATTTTTCATTTTTCTAGACATCCACACATCAATTTTCCCTTTAAAGTGTGTTATAGTAATTTAAATACTCATACACATTTCTCTCTCTCATTAAAAATAAATTTTATTAATTACTATGTTTCTTTCTCTTATCTATTTTTTTAAATCAAACAATTTTTTTTAAAATAGATTTTATGAAGAAAATTAAAAATAACATCTTTCAATTAAAATTTAAATAATAAAAAATTAAAGTTTTATATAATATGAAATTTACTAAAATATTAAACATTTTTAAACAATATATTTTAAAATCATTTGTTTTTAAAAAAATATAAACAGATTAAATATTTTAAAACAGTCTTATTAAAACAACTATAATAATTACAAATCATGTTTTTTAAAAACAAGATTTTAATAAAAAATATTTTTTTATAAAAATCTTAAAACGAATATTTAAAAATGAAACTATTTATACAAGAGAGTTAAAAAATAGTATAACTATTTTATTTCTTGAACTATTACCTATATGTAGTTTTAATTATATTTTATATTAAAATATTATACTATAATTATTCATGTTTATTTTACATATATATTTTACAATAAAATTTAAACCATTTATTTAATGAGTGTTTAGCATATCTATCTATCTATAAAAAAAATTAAAATAAGCGTGAAACAATTGTAGATCTCATTATACTTACTTTCTCATTTCTCTATTTTATTAATAATAATATTGAATATCAATAATATTACTCATATCATTTTCAAATTAAAAAATATATAATTTAAGAAATTAAAAACCTAATTTTTATGAAAAAGACACTTTTTAATAACAAAAATTTTATAAAATACAAAATACAATGAATTTTTTCAAATGAATTTTCTTAAAACAATATATTTAAAAAAACACAATTTTTTTACAAAACAAAAGTTTAAGAAAGATACATTATTGTTTATTTACTTTAAAAAAACTATTTATACGTACTTATAATCATATTTTATCTTCAAACATGATTTTATAATGTATAAATTTTTATTAATAATTATTTAATATTTTATTTTTTCAATCCGTGTGTTACACGGGGACTAACCTAGTGAAGTATATATGAAATCCGGTTACTATTAAGTAATTGTATTTTTTCTGAAGTTGACTTAAATAAAACATTTATAAAACCTTTGTGTTATTTAATTAAATCTTTCTTTATAGTTATGATCTCTCACTTAAGGTTAAAGTGTTAAACATGAAACTAATAACCACTGAAAAATATTTAAGTTATCAAAGAAAAAAAATAGCATGTATAAATATATTCACAATAATATAACAATATTGAAATCTGAGATGTTTTATAATTAGAAAATAGTATAAATGACTATAGCAGAAGACGGAAATAATTTTTTTTTAAAAGATCTATTTTCAGACCAATTCAAAGTATTTCTCAGTAAAAAACAAAAGAAAATTTCTATATGTGTAGGTGGCTAGATTCATGGTACCAAATGGCATGAAATTGAGCATCTCAGGCGGCTTTTACAGCATTCATTGTATTTTTGTAATAATCGTAATTTTCAAAATCTTTTGGTCTTTAACAACAAACTTGATTTAACGATAATTCTTTTTAAAAATCCATCATAATTCGGTTAATAACTCAAAATAATTTATGATCTTACTCGATTATAAGGATGTTGGGAACAAAAAAGATTTGTTTTTTGTATCACAAAGTTTAAAACATCAACTCAAACATGGTCTTAATAAATTACTTAGGAAACGATTGTCTCCATCAAATTAATCTTCTTTATAAAAAATAACTTTGCCTATTACAACTCCATAAAATAGTATGTACGACCTTCAATCGTAAGTCTCTGGAGTACTTAGAGCCGTCGCCAGTTTAAGGAGAAATTTGATAAGAAGAAATAAAGAGGAAGAGTGTGTGTGAGTAATCAAAAGAAAAGTTAGTTAAGGAATTAAGTTAACTATATAAGTCAATAACTTATATTAGTTCTCGTTAATCTAAAGATCAAGTAGGTTGTCGTATGACACATTTTTTATTCTTCTCAATTTATTTCTCGCGTAAACACTTCACGTAATTTTATGCATTTAAATCAATTACTCCACTGCTTTTACCCCCATTTTATTCAACTAAATTACATTATCATTTTAATCAACTCTATTATTTTAAGTAACCAAAATTATAGTTGGTTTCGACTTTTATCCGTATATATTTCAATTCAAAATTTTGTTAATTATCAGTTAAGTTAATCATATACTTTTGAATCTTATACACTAAAGATAATTTTACAACCAAGAAGGGTCAAATTAAAAAACTTCAATCATCTTAGTCTTATAATATACAAACATCTTTTGTGTCAAGTGTATTTTTTAAAACATCTTTAGCCATTGGTGAATAAGAATAAAAAATAAATAAGCTTTAAAATTTTAGAAATTATTTGTAATCATATATTAATATTGTGTTCTTGAGTTTATTTAAGTAGGAAAGAGAAAAAAAATATTTTATTTATTTCCTTTTCCTTTATATTCTTTTTTCTTTTCACTTCCTTTTAATTTTAAATGATTGGTTTTAACTTTTATTTTTCTTCACCTTTCATTATTTTCTCTTGTTAAGTCACCTTATTAACACAACTTTCTTTTCTTTCATTTGATTCTCTGGAATGCATTTGTTATTTGTTTTTTATTTTTTCTTTCCTTCCACTTTCATTTTTTCTCTTCTTTAAAAAGTTGGAAATACTACGTAATGGGAAAATGATGTAATAGAAAACATCCATAAAATAAACACTAATAGAAAATGTCAATACTTAATTAGCTTCCGCATGCATAAACAAGCACAATAAAGTTTACAAGTAATTTAATACAAGTTTAGATACCAGTGTAATACACAAGTTGAATAAAAATATTTAGGTAATAGTTATTTATTTATATTTAAAATTTATAAAATAATTTTTTACATAAGCTATGGTTGAAATTACTTATAATTAATTACTTTGGGTAATAAAACAATAACAACAATTTTTCAAACTTTCATCTTTAAAAAACTTTTGTTTAAAAACTTTATTGTTTTAAACACTCCCAAATTTTTAAAATATTTTTTTAAACAATGTCATTTTTTAAAAGTTCTTTGTATTAAAAAACTTCATATTTTAAAATTTTTGTTTTTAAAAAAGTTATGTTTTTAATGAAAAGAATCATGTTTTTAATTTATCAAAAAATTTATTTTATAATTTGAAAAATGTATCTATAACATCTAATAAAAAAAGGTTTTTTCAAATGCATGTTATAATTTTAACATATTAAATTACACGTGTAATAATTTTATCATATCAAATGACACGTGTAATCATTATAATATAGAAAAAAATTATTTTCCGTCTCTCTCTTATAATAAATACAAAATTTATAACAACCATCAATTTGACTTTTCTTTTTACTAAAATATGTTAAAATAAACGTATCTATATTTGTGTTTCTTGACGCTCTCATATTAAATAATAATTATTTTAAATAATTAACTAACCTATCAAATGTCATACCCAACCAGTGGCGGGATATGTCGGGACGTGTAGATTGTCCATAACACGTGACACTATTAAAGTGAAAATTTATTTAATCAATCCAATTATATAAGTCTTACAAAGAAACCATAAATTATACAAACAAATGTAACATAAAATAAAGTTTGATTTATAAACTAAGTTCATAAGCATCCTAAGTGTCATAAACTTGTAGGCATCTCAAGTGGCATTTCCTGTGACATGTATAAAATAAAAGTCAACTAGAAAGTTGGTGAGGAAACATAGGTTTTGTTACATATACTAGATTTAAAACACGATTCAAAAATCAAAGTATGAATCCAAGCAAGTATAGTTAAACCAAATGCGTTGATCAAACCTTTGTTGATAAGTGTCCCTAACCAACATGTTAGACTAAGAATTTCAATTTCGATACCAAAATTCCATCAACAACGGCCCGTTTGGGCTTTAGAAAGTTAATGATCAAATGCTAGTAAGTAAGTAAGAAAAATTAAACATCACATGAAAGATTAATCCAACAAATTTATCACAAATGCATAGAATACAAACAAGACTTAATTGAATCGTATGATTTGAAAGAAAGATTTAGAATTGAATATGTATACATGTCACATCTTAAAAATATAAAATGAAAAGGGATTATGACTACTCATATTGAGTTCTTAAGTATGAGTTGGGCTTATGACTTGATTAATGGAAATGATGAAGCCTTAAATTAACATGATTATATGTGTTAGAAGTTATATTTAAAGTTATGTTTCAAGTATTGACTATAGAAATAAAAGGATCAAAAGTAAAGGAAAAGAAAGGTTGTTGCAAGATCAAGATAAATTTGGACAGATTCATTGTTATAGTTTCATATGATAATTAAAAATATCAAACTTTAAGTAAAAATTCTAAAACTCTCCGTCTATTATTTTAGGATGTTACAAACAACTTTCATTTTGAAAAGTCTTTCAAATTCGGATCAGAAGCTCATGAAAATAGTAGTACCAAGTAGAAGGTGCAAATATGCACACTTACTTTGTAAAGGCTGTTACGGAGTTGTCTGATAGAATTAGAAGTTGTGTAAATTATGGTTGGAATTCGATGAACTTGTTTATGAAATCTGAGTTTGTTAATGTTTGATTTATTATGACCAAGTTATGGTCATTGGAAGTTGTAACAGCTTCTATCCAAAATCAACGATAGCACTTACGTGAACCTTTTAGGGTTTTAAAAATAATAAACATGTATAATAAATTTTGTTAAGAAGATATATGATAGTAGGAGGATTATAATTGAAGAAAAACATAAGAAGTTTGATTATAAAGCTGCTTAGGATTATTTAAAAATCAAAAGAATAATAAGAACACTAAAATTAAGTATACGTTCGCCACCTTAAGAACGACGAACGGGTTTGAAACTTTCAAATTTTGAAACTTTCAAATGCTTGAATGCAGGGTTGGGGATGAAAGTTTCTTAAGATTATATAAAGGGTGAAGAAGGACTCTCTTGTAAGTTGAGAAGAAGAGTTTGTGTAAGAAAATTATGATACAAAATTTAGTATTTATATACGGTGAAATGAGGGTTATGAATGGAAAAATCTCAATGAGCATAATTAAGATTTGAAGGGTTATAGATGAGTTATAAATGAGTCAAAAAGGAGGTAGTTTTAGACTTTTAAATTTTATAATAATGATGAAATGTTTATAAAATTAATTTTTATAGAGAGTTTGTATTAAAGTTGACAAATATAGATTTTTGTTTGAAGAATTCAAAAGACTTTAAAATAGATAGTATTTCTTTCTATAAAAGTATAATAACTATAATCTTTTATGAAAAGATTATAACTAAGACTTTCTATGAAATTAAAGATGGAAGTCCATAAAAGTTTAGATTTTTTATATAATAGCGCATGTTTACTTTTATAAGAAGTTAAGAACTTTAATAATAATATGTACTTTAGGGATTTAAAAAATATATAAGAAATTTTCTATATCACTAATTTAGGCTTTCATCCATCATTATCATTAAGTCATAACATAAATAAAGTTTTACAACAAAGATTAGACATACTAACAAATATAAGGGGTAACTTTGTAAAATAATAACCAACTTTCAAAAGTGTTCCAATTAGGTAACTCAAGTTTTAAAAGTGTTCTACTTAGGTCACTCAGTTTTTATATTTTATATAAATTAAAAGTCTTAACATGTTTTTTAGCATGTTATACTTTTGTTTTAATTAGAAAATATTTTTTTCTATCTTTTGATGCTGATATGGAACGTTGACGTAAATTTTAGGTACTTCTTTTTATTTTTTTCGTAATTAATATGTTTTTTTATTTTTTTTATATAATTTTATATATTGTAAATCCTGACCACCACGTCTTCTCCACCGTTACTTACTTGACATAAGAAAATTTAATGATGACTCGATTTGATTTGATGGTCCAATTTGAGAAAAATATACATAAGTGACTAAATTAGAACACTTTTAAAAATTGATTACTATTCTGTGATATTTTCCCCAAATATAACTATTATATAATCTTGTGTAGATTATGTATAAGCCTATAAGTTAAATGTATAATAGTATGTATGAAAAAATAAATAATATAACTTAGAATTCAGAATGTTTTAATTTATAAAAAAATAAATGAAAAAAATAGTCTGGGTTACAAACATGGATAGATACCGGGTATCACATCAAACATCTAAAATATAAATATTTTTATTTTAATAATATATTAATATATATTAAATTATATGATTTCAGACATATTTTATTTTTAAATATAGAGTAATAACTTCTAACTTCATTATTTGTTATAATTTATGGATATTCATTATATTTTTATTTCACCAATGACTAATAACATCTAGAAAATAAAATATTCATAAAGTAATAGTTCTGACATATTTTATCTATTTCATTCATGTAATACACATGCTCTAACCTAGTAAATAATATTAGAATTAAATTTATCATTAAATGATTAAATTTTATTATAGTAATGATACGTATTAAAATTCTAGGTGAAGCCTAGATGGAGAGATGGACAATGTTAAAAAATGTAATGTGTCTTCTACCGCTGTTCGTCGAAGTGTTGCTGCTGTGGCGGCCTTGCCACCATCGACGTGCGCTGCTTGTTGCTGCTCATCTTATTTTTCTGCTTTCACCAAATCAAGAGTTCAAGGCAAAAATTCTTGGTTTTTTTTTCTCTTTTATACTATGAATATAGGGATTTGGGATTTATATTATTCAATTTCTAATATTTAAGTGTTATTTGTTGATTTGAAAGATGAATTTCTAATATTTAGGGTTTATGCAATTACATATATGAAATAGGGATTCGAAATATGAATTAGAGATTTGATATTAAAAATAGGGATTTTAATTGTGTTATTTTTAATTGCAATTTGTAATGTTATTGTGTTATTTGTTACAAAAATAGGGATTTGAAAGATAAAAACAAGTTTTTATTGACATTTTTAAAAGAAAATTTCAAAAGTAGGATATTGATTCTAATAAAAATGACAATATTGGATCAATAACTCATTCGAGTTCAATTCACTCGATTTCAAATGGATCTGATTTGAATGATCTTGCTTTCGACTCCTTTATGTTTTTTTTCTTTTATCAATATAAACGTCTAGTAAAAAAAAATTACGTTAACCCTAAACGTTTTTTAAGATTGACACTGCAATCAATCTACCACAAATGGAGATGTTGATATGTATATGCTGATCAATAGAACACGAAAAGAAGTTAGATGAATATTTTATCTTCCAACTTAATATTTATCTTTAGATAGTATTTGAAGTCAGATTGTTTTTCTTACAAACACCAATTATACCAAATCAATCTTAATTTTTTACTGCAAATTTTCCAGCGTATTCGCCAAGAAAACTTGGATCAGCACTCAGCAGCCAAGCCCATACGTCACTCAATCAAGACATCCAACAGATATCTTTAATATAAATAAACCCACTGTAACTAAAACAAAATACAATATAATACGTAAAAAGATTAACAGTTCAACGTGATTCATGCATTCTAGCAGATTGTTGTCTTCGAAAGTAACGAAATTGATGAACCCAAATTCAAATTTTGGATACTGGTTGTTTTCTCTCTCAGGTAATTCATCTAACACTTGGTGTGCAATAGCTTTGGTTACTTTTAGGTATCTTTAGTTTATCCTTTGTACATGTGATTTATGTCTGCTTCTCAAGATAGTATAAAGTGGGTTGCTTTTGCTTTAAGCTTCTAGAAACGGGTTGCTGTTTTTAACGACTTTGATGTATGATTGCAAAGCAATCATGACTTCAATTTAGCCGTTCTTATTGTTTTATTATTTATGGTAGGAAGTACATACAGGGTAAAATTGACTTGATAAAGTGCCTTTTGCTTTGTGCGTTTTGCTTTTTTTGGGGGATACATGGAGTTTTAGATCATTAACCTATGTTGGGGTTCATGATTTTGTTCGACTTAATCCATATTGGGAACAGAATAAAGCTGGATTTTCGACAGTTTGCTGAGGTAAATTGTATGAAGCTTTTGTTGTTCATGTTTTCATAGTCATATAAAGGCTGCTGATGCTCATTGTTAATTGATTGTTCTTGTGTAACAGGTAAATTATTGAATAATTAATGTGCAGCAGTTGTATGGAAGTCAGACTTTTATGTTCATAATCAACTTTCAAATCTTGAATCTTTATCATCAAGATTTAGAATCTTGATACTAATTAGTTATTGAGTGTGGTTAAAGATTTAGCATTTTAAGTGTAATTAGAAGTTGATTTTAGTATGGATGATGCTCAATATAATGCCACTAGTCTCCCTCCGTTCATTGCCAAGACCTATGATATGGTGAACGATCCTTTGACCGATCATATCGTGTCATGGAGCCACCATAACCAAAGCTTCGTCGTGTGGGACCCACCTAAGTTTTGCGGGGAATTGCTTCCAAGATTTTTCAAGCACAATAATTTCTCAAGCTTTATCAGACAACTAAATACATATGTGAGTGATCCTTCATTACATTCATAGGTTTCAGTGTTTCACTGTTCTTTGATGTTTAGCTAATTTTCAGTATTGGGGGCTTAATCTTTTAGGGTTTTCGAAAGGTTGATCCAGAAAAATGGGAATTTGCAAATGAAGACTTCATTAGAGGTCAACCTCATCTTTTAAAGAACATCCATAGACGAAAGCCCATTCAAAGTCATTCAATGCAGAATATCCATAACCATGAAGCTTCTGCATCTTCTCCATTAACTGACTCAGAAAGAATTCAATACAAGAAAGATATTTACAGGCTGCGTTACGAGAAAGAATCATTATCTTTAGAGCTCCAAACACAACAAAAAGAACAAGAAGATATTGAACTTGCAGCGCGCGTTTTAACAGAGCGTTTAAAGATTGCTGGAAAACACCAAAAAGATCTATTGTGTGCCTTGGATAATACATTACAGAAACCAGCTCAAAATTGGGACACAAATGACCGAAAAAGACGATATTTGTCTGAAATTAATGATCAAGCGTGTTCATTTGATGTCCTGATATCTGAGACGCTAAATCTAGACGCCCTTTTGGCTTTAAATTTGGAATTGATTGAACAACTGGAGTCTTCTGTAATGTTTTGGGAGGATATATTAGTTCGCCAAAAATGGCCACCTGAGCTGGATCATGAACCGCCAATGAACCTTGGAATGGGTTCTAAAGAATGTGAGATTGCCACAACTTCTAAACCAGTTAATATTACTGTTGCAACAAACAAAGAACCAGAAAATGGGGACATGGAAACTGTGCAGGCAGGTGTGAATGACGGGTTTTGGGAACAGTTCATGACTGAGAATCCTGGTGGTTCAATGACTGATAACGAGAGAGGGTTTGATCAATATGGAACGTTATGGTGGAACACGAAGAGTGTAAACAGTTTTGCAGAAAGAACACAAAATTAGTAAATTGTTTTGTAAATGTGTGTGTAAAGTTTGAAGTTATAATGTTTTCTTTTTTCTAGGTGTTTGTAAATCTTAGTGAGGGTTTGTAGAGAGATTTGTGTCTGTAAATATTAGAATACTAAACTTGATATACTTTTTTTTGAGTATTTTGTACTGAAAATAGTTCATGGTCTGAAGATAATGTTTATATATGATCATACAACTATACAAGATGCTGGTTATGTGCAGTTACCAAATGTTGATGCATGATGAAGGTCCAAGGTGTATATAATTATCTTGTCAACCGACAAACTGATTCATGAAACATTGTGGCGCTTCAACAAAGAAGTGTGATGGAAATAAAAAATATTTCCACTTCCAGTTGTCGACCAGTGCTGAATTTCTCGTGATTGGCTCACTGCCTATAATAATATGCATATCTTAAAAGACAATTTATATATGAATTTCTGATATTTGAAATTTACAAACTCATTAAAA
Source organism: Flaveria linearis (assembly GCA_024085815.1). Lineage (NCBI taxonomy): Eukaryota > Viridiplantae > Streptophyta > Magnoliopsida > Asterales > Asteraceae > Flaveria > Flaveria linearis. The sequence continues at coordinate 114,534,622 of CM044001.1, read as the reverse complement.
GACAGCACACAGTGCTTACAGATGTTTTAAAATCTAAAAATATGGATCACAATAAACTTGGTTTAACTCTAACCATACCTCTTTGAACACCTTAACAATAAGATCATGATATTCGTCGCAGTTTAACATCAAATAACAAGCCAAAAGTTCCTCAAGCTCTCCTCTTCGTGTGATTTCGTTCTCTATGATCATCTCCATCATCGAGTTTCTGAAATCTTGTTGTGGGTCAAATGATCTTTTCAAAATTGCAAAACTATCAACATATGTTCTAAATGCATCTTTTATTTCTCTCTCTTTGTTCATCTTCATCCTTGTCCTCTTCATATCTTCAAGAGCTTTGATTCTGCATTCCACTCTGCAGAGTGTTCTTGGACTATAAGCGTTGACTTTACAACCCTGCTTTGGCTTTTTCCTATTTGTGTTTTTGCTTGCATGAGTTGCATCAACACATCTTCTCTGTTCCTCATTCTTTAACATGATCTCATTGATTTTCTTGTTTTTCAGCTTTCTCCGCTCTCCTGAATCCAACCCGCTTGATCGTGTTCTTGAATTATCAACAGTTGACTTTGACCTCAAACCATCTTTAGATGCTGCTTGAATTATGTTCTCAGAGTTGTTTTCAAACACAATCTTTCTTGAATTCTGCTCTTTTAAAGATTCTATCTTTATCCTTCCAATCCGTTGTTCTTCGCTAACCAACTCTTTAATCGTTCTTCCATTGGACACCATCTTCTTAACACTTGAAGAACTTGCTGGTGAAACATTAAGCCGGTGATCTGAATTGTACAATATATCTTCATCTTTATACATCCAACGGTGAAATCTAGCATTTTCTGATTCGGGTTCATCACGATCTTCCATCTTCTTTAATGAGACATTTGGCATCAAAGAAGTTGTCTGAGATGTTTTCTTTCTTTGCAGATTCATCATTTTGGTTAAAATGCACCCTTTTTTGTGATTTCAACTATTTTCAAGAAGTTAAACAAGTAGTTTGCTATGTGAACAATTGACTATTGTTGGTGTTATATTTGAAGTTTAAAAGAAAGGCCCGCCATAGATCTTGTGACCACTTTACTTCACTTTTTCATTTTACTTACAGGTTTGTCTTTTGCTTTTGTGGTCTAGCTGTTCTAAACAAGGGGACCATTTTTGTCATTCTGTCTTCTTTTTTCTTTTTAGTAAAGGTGTTTTTTTTTAATTTAAAGTTTAAGGTTTAGCGGTTGAAGCTAATTTTTTAATTATGGTAATTGTTCGAATATGTTATCAAATGTGTGCGTTAGATGTTAAAGTGGGACGCATAGCGAGTTTTGGAATAAGATGGTATGTGTTTTAGAAAATATACAAGAAGGACCAACAAACCTTAAGAAAAACCTGTTTTTAAGAACACTAAACAAGCATAAGAGTTCCATGAGTTAACTTTTACTAACACCCCGAAAAGGGTTTTTGTTAAACAATTCTCGTGAATGTGCACAAATAATACAACATTTTTGACACAAATAATGTTAAAAGTTATGTAGATAAAAGCGACTCACAGAATATATGTTCTACTCATAATAATCAATAGCCTAATGAGTGCTAAAGTTTTAAGTTTGGTTAAGTTTTAGTTTCATTTTTCACAAGACAAAAAATATATTAAAGAGAAAATTGAATCGTTATTAAAGTCTTTTTAGACCTGTAAATGAATCGAATGAATACGGACAGAATGCTTGTTTGTTTGATCGAATAAACGAACATACACGACGATGTAAACAAATACATTTTCTTGTAAATGTTTGTTCATTAAGCAAATAATTGTGTTCGTATTTGTTATATTCGTCACTCTAATGAACATAAATGAAACAACCGAATATAAATTAGCTTCAATTATAAGGTAAGTGATGTGCTAGCTAGTTAGTCGACTTCCATAGATTTGGGTCTAACATTTGATTGGGTTTAATGCATAATGTATCAATTAGTGTTACTAATAACTTATTAATGTATTCATATGATTATTTAAACGAACATAAAAAACGTAAACGAATGAGCATAATGTACATGACTAACGAGACGTATCTTTATATTTATTCACATAGTTAAATAAGTATAAATCATTTCATATGCTTATTTATTAAAAAGTGAACTTAAGCACACTTTCCAAAGTAGCACAAAAGAGTCGAGCCTAATATTTTTGTTCCTTTTTAAAGTTTAAACTAAAATATTGTGACAAAGGATAGGGCAACCCTACAATTTAAGATGTTTTAATTTCAAGTTTCAAGCATCTAAATTGCTAATTGTACTTACTCTGAAGCATAAGTTACTAATGGGTGAAAACACACTAGGCATAGATTGCTCTAGAAACTTTATGATCTGGAGTATGGAGACATGAGTAAATTGAACAATTGATTGTGTGAATATATGATCAAACTCGTGACTTTGAATAGGACTAAACATGTATGAGAGCATGTGATTTGAAATAATAGATTGACCTGTACAGACTCGTCACTTTCATCTTATGTATTCAACATTTGTACGTTATTCATAAAATTATAACAAGATATTAAAAGAAAATTTATGTGTATATTCAAAGTTAAAACTTTTTATATTTGACAAGATTAAAATGATTTGAAATATATGTCTTAGAAAAATCATACTTCTCTAACTTCAAATCAATTTGTAAACAAGTGACTAAATACTTTGTATTTTTATCTTACCGTTTATATATGTATAACTAAAATAGAAGACCCGTAGTATCTTTTATACAAAACTAGTAATTAAGCCTGCAAAATAAGACGTGTTTGCGTACTTCGCTAAACATACAAAAGCATGTGATTGCGTATGCGCGTTATGACGGTAACATTAACATGGTTAATTGCGTAAAATAAGCGTGTGGAGTCACAATGCCTTGGTTCTCGAGATAGTAAGGTGGAATTATTACGCTTGTGACTGTGACATTAACAGGTTAAGTACGTAAGAAGAATCATATTAAGCTGAAGCGACTCGGTTTTGAATATCAAAGTGCAAATAGAAAAAAACTCAAGGGCATATCCAAATATGAAGAAAAAAAATTGTGGAAAATAAGCGTTATGAATCACGAAATCAAATATAAAAAGAAAGTAAAATAAGAATAAAATCCGATCTAAATGATAATTGATATGATGATAATTAGTTGGATTCCCCGTGTATATTTTGTATAATAATTGCATTATTTATGTTCGTTTTTATCTCGGAATTCGTTTCTATTGATCATTTGTGGGTTTTGTAGGATCCCGAGCATAAAGATAGCATTTTGGAGCTTAAACGAGTCTTAACGAGATGCCGGGATCGAGCCGAGGAGTTTGGAATTAAAAGAATAAAAAATTCTGAGTTTTGCTTCTCTCGCGCTACGCGCCAGCCGGAGGGAAACTCCTCGCGCTACGCGAGGGGGGGAAAAAAGCTGCGAAATTACCCTTTTATCCCTCATTAACCCATGGATCTACCCGAGATGCCACCCGACTATTTTGTCGGGTTGCGAGGTACGTCGCGTCACGCGACAACATGTGGGGAACTCCTCGCGCTACGCGACGTGTGCTAAAATCGGCAAAGTTGTTTAAAACTCAAACCAAAACCCTAATTCGAGGACAGGACATTATTGGACGATTGGGAGCGGCTGAGGACGATCATAGGCGATTTCCAGGAGCTTGGGAGCAAAGAATTGGAGATTTGGAGCTAGGAAGTGAAGATTCGAAGACTTAATCGTCCCGGTTTTTACGTTTCTCTTCTTAGTTTTCATTCCTTTGTAATCAATGACTTCTTCCATGACTTATACTTCTGTTCTGATCATGTTTAGAGGCTAAACTTCTGTAGCTTCCTAGGTTTTGATGATTATGCATGTTTAACTTAGTATTCTTTCGGTTTTTGGATTGTGCTTGTGTTTAAAGTTAATGATAATGATTTGGTTTGCATGATCAGTTGTGTACGTGTATTTAGATCTGTTCTTGTGATTGGTTTATTGCTTCACGTGTGTCTTGATGAATGTCTTTCATATAATGGATGCATGCTAGATCGTTTACCTAGGGTTTGCGGTTTCTAGATGATTTGGTAGACGTATTGAATCATTGAAGTGATTTATCTTGAATTGAACTAACTAAATATGCAACTAATCTTAATACTGTGAGGTTAATAGATTATCAGGTTGTCTTGTGTGATTGATTGCTAGGTTAGAGTCTCTGTGAGGAGTTCGGTCTAGTTCCCCTTTCATATCATAGTTTTCTGAGTCTGATTAGGCATTCCAGATCTATCCCCTTACCTTTAGGTATTGTGACACTCGCGCCGTGAGGTAGAGTTTCTTTCGGGTGTGTCGTTAGCTTAGTTGGAGAACCTGTGAGGGTAATCCACAAACCGGTGTTTTATTGGCTTATTAGGTCAATCTAGTTGCTTCCCTTGAAAGTGTCGAGGTTTCTCTAGGTCCCTTTTAAGTTAGTATCTTCAGATCCCGGTTACACAAGTCTTTCCAAAACCGTTAGGAGAAAAGCCAAAAAACATGTATAGGATTCTTACCTAGGTAGTGATTTCTTCTCCTGATTTAAATCTAGTCAATTCCTTATTTTCTGTCCAGTATTAGTTCTTTTAAAGTAATTTAAAACAAACCCCCCTCATTTACTTTCATTTAGCATCTATAGTTGAGTCTTAGGTAAGTTCAGTTTACGTTTTCCATACAGAAGTCTTTGGGTTCGATAACTCGGACTTAATAGCTATTCTACAGTCGACCGGTACACTGCCGGTTGTGTTGCTTAGGATCGAGTCTTAGTTTTATAAATTTAAAGCTTTTTAGTGTCTAGTTAGAGTTTTATTTGTTAGTCTAATTTAGTATAGTCTAGCACACATCAAAGTTTTTGGCGCCGTTGCCGGGGATCCTAAGCAACACAACCGGCAGTGTACCGGTCGACTGTAGAATAGCTATTAAGTCCGAGTTATCGAACCCAAAGACTTCTGTATGGAAAACGTAAACTGAACTTACCTAAGACTCAACTATAGATGCTAAATGAAAGTAAATGAGGGGGGTTTGTTTTAAATTACTTTAAAAGAACTAATACTGGACAGAAAATAAGGAATTGACTAGATTTAAATCAGGAGAAGAAATCACTACCTAGGTAAGAATCCTATACATGTTTTTTGGCTTTTCTCCTAACGGTTTTGGAAAGACTTGTGTAACCGGGATCTGAAGATACTAACTTAAAAGGGACCTAGAGAAACCTCGACACTTTCAAGGGAAGCAACTAGATTGACCTAATAAGCCAATAAAACACCGGTTTGTGGATTACCCTCACAGGTTCTCCAACTAAGCTAACGACACACCCGAAAGAAACTCTACCTCACGGCGCGAGTGTCACAATACCTAAAGGTAAGGGGATAGATCTGGAATGCCTAATCAGACTCAGGAAACTATGATATGAAAGGGGAACTAGACCGAACTCCTCACAGAGACTCTAACCTAGCAATCAATCACACAAGACAACCTGATAATCTATTAACCTCACAGTATTAAGATTAGTTGCATATTTAGTTAGTTCAATTCAAGATAAATCACTTCAATGATTCAATACGTCTACCAAATCATCTAGAAACCGCAAACCCTAGGTAAACGATCTAGCATGCATCCATTATATGAAAGACATTCATCAAGACACACGTGAAGCAATAAACCAATCACAAGAACAGATCTAAATACACGTACACAACTGATCATGCAAACCAAATCATTATCATTAACTTTAAACACAAGCACAATCCAAAAACCGAAAGAATACTAAGTTAAACATGCATAATCATCAAAACCTAGGAAGCTACAGAAGTTTAGCCTCTAAACATGATCAGAACAGAAGTATAAGTCATGGAAGAAGTCATTGATTACAAAGGAATGAAAACTAAGAAGAGAAACGTAAAAACCGGGACGATTAAGTCTTCGAATCTTCACTTCCTAGCTCCAAATCTCCAATCCTTTGCTCCCAAGCTCCTGGAAATCGCCTATGATCGTCCTCAGCCGCTCCCAATCGTCCAATAATGTCCTGTCCTCGAATTAGGGTTTTGGTTTGAGTTTTAAACAACTTTGCCGATTTTAGCACACGTCGCGTAGCGCGAGGAGTTCCCCACATGTTGTCGCGTGACGCGACGTACCTCGCAACCCGACAAAATAGTCGGGTGGCATCTCGGGTAGATCCATGGGTTAATGAGGGATAAAAGGGTAATTTCGCAGCTTTTTCCCCCCCTCGCGTAGCGCGAGGAGTTTCCCTCCGGCTGGCGCGTAGCGCGAGAGAAGCAAAACTCAGAATTTTTTATTCTTTTAATTCCAAACTCCTCGGCTCGATCCCGGCATCTCGTTAAGACTCGTTTAAGCTCCAAAATGCTATTTTTATGCTCGGGATCCTACAAAACCCACAAATGATCAATAGAAACGAATTCCGAGATAAAAACGAACATAAATAATGCAATTATTATACAAAATATACACGGGGAATCCAACTAATTATCATCATATCAAATATCCCCACACTTACCTCTTTTTCGTCCCTGAAAAAGACTTATGCAAATGGAATCATAGTCAAGTTTAGATCTGATTTCCAACATTTAAGTTTAATTACTTATTAAAATTTACTAACGTGTTAACCGTGATCACAAGGTATATTTGTCCATTTAAACCCAACCGCCGATCATCCAAGTCCCCAAGAGTATAGCATTTAGGTTCAAGTATTCTATTTTATTAATCATGAATTCTCACAAGTCGGTATCTATTCCTGTTATCAAATCTCCGAAGCATAGACTAAATCAAAAATTCCATGATTTTTCTACCACTGTAACCCAATACCCACATGTATTTAAAACTAACTTATTTTGATGGAAACTAAGCTGCACTATAAATATTTTTCTTTCTTTTTTTTTTTTTTATATAAATATATATATTTTTTTTATAAGACTCCACCTAGAGGGCTGTTTCCCACCGAGTCACCATCCCCTTGAGCAACACCATAGGCTTTGTCTTCTTTTTTTTTTTATTATTTTGTGCAAGATTTAAAAACAACAGGATCACGACCCTAACTCAGAGGTGTTGCCAGCCAAGTCGCCATCCCAGCTGTCAAGCACATAAGCTTCAGGCCACAATCATTAAGCACTGGCCTAGAGGTTTTGAATGCCCTCTCGCACCTAATTGTCATTTTCAAACTCACAAAATACTAAGATGGAATCCTAAGGCGCCACATAACGTGTGCCAACTATGCTAATCTTAAATACAAACGGGTATCAACCTACAGTGGTGCTTTTTCAACCTTCCAACAGTTTCGACTTCCATCTAGTGAAAACACATATAGTAAATTAAATATTTAATTAGATGGATTAGAATACATCTATGAAAACCCTTCAAAATCGGCTGGGCCTACCCGTGCATCCCAAATCAGACACGCTTTCAATTATTTATTATCTCATACATATAGTAGTTGAAAACCAAACACCTGACTTTACCTATCATTTTCCATTTTTAATATATGCAAACATCAAAATCAGGGAAATTTTCTAATTTTTTTTTTTTTTTTTGATTTTTTAAAGACACACTAAAATAAAATTAACTAAACACACGCAAAAATTAAAAGAATGACTCAATGAAATTAAACCTAAGACACATGTCTTCCTATCCCCACACTTAATTTAAACAGTGTCCTCAATGTTGAAACTAAAAGAAAGACATAACTAAAAAGAAGAGTTTTGGAAAAGACTTAGCTGGTAAAGCAGTGTCCAGCTGTGCAGAGTCTGAATCCAAAACCTCTGATCGTATAGCATTTCATTCGCGATCAGGAATCACTGGTTGCCTCCTTATAAATTGTTAGATATATTCACCCGAATGGAGATTGAGTACGGGTGAATTATTCCAGACCTGCAAAACAAACAACTAACAGGCAAACACAGCATCAAACAGACTCAATAAAAAAAAACAAAAACGACTCACAAAACAGAGAAACGCACATATGAAATTCTAGTTGCTTTGAACAAGTGGAAAAATGGATGACATGATGGTAGAAGGTCGAAAATGGTGGAAAATGGGTTAAATGGTGAAAATTAGGTAAAATAAAAAAAATTCAAATTTCTGGGATCCCTCGCGTATCGCGAGGGTTAGGCATGAACACTTCGCGCTACGCGAGAGTCGTCGCGTTACGCGAGAGAGAAATCAAGCAGCCCGGCGCGTAGCGCGAGGTTGCATTTTTTTCAGAAAGTTACGAAATTTTTCATGCCTTAGCCAAATTTTTGGCTCCAACCGTTTATTACCTCTATTAACATGAACCAAGTGGGAAAACTTACCTGGTAGCCTCCCGGTCATGTGTCAAATCGCAACCATAAGATTGTTTCCCTGCAAATACTTAAAAAGACACGAAAACAAAACACACGAAACACAAAAACCGACACAAACTACCAAAAACCAACTCTACAAACTCTACAAACGGGTAATTACCCCAAAACCATCACTCAGATCAACTTATGGGGGATCATGAAGATCCAGCTCACCCCCGAAACTAACAACCTCACATCCAAACTCACCACTAAACAAGAAACCACCAAATTCAGAATCAATCAAATCACAGGAATCCCCACACTTGGGTTTTGCTAATGGTGGTGGTTCTCTATCAAACTCTAACATCCCCACACTTGGGGATTTGCTATCCTCAACCACAAACTTCTCAAATTCACAATTAACTAACTCATCATCACTTTCACATACCCTCAAAAACTCTTCAGCAACTCTATCTAACTCATCATCCTCCTCAACCGAATACACTCTCTCATTCTCCATCATCCTATCATCCACCTCACACGAATTGATCAAGAACACCGACCCTTTCGGAATACTGGGACCCCTAATCGATTTGGCAACCTTAAACACTACACTCTCCTCTCCCACGTGAAGTGTGATCTCGCCCTTAAACACATTAATGTTAGCTTTAGCAGTACACAAGAAGGGTCTACCTAGAATGATAGGAACTCGTTCATCAGCTTCCATGTCTAACACTACAAAGTCCACGGGGAACACAAACTTATCAACCTTAACCAATAAATTCTCTACAATTCCCCGCGGATGCTTAACAGATTTATCAGCAAGGGAAAGTGTCATGCGCGTTGGGCTCAACTCACCTAAACCTAGCTTCTCATACAAGGAATAGGGCATAAGATTGATACTAGCTCCTAAATCTGCCAACGCGTGGCATTGAACTTCACTACCAAACAGACACGGGATTGTGAAGACCCCGGGATCTGCCAATTTCTCCGGTAGTTGGTTCATGACCACCGCAGAACACTCACCCGACAAGGAAACACTCGAAATTTCACCTAGTTCGCTTTTATCCTTCAAAAGGTCTTTCAAAAATTTAGCATACCTAGGCATCCACTTAATTACCTCTATGAACGGGAGATTGACCTTCAATTGTTTAAACAAATCCAAAAAATGCCCGTAATCCTTTTCATACTTTTGATTCTTAAGCCTATCGGGAAACGGGAGACGGGAATGATCAATCACCGGAGAACGCTCAAACACACTAGGCTTCCTAACAACCTTATCTCCAGAGGAATTCTCTACTACCTTCTCACTCTCATCCTTCTCAAACATGACCTCCTCAACTATAGGGCCTCTCACCTCATCTAACTGCCTACCCGACCTAGTTGTAATGGCCTTGACATGTGCATTCGGGTTCTGTTGAGTATTACCGGGCAACTGACCTTGGGGCTTCTCATCTAACCTTCTAGCTATATCCCCTACAGTCCTCTGAAGATCTAGGAAAGCTGATTGCTGATTTTTCAATAAGATATCATGTTCAGCTAGAATGTGCTGCGTCTTAGAATCCTTAACCACTAACTGAGTCAACAGATTCTCTATCCTACTTAAATCTCCACTATTCTGCCCTGACTGACCACCTGAACCACTACCCTGCCCCTGGTTTTGATTAGAATTCTGTGAGAAACCTGGGGGAGCACCTGAAGAACGCCAGTTGTTCTGATTTCTCCAACCGGAGTTATAAGAATTGTTACCTACATAACTGGCTTGCTCTTGACCTATCAAAGGGCACTCACTAGTGGCATGGTCACCTCTACATAGCTCACACCTATCAACCTTCTTTTTCAGCTCTCTAACCTCACGAACTAGGCTATCAAGAGCAGCAGCCACACTAGTATCCATGGTGACATGGTGAACTCCTCGAGATGAGGTACCAGTGGCAGGACTGGAATTCCTGTTTCCAGATCGCTGCTCATGTTCTGCTTGGGCAAAACTCTCAAACATCTCATTACATTCATTCACATTTTTCTTACCCATGAGATGCCCACCCGCAGACGTGTCAAACCTAGCTCTCGTCTCATAATTCAACCCATTATAAAACTTTTCTACCAAAGCCCATTCAGACAAACCATGCTGGGAGCAACGACTAAGGAGGTTTTGAAACCTCTCCCAAGCACGATAGTAAGGTTCATCGGGCTCCATCCTAAACGAATGTATCTCATCTCTAAGCCTAGATGCCTTGGCCGGCGGAAAATATTTATGAAGAAAACGCTCACGAAGAGCCGGCCAGGTGGTGAAAGTACCAGCTGCATGAGATTCGAGCCAAGTGGCGGCTCGATCAGCAAGTGAAAAGGGAAACAGCTGTAAAAAGATGGCATCATCAGACGCACCCTGCAACTTAAAAGTTCTACCTATTCGCTCTAAGCGACCTATGTGTGCAGGGGCGTCCTCATCCTCTCGTCCGTGGAACTGACAGTTATTAGAGATAGCTGTCATGACGTAGGATGGGATCTGCCAGGAGTTATCATTAGCAATGGCAGGAAGTGTGATTGGATTGCTAACTCCTGTGAAGCCATTGGTGGCTTGCTGATGAACAGTCTGATTCTCAGCCATATGTGTGTGTGGTGAACTAGGTGGGCTAGAATATGCAGAAAAGGTAGAAGAAGATGCTGTAGGAAAAGGTGTAGAATCAAAAACAGAAAGAGAAGAAGTACCACCCCTAAATTTGGGCAACGCAAGCTGCAAATCTTGATCCGGAGGTGGTCCTTGTGATCTCAAGCGGGGCATAAACCTGTAAAACACAAAATTAAAAACGTAAGACTGACTCAAACAAATAAAATAAAAACAAATAGAATTGAACACAAACTAATTAAAAAAACACTTAGCACAAATAGCAATTAAATCAAGTAAGTCCAATTAACGCAATCGCCAAGAAGTCCCCGGCAACGGCGCCAAAAACTTTGATGTGTGCTAGACTATACTAAATTAGACTAACAAATAAAACTCTAACTAGACACTAAAAAGCTTTAAATTTATAAAACTAAGACTCGATCCTAAGCAACACAACCGGCAGTGTACCGGTCGACTGTAGAATAGCTATTAAGTCCGAGTTATCGAACCCAAAGACTTCTGTATGGAAAACGTAAACTGAACTTACCTAAGACTCAACTATAGATGCTAAATGAAAGTAAATGAGGGGGGTTTGTTTTAAATTACTTTAAAAGAACTAATACTGGACAGAAAATAAGGAATTGACTAGATTTAAATCAGGAGAAGAAATCACTACCTAGGTAAGAATCCTATACATGTTTTTTGGCTTTTCTCCTAACGGTTTTGGAAAGACTTGTGTAACCGGGATCTGAAGATACTAACTTAAAAGGGACCTAGAGAAACCTCGACACTTTCAAGGGAAGCAACTAGATTGACCTAATAAGCCAATGAAACACCGGTTTGTGGATTACCCTCACAGGTTCTCCAACTAAGCTAACGACACACCCGAAAGAAACTCTACCTCACGGCGCGAGTGTCACAATACCTAAAGGTAAGGGGATAGATCTGGAATGCCTAATCAGACTCAGGAAACTATGATATGAAAGGGGAACTAGACCGAACTCCTCACAGAGACTCTAACCTAGCAATCAATCACACAAGACAACCTGATAATCTATTAACCTCACAGTATTAAGATTAGTTGCATATTTAGTTAGTTCAATTCAAGATAAATCACTTCAATGATTCAATACGTCTACCAAATCATCTAGAAACCGCAAACCCTAGGTAAACGATCTAGCATGCATCCATTATATGAAAGACATTCATCAAGACACACGTGAAGCAATAAACCAATCACAAGAACAGATCTAAATACACGTACACAACTGATCATGCAAACCAAATCATTATCATTAACTTTAAACACAAGCACAATCCAAAAACCGAAAGAATACTAAGTTAAACATGCATAATCATCAAAACCTAGGAAGCTACAGAAGTTTAGCCTCTAAACATGATCAGAACAGAAGTATAAGTCATGGAAGAAGTCATTGATTACAAAGGAATGAAAACTAAGAAGAGAAACGTAAAAACCGGGACGATTAAGTCTTCGAATCTTCACTTCCTAGCTCCAAATCTCCAATCCTTTGCTCCCAAGCTCCTGGAAATCGCCTATGATCGTCCTCAGCCGCTCCCAATCGTCCAATAATGTCCTGTCCTCGAATTAGGGTTTTGGTTTGAGTTTTAAACAACTTTGCCGATTTTAGCACACGTCGCGTAGCGCGAGGAGTTCCCCACATGTTGTCGCGTGACGCGACGTACCTCGCAACCCGACAAAATAGTCGGGTGGCATCTCGGGTAGATCCATGGGTTAATGAGGGATAAAAGGGTAATTTCGCAGCTTTTCCCCCCCCCTCGCGTAGCGCGAGGAGTTTCCCTCCGGCTGGCGCGTAGCGCGAGAGAAGCAAAACTCAGAATTTTTTATTCTTTTAATTCCAAACTCCTCGGCTCGATCCCGGCATCTCGTTAAGACTCGTTTAAGCTCCAAAATGCTATCTTTATGCTCGGGATCCTACAAAACCCACAAATGATCAATAGAAACGAATTCCGAGATAAAAACGAACATAAATAATGCAATTATTATACAAAATATACACGGGGAATCCAACTAATTATCGAATAGAATCCGATCTAAATAAGAATAGAATCCGATCTAAATGATAATCCATTAACTTTCTAAAACCTAATAATAACGGAGGGATGAACTAGTTGTTAATATTATTCTTCAGAATGAATGATTCACAACCACTTAGAAGGTTCAATGATTTTAGGCCACACAATGAGGCCGTTGGTGCTTGTTTGCCATCATTCAAATATTTTGACTTTTGGTTAGTCAAAAACTGCATATAACATGTCTAGTCCATCACGTGCATTTATGAATTGCCTTTACTTTCCTCTCCTATGTTCTACACACAACCCACTATTCAACACACCCCTGACCCCACCACCAATTCAATGCGACAAAAGTTGTACAGCGTGCATATTGACTTGTACAATTCACACATTTAAGTTTTAACTACCTTCAAGAACAAACGCCCGTTTTCTCCTTCACAATATTGTCACATGGAAAGATAAAGAGTTTGTTACTTTATTTCATTAATTTTCATACTAATTCTTTTGCATAACAGGATCATTTCATATTAACCTAAACGTTTAAGACAGACAACTTTATCCTTTAGGTGTTATGTTACCGCACGACATTAAAACTAAACCCGTAAATAAACGAATTTTTGATATTACATATAACAATATATACTGTAATTTTTTAAAGAAGTTACTAGAAAAATAAAAACTGCCAACGTATAAACTGTCATCAAGCGCCAATAGACATTGTTTAAAGATACCATAACAACTTTTAATGCATAAACGTACAAGTAACCGTCGGAATAACCGATTAGCAATGTTAAATAAACGAATTTTTGATATTACATATAACAATATATAGTAAACAAGAATGAATATTCAAGATCAAAGAAGAACATTGTAACTTAAGATGGCCAAATTGTCACGCTATGAAACAGAAACGGACATAGACATGGACACCGAAACCGTCTCCGCCGGAAAACTAGAATCCAGATTTCCGGTGGTCGAGGTTCCGTTGAAACCATAACCTAACCCCAACCGCAACTCGTTGAAATGCAACGAGTCGTAGTGACAACGTTGAAAGACCCGAGCAAGCGATGCAGCCTTCCTCCTAGCTCGTTTAGTACCCGTAAACAACAGACTTTGGATCAAACCCGCCAATGCCGGGGCTTTTAGGACCCGCTCGGTTGTGTGTGCCCCGCCCCTCCGGCAAAGCTCGAGTAATGCTGCCACTGCATTTTCCTTGCCTCTAGGTGTCCCGCACCTCATCATCCCAATCAGACCGATCACCGCCTTCTCCTCGCTCCCGACCGCCTCAGCACCGATCGGTTGGCGGACTATCAAAGCCAACGTGCCCGCGGCTTCCTCAGCCACGATTTCACACTCCAAGGCCTTTATTAGAGCTTTAACGACCCCGTATTCGATCATTTTCGCGCAGTTTGCTGTGTGTGTAGATAGGTTAAATAAAGCAGTGACTGCATCTTTTCTCCCTCTTGGTGTACCGTCTGTTAGTAAACCGGCTAATGTCGATAACGCCCCTTCTTCATCGGCGATTTGCTTCTTGTAATCATGTACTGCAGAAAGACTGAACAATGTAGCAGCTGCGTTTTCTCTTGATTCAATCGTATGCCCGGATCTTAAAACACTCACGATTGATCTCAAACACCCGTCTTCATCCACGATTCGTGTTTTATTCTTGTCATAAATCGAAAGATTCAAGATTGCAGTAACTGCATTCTCCTGTGCAATTGGACTTTCTGAAGAGAGCAAAATCTTCAAATGAGGAATCACACCTGATTCAGCTATGAACCCTCGGTTTTCCCTCCCGGTTTTTGCCAAAAAGCGGATCTCACGAGCAGCGATTGCTTTACCACAATCCGACCCGTTTTCAAGTTGTTGAATCAGAAGCCGGACAGTTGCTTTATTGGCTTCAACTGCAGCCCGACTCGCTGGAGCTGCTGGAAACGACTCAGACCCGAGATCCAAGTTTTCGGGAGGAGTATAAGGGATCTTATGCGCCATACACCACTGCGAGATTAAACTTCTAAGCGCCCGATTCGGTACAAGCTTCTTATGCACAAGAGCTTGACCAGTTTTCGGGCAGCTACTGTGACCTTCTTCGATCCATCTCGAGATTGAAGATCGATCAAACGTCTGCCCGGTGGATATTATCACCGGATCCATCATCAAATCTAACGAAATCGGGCAACAGAAATCTTTAGGAATCGTTATGAACGTATCAGCAATTTCTTTAGAGATCAATCCTCTTTTCTTCCCTCTTTTGAACCTCTTCCCCAATGCAATTTCCAATTCATCTTCTTCAAATCCAAAAAGCAAGAATCTACAGTACCTAATCATGGCAATAAACCCACCAAGAACTGAAGCAGAAGGTTCAAGATCACTCTCGTGATTCACAATTTGTTCTTCTAAGAATTCGATTTCAACCCTACAAGCCCTAGAATCAAGAATCCCCAATTCTGAGATGAAAAATTCATGAAATTCATCGAAACTCGGAATCCTTCCGTTCCCAAATTCGTTCATCAGATTGAAGAATTTCAACCGTAACGATTCATCATGTTCATCTATAAACAATTGATCCCTAATCGACTGCTTTTGAAGTAAATCTATCTGTTCTCTAACATCAGTATTGAACAAACAATTCAATTCGTTCATCGGAAGAACATCCAAAAGCGTTGAAATTTCTTTATTAAGATCATGAAAATGACCCGAAATAGAGGGGTTTTGAAGCAACAGCCATAACTTACTCGAATGAGCGCAGTAATCAAGCAGGATTTTCGACCTGTAAAGCAGAAGGTACAACTCCTTAAAGCACAAAACCACCGTTGACGGTAAATCCGACCACCACTCACCGGAATTCCGTACGGAATCCAACAACACAACAAACAAGTCAATCTTCCGGAGCAAAGATCTCGAATTCTTCTTCTGAAACGACGGCGTATAGTCGGAGAACGACGAGATAAGCTCCGACGCAACGGTGGTTAGGGTTTTCAGCAACCCAACGACGTCGTTTTCTAGATACACCGGCGCCAGAAAGGCGTCTAACGACGGCGAACGGCTCCGCCGGAGGGATGAAAATATCGCTGCCGATGCCATTTGCGGTGATTATGGGTGAAATTGGTGGGTTTTGGATTCAAGAAACGATTTTTATTGATGGGGTTGTGTTGAATTTGCTAAAGATCTGTTGAATAACGTTGTTGAAGATGAGATTTGAGTGGGAATCCGCGTGAAGACTAGACTAAAGAGATGAATCTTGACGTTTTAGAAAGAGAGTATAGGTTGAGTAGGAAAGAGTAATGGCTTTTTCTCCTTTAAGTATTTCTTTATCTTTTATACATTAACTAATCATGTACAAGACAATAATCTTCTGAGCACCCAAAGCTTTTTTTCTTCAAGGTCAAAACTCAAAACAAAAGTAGTTTTCCATCAATTTTTTTAATACAAAGTTTTGATTGAGTTTAGTATGCTCTTGCTACATGTTATATGTTTCTTATAAATAGTAGTTACCTAGATTGTAATGGAACATCCAACACCATGGTCAGAAAAATAATAGTCAAGGGGTTACCGCGGTATAGAATGCACACATTAATAATCCATATCTAGCATTAGCTATATCACCCAATATATGGTCTCTGTTTTTGTCAAATTAAAACTACATTATATAAATACATTAATACTTAATTTTAGTTTAAAATTTAAGATGAAGAGTAAAGTTTATTTCAAAACATTAATTACTATGAAAATATCACGAATAAATCGTTCGATTTTTCAATAGTTGTTTAATTTTTTAAAACAATTTAGTTTTAACCTACAAATGTATATGGTTATTAAAAATCATTAAAATAATTGTTTTCATATGTTTTTTTTTTGTCCTTTGAATATTACCTTCACATTTGTAGGTAATATTATCTACACATGACTTGCATCATGTGTAGGTTTAATAAGTAACCAAATACGCTCATATTTTTTAAGGATTTCAAGATGAGTAAGTATTGTATTTTAATCATTTTTATATGTTTTAAAAATATTAGAATTGAAAAGTAAAAAAATGTATTTTATTCTTGCCGTTCTTGTCAAAAAGCATATACTGGCTAAAACCCTCCCCGTAAGTTGGAAACATGCAACATTAATGATAAAATAACTTGGATTAGTTAATTATGTATTTAAACCTGAAGATACTCGAATGTTAGAATAAAATAATAATACTAACGTATATCAAATTCAATTTATTTGACTAATTGCTAACACAATATGAGTACATTTCACATTCTTAAACGAGAATTGACAATTAAAACTATAAAAATACCCATCAATTCTAGGCCCCTTAAGTAAAAATATATTAATTTGTTAATATTCAAGTGATTTTAAATACCTAATTTATGTTAGTTTTTTCGTTTCAAATAAAGTCTTACATCATACTACGTCATGGAAATAAGTTGCTCCAGTAGAGTACAAAGTCAAAGACAAAATTATTAGAAATAACAAAGAGAAATGAAATAAAACAAAATAAAAGAAAAAAAAACAAAGAAAAGGATAAGACTTAAAAGAAACGATTTAACAAGGCCACGTATGTGTAAACAAGTCAAGGATAGACTCTGTCAAAGACGAGTTAAATTGCAAAATAATCCCGCCGGTGAAGAAAGAAACACACGCATTTCCTCTCAAAAAAAACACACATTTGTATTCACATAGATAACTATCAAATAAAAATAGAAATAAAAACAAAAACATAGAGAGCTACCAAAATAAAAATTAAAGTTGTAGCAGTTGGTGGTCGACTGGTGGATATTTTGCGTTTAGAAGCATTATTTATGGGAATATCTCATGTTTTATCCTGGTATGTGTAATATATATTAAGTGTCGTTTGAGAATAAAATTAGAATAAATTGTATTTAAAAAAGAGTTAGAGATAGATATGGTCTAAGGGCCTGTTTGATTCGTCTGATCACAGGTCTGATCACTGACTGGCTGACCCGGTCAGCCAGTCAGTGCGTTTGTTGTTGCTGACCAGGTCTTTTGACCCGGAAATATCATCTGACCGAGTCCAAAATCTTGACAAGGCTTACCGGGTCTTCCAGCCCTCCCATCCACCGCCCTCCACCCCGCCAGATCCTCCCTCCGTCACGCCCCATCTGCCGCCCTCCCCCTCATCGGTTTCCTCCCTTCGTCGTGCCCCATTCGTCGCCCTCCACCCGCCAGTTTCCTCCCTCCGTCGTGCCCCAATCGCCGCCCTCCCCCCGCCGGTTTCCTCCCTTTGTCATGCCCCATCAGCCACCGCCCTCGAAACCCTAGCTCCACCACCGCCAAGCCACTCTGTCGATAAATGGCAGCCGTACTAATTTACTATTTTGTTTGCTCGAATTGAGTAGATCGATTGGTGGTGGTTCAATGATTCAACTGCGATTGTGTGTGTGTGCGTGTGGTGTGAGTGTTTTGTTTCTATTGATTACACAAAACTAGTTAAAATACAAAGGCAAGTTTTAGTTATCAGAGTCAGTCAGATACTAAATCAAACAGTCAAGTTTCAGTCAGATGTAAACTCAATCAGAACTTCTTACTCCGTCAACTTCTTACTGGGTCAGCTTCTGACTCAGTCAGCGTAATCAAACAGCCCCTAAGTTTACATGGAATAGATATGGGAAATGTCCGGAAAGATGATGTAGTGTTAATTGGCTTTTTTTTCACGGACAGGATCACCACCTCGGATCCGGTGACCAACCAAGGAGTATACACTGGTACTCACAGGTTGAAATTGTGCATGAGACGGCGGGGAATATAAATATGAGGAAAATTAAGAAAAGCTAGGATGACACCCTTAAAAAAAAGAAAATCTAAGGAGATATAGATAAAAAAAACTAATGTGACATTAATGTGTCAACTCAGAAACATTGGAGAAAACGGGATGACAACATCCCACCTAAGAGGTCACATCTTGATAGTAAAGATGTGTACTTACTCATCAAATGATCGTAGGTTCTACTCCTGTAAAGGACATGTGTGATGATTTTAAGAATAGTATAAAAAGTTTGCGTGTTCATCAGTGAAAAGAAAATATGTCCTGAGAAATAATTTTATAAGATTTTACAAATCTTAAGGTAATATTTGCCTATTTAAAGAGAAGAATACCTTATACGAGGGTATTTTGATCATTCTTGTAATCCTTACCCCTGGATCATTTACCATTTCTTTAGGATACTTTTCTGTTATAGTGAAATTTTGTTTTGTGTTGTGAAGTTTTAAACAAACATGCGTTCTCTCCTTCAATGTAATTTACAGGTTTTCATGGTATGTTATTAAAGCTAATATAAGATCCAGATAAAGAATGGTGTGATTCAACCTGTATCGATATTTGTTTAACAAAGTTTTGAATTATATATAAGATTCGCTTTATTCTACAACTATATCTTAACAAGATGATTTCTTAACAAGATGATTAACTTGATTGAGGAATTGTTATATTTAGTGCATCGAACAGAGGAGAATTATCCTCCTCTTATACAGGTTTGTACAATTATTGTTGGCTGTTAATGGGAGACAAGGAAACACCACTAAGACACCACTAAGAAAACACTTTTACTAAAAAATGGGAAATGATGTAAATGTTGCTGATCCCAGCTGTTCTTCATTCTGCTTTTGCTTTCCAACACGCCCCCTCAAGTTGAACGGTGGGATCTCCAAAGTTCAACTTGTCCAAGCATTTGTGTAATAGTCTCTCGTTAACAGCTTTTGTTAGGATGTCTGCCAATTGATTTTCAGACTTGACGAATGGAAGAGAAATGATTCCTGATTCTAATTTTTCTTTGATGAAGTGTCGGTCAACTTCAACATGCTTCGTTCGATCATGTTGTACCGGATTCTCTGATATTTGGATTGCAGCTTTATTATCGCACATGATTTTACTTGCTTCGTGTGGTGGAAATCCTATTTCACTTAGGAGCCTCCGTACCCACAGAACTTCTGTTAATCCCCTGGCTATTCCCCTGAATTCGGCTTCAGCGCTTGATAATGCTACTACCTTCTGTTTCTTACTCCTCCACGTGACCAGATTTCCTCCAACTAAGGTAAAATAACCTGCAGTTGATCTTCTCTTGTCTTTGTCTCCTGCCCAATCTGCATCAGTGTACAATTGAACTTCTAAGTTTCCATTTGGTTTGAACACAATTCCATGTCCAACGGTGCCTTTTAGATATCTTAAAATCCTTAAGACTGCGTCCATATGGGTTGTTTGTGGTTGATGCATAAACTGGCTCACTATCCCTACCGCATATGCTATATCTGGTCGGGTGTGAGAGAGATATATTAGCTTTCCCACAATTCGTTGATATCTTTCCTTGTCAGCTAGCTCTGCTTGTTCTTCCATGTACAGCTTTTGATTCACGATCATAGGGGTTTCTGCTGGTTTGCAATCAATCATACCAACTTCAGTTAGAAGATCAAGAACATACTTCTTTTGACACATAAATATTCCTTGTTTTGATCTTAGAATCTCAATTCCAAGGAAATATTTAAGTCTTCCTAGGTCCTTCATTTCGAACTCATTGAATAAGTTCTCCTTTAGTCTGGTGATTTCTTCTTCATCATCCCCTGTAATAATCATGTCGTCCACATATATTATTAAACAAGTCGTTAGATTATCCCTTTTTTTGAGAAACAACGTGTGGTCTGAGTTACTTTGTTTAAACCCATATCGGCTCATAGCAAGAGTGAATCTTCCGAACCATGTTCTGGGAGATTGTTTTAGTCCATATAAGGACTTCTTCAACCGACATACTTCTCTATCACCGAAGTTGCTTGTGAACCCCTGTGGTGCTTCCATATATACCTCTTCTTTGAGCTCTCCATGTAGGAATGCATTTTTTACATCGAACTGGTGAAGTGGCCATTCCTTATTTGCTGCTATTGAAAACAGGACCCTGATTGTGTTCATCTTTGCGACTGGAGAGAAGGTTTCGGAGTAATCAATCCCATATGTTTGGGTATAGCCTTTGGCCACTAATCTAGCTTTATATCTTTCGATTGTACCATCCGGCTTGTATTTAATTGAAAACACCCATCGACATCCGACTGGTTTCTTCCCTGTAGGTAAGACACACTTCTCCCACGTGTTGTTCTTCGTTAAAGCTTTCATTTCTTCTTCCATTGCGTTTCTCCAGTGTTTTGATTTCAAGGCTTGCTCTGGGTTGGTGGGAATGTCTTCAGTGTACAGTGATAAAGAGAACGCCTTAGCTTCTTCGGACAACTTACCCTCGGCTATATTAGCCATAGGATATTTGGACCCTCGAGACTCCTTTTCAGGAGAGTATCTTTTTGGGGGAATTCCTCGGTTTGTTCTTGGTGGCAGCACGTATGTTTTTGGTGCGGCTTCCTGTGTGATTGTATCTCCCTGTTCTTGTTCGTGCTCTATTTGTTCTGCTTGTATGATAGGCTCATCTGGTTCCTGCACATGTTCACTTTGCTCTTCTGCTTGGTTAGTGATATTTTCAGGAGTTTCGGTAGATTCAGTGTTACTTACCTCTGGTATCAAGTCAGGAGCAACTTCTTGGGTGGTGACACTGACTTCGGGTTTTGATGGAGGAGGTGACTCATCCTGGGTATGGTATTCTTGCCAACTCAGTGATTCAGGATACTTGCTCTCCCCTTATCACTGTTTTGGGAGGCATAGTAATACTCGGTTTCAAGGAAATCACAGTTCATAGTGGTAAACATGTGCCGGGTTTTAGGATTGTAGCACCGATACCCCTTCTGGTGTGCTCCATATCCGACAAAGACACATTTTTCCGCACACGGATCAAGTTTAGTCCTATTGATTTTTGGTATATGAACAAATACAGTGCAACCGAAAATCCGGGGTTCGAGTGTAAGGATGGACGGGGGTTTGAAGAATTCGGAGAGAACTTGTAATGGAGTTTTGGAGTTTAGGATTTTAGTTGGAAGACGATTGATCAGATAAGTGGCAGTGGCAAGGGCCTCTGGCCAAAAAACTTTTGGGACTTGTGACTCTATCAGGAGGGCCCGAGTTATTTCTAAAAGAATACGATTCTTTCGCTCCACAACACCATTTTGTTCAGGTGTGTGAGGACAGGTTGTTTGGTGAATAATACCTTTCGATGTGAAAAATTGTTTCAGCTCATTATTAACAAATTCTCCACCATTATCGGATCGAAAGATTTTAATGTTTTTCTGAAATTGATTTTGTATCATCGTGTAAAACATGATGAATTTCTCAAAAACTTCGGATTTACTTTTTAATAGGTATACCCAGGTCATTCGTGTACAATCATCCACGAATATTACGAAAAAACGAAGATTTTGACCCCCGATAGTTGGAGCTGGTCCCCACACATCCGAGTGAATTAACGAAAAAGGCAAATCAACTCTTGTGTTATTTGGTTTAAAGGTTTTTCGATGGCTTTTAGCTAACACACAAGTTTCACAATGTGACTTACAATTGGAAGGAAATAATTTGGGAAATAAAACACGCAAATAACCCGTAGATGGATGTCCAAGTCTTCTATGCCATAGCCAAGCTTCACGTTCCACTGTTCCATGAGATAGCATAACATTACCATTTTGAGTCACCTCATCCACGTAATATAATCCTTGTTTTTCAGTGCCACGCCCAATGATCGCTCCCGTCCTGATATCCTGTAAGATACAAAATGTCGGTTGCATAAGCACGGAGCAATTTAACTCTTTTGTTACATGGCTAATGGATAGTAATTTATGTGACAATGAAGGAACATAGAGACAATTTGAAAGTTTAAGAGTTGGTGAGATCTCAATCGTTCCACCATTTTCTACATTCATTGTTTCTCCATTTGCAGTGTGTATATAGGATTTTGTTGGACTCGAAGTTGTAGTAAAATCGGATAGGTCGTGTGTCATGGTATCCGTTGCTCCACAATCAAAAATCCATGACTGTTCCCGGGATTTGTTGTTTTGAATCATATGTGCCACACCAAATTCTGCAGGGTCTATTTGGTAATTTGAAAGTTTATTTAAAAAAGAAAGAGAAGAGGGTTTCGAGACCCTTCTCTTCCTCTCCACCCTTTTATCTGTGTGTGAAAGTTTATTTAAAAAAGAAAGAGAAGAGGGTTTCGAGACCCTTCTCTTTCTCTCCACCCTTTTACCTGTGGTTACCGAGAAACCCTCTCCTTCATCCCCATCGCCGGCTGCTGCCATCCCTCCAAATCCACCGGTTCGGTGGTTGCTGTCGGTGCCGGCGGCATCACTGTTGCCCACCGCAGCCGATGCTGATGCTTTTCCCTTCTCCTGTCCGGTTGTCTTGCTCCCTTTTTTATGGCCATCGGACCACCAATCGGGATAACCGACGATCTTGAAGCACTGTTCTTTGGTATGTTTGGTCATCCCACAGTGAGTACACTTCAGGTGAGTTTTATCCTCTTTGAGTGATGGCCCATTCTTCTTACCTGTTGTTTCGGGTCTGCGGTACCCTTTGGACACGAACCCTATCCCACCCGGATCGGTGGCAGCAAGACCTGCTGCGATTCCTTGTGTTTCGCTTGTAAGGGTTCCGAGAATGCTCTGGTGAGCAGCTTCCTTTCGGACCGCCGCATATGCCGCCTCCGCGGTTGGGAGGGGTTCCCATCGAAGTATTTCCCGTTTGATTGGGTCATATCTTCGGTCAAGAGCATTTAAGAACTGAAAGAGTTTGTGTTCTGTTCTTATTTTTGTATATGCTTTGATGTCTTCTGGACATTTCATGGGATTTGGATCGATTCTTTCGATTTCTCCCCAAATACCCTGTAATGTGATCCAGAAGGCTTCAAGTGTTGTACCATTTTGCTTGATTTCATTGGCTTTGACGTGAAGATTGAATGCTTGAAGTTTATCTTTTCCACTGCTATAAGTAACCGCCAAGGCTTCCCACAGTGTTTTAGCTGTTGGAAACTCGGTTAGGTTGCTTGCAATTTCGGGTTCTATGTTTTGGATGAGCCATGAGAACACGATCAAGTCGTCTTGTTCCCACTGTTCTAAGTTCTCATCATTCTGACCTGGAGGTTCTGTGGTCAAATGATTGAGTAACGTTTTTGACTTTCCACCGATTGCGACTCGAATCATTCGGGTCCATAGTGGGTAATTTTGGCTATTTAGTTTGAGGTTGATCTGCAAACTATCTGAAAGTTTGGGGCTTTTTGGAATCCCCTGCTTGAGCAGGTTGGCGAGTTGAATGGATAACTCATTCTGGTTGCCGTCTTCGGACATGGTGACCAGATTTATGTGGTTGAAAGGCTGGGGTAGATGATGAGCAATTAGTGTAAACACTGCTCTGATACCATCTTAACAAGATGATTTCTTAACAAGATGATTAACTTGATTGAGGAATTGTTATATTTAGTGCATCGAACAGAGGAGAATTATCCTCCTCTTATACAGGTTTGTACAATTATTGTTGGCTGTTAATGGGAGACAAGGAAACACCACTAAGACACCACTAAGAAAACACTTTTACTAAAAAATGGGAAATGATGTAAATGTTGCTGATCCCAGCTGTTCTTCATTCTGCTTTTGCTTTCCAACACTATATGTGTTCTAAGTAATAAAAATTATATATGTAATTAAATCCAACAAATGGCATGTCTCGAAAATCTTATGTGTCACAAGTTAGGCCTTCATTTGTTTCCTGGAGGCCTTAATTAGGATCAATATTTATCCACAAGGTCTTAGGTTTGATTTGTAAATGAATAATTTTTGTGATGTTAAAACTTTATGATCAATATCGTAAAATGGCTCATTTTAACATGCATTTTATGAGAGCATACAACCTCTAGTACTATTATCTCCACGCTCTCAACAATCACAATGATTTTGAATTGTCGGAGACAATCCTAGATGCAAAGGAGTATATCTATCTAACTTGACTTTAACATAGAATCATAATAGAACAATGAAAGGTTGACATACCACTGTATTTATAAGAGAAAAACTAGGGTTTGTGCATCAGTGCGTGACACAATCTTATGGGCCGTAACGGTTGTACCTTACGGCACGTAACTTTCTATGGCAGTTCGGCTAGCTGCACGCCTGCAATTAATGAGTTGACAATATATTACAGATCGTAACAACTCCAACGTCACAACCCCTAAGATTCTCTTGACGTCAATTATTCATAAAACTCCATCTATTCACTAACTCTCGTCCCCAGACCATGTTTCTTTCTCAAATTAGTTTGCATATTCACAAACACCTACAAAATCACAAGTTAACACAATAAGTACTAGTTATTATCATCCTTCTCAATAAAAGCCCGTTTAGAATGTGAAAATATCTCTATAAAGACGATGCGTGTTATATGAAACATCAAACAAGTTAACCTTGTTTGACGTGCTAAGTTATTATTATTAGTATTATTATTCTTTCTTATATAAAAAAAAATAGATCCTCCGACTTTAATACTCATGATCCCTCTTTTTCTTCTTATTTTTCTCTTCATTCAACTTTAATGGATAATTAACAAGACCTACATATCACAAGCACTTCTATTCCGGTTGACTTTATACAAGTATTAGCTAGTAAACAATAATTAATTTCGATAGAATGAGTCCTATTTTGTCCTAGTTTCTAGTAGTCAGTGTGCTGCTAAGTAGGGAAGTTAGCTAGTACAAAATATAAATTCTATCAAATTAATAACAATTAAACTTTACAACTCGCAATCTCCCGAGATTTACATTATATATAATGGGTTGTGTTATATCATCATATGTTAATAAGAACGGTAAGTACTTTCATATGTTAATATTCATCGATTATTGCATCTAATTTCATGTTTTTGAGTCAGTCAGTGGAGTGTTTTGGATGATCTTTTGATTGAATTATTACATGTTCGTGTTTTTGCAATAATATCTTGTTAGATCTTTTAGGGTAAATACACTGGGTTTCTCCGTATTTGCCCCTAAAATTACCTATTTCGCAATAGATATTATTAGATACGAATTGGTTTTGATCTAAAAGGTTATAAAGAGTTAAACCCACTTTCCAATTTAATCTAACGAGCTAAATAGCATCTTTGAACATGTTTTGATAGTGTCATTGGATGTTGCTCCATTTTACTTTAAGTGATCGTTAGTGACTGAGTTAATATTGATTGGTTCTGGTTTTGTTGACATTTTATTTATCTTCAGTATTATATTACAGACACAAGAGTCAATATAGTAGAAGCCAAAAACAATGAAGTTAGAAAACCAGACCCTTGGGCTTATGGTGATCAACCTATAACTTTGAGTGAGCTTCAAGAGATGCGCAACGCATTCTGGCGAAAAGCGGAGCGACTTAGTGGTCGGCTAGGTGCTTGGTGACAAGTTTTGTGAATGAACTCGACCTCTAGCTGACTATTTGTTTTTTTGCTTTTTCATAAAAGACACTAAGAGATCTTGTTTGATGGTTGCTAGAGATTTGGGAAGCGCTTAAACAAGCCACTCAAGGCGACTTGCGCAATGCACAAAGGATTATCGATGATAATAAAATTAGACTTGGCAATCCAGATATGTCAGTCTGCTATGATGATAGAGGTATCATAACGTCTTAATTGTATTCCTTCACGTATGCACATACGTGCAAATATGCATGCATGCTTGAAGATCTTTTGTCATTGATTCTTTTACTTTGTCCACTTTATCATCTACACAGGTACAAGATACGACTTACCTTTGTTTGTATTGAGCGAGCCAACAAATATGGACTATCGTGTTCTTCGTGTGAAATAGCAATGGTGATATGGTAGCTTTAGCACAAGATTGTAGATCATGTACATTAATTTAGGTATTTTTTCACTATTCATTATGAAAATGGGTACCTAATGTGGGGTTTTTGTGTTACACATGCATGGGTGTGTGGCATTAATTTCCTGTTGATGAATAATGGAAAGATATGATACTTACACTTGTAAATATGATCTCAAATCAATGATAGATGGGTATGTGGCATAAATTTACAGGTTCCCTTTTTGCATTTTTTTTCTTTTTTAAACGGCACTCGAATTCTTAAAATATAATTGCTCAAAACACGGTTATAAGAAAGTGTCCAAAACAAGTTTTGGGCCTTTAGGCCGACCACTCGTCCCCACATAGAGGGTCACAAAACCAGTTATGGGCCAGACCCAAGTCCCAACCAACAAGTTACGATCAAGTCAAAAAAAAAAAAAGGTTTGGATTAAACCAGATCGGATCAGTTTTAGAAGGAATTAAGCCTCATTTCACCCCAACTGGTTTTCCGAGTTGATATACACAAATCGGTTCAAGCCGGTATATCAGATCGTAAACGAATTGATTTTAAGCCAGCGGATCAAATTGGAACCAAACTGGTTTCACCCAAACATGGTTTGTTTTCGCTTTTAGTTTTGAATCACAAACCAGTCCGGATGTTCAGCTATAGTCTATCCTCACCTATGATCAAAAAGACAATCAGTGTACCCGACCAAATTACTCGAAAGAGTTGGATAGCTTGGCATGTTTTGGATTGTTAGAATAAAAATAATAGTTGTTTTAATTTTGAATCTAGTTTATTCGGATATTTAGATAATAAGATTACCTAACAAACAAAGCGATTATGGTTATTATGATAACCGGAGTCGTATTTGAATTATTAGTATAAGTTGCAATTAAATTTTAATCGACTACTAATACCACATAACCCTACACTTTCGAGTAGGGCTGTCCAAACCGCTCGACGCTCGACGCTCGCTCGACGTTCGTTCGGAATCTGCTCGAAAAATGCTCGTTCGAATTTTTGATCGGTTGTAAACGAGCCGATCGGCTCGGATCGGTTTGTAAACGAGCCAAGCACGAGCAAAGGTCCGCTCGGTTCGGTTCAGATCGAATAATATATAATTCGATCCGACAATATGTATATATAGTTTATACGTAGTGCTCTAGTAGATTTGACACATTATATACAAATATATAATTCTATTTATGAATATTTGATCAATCAACATAGTAAAAGAATTCTACACTTAATATAAAAGTAAAATCCTAAGCCGTTAAAAGATATTTTTTCGATCATCTCACTCTCACCGTCACCGTTATCTGCAATATGCTCCCCGCCTTATCGGCTACAGACTTAGCTAGCTTCATCGTCAGTCACAACATGTTATCAACCATAAAAATATTATATAATGAAATGTGGCTGATTTTAAAGTTATTAAACTTTATTTGCTGTAGTATAAATTGTATGACACACAAGATTGTTGGGTTGTATAAATTATTTGCCGCTCGTTTCCGCTCGCTCGACGTTCGTTCGAAAATTTAACGCTCGAAAAATGCTCGTTCGATTTTCCGCTCGGTTGTAACCGAGCCGATCGGCTCGGTTCGGTTTGGAAACGAGCCAAGCACGAGCAAAGGTCCGCTCGGTTCGGCTCGGCTCGTGAACAGCCCTACTTTCGAGAATTTAAATTCATACCGTTTTAAAAAAAAAAAGACAATTAATAATGTCAACAGACAACAAGATCCACAAGATTTTTTCGAACATTTAACTTTTCTATTTACTTAATTATTTAAAAATAAACTGATATTATATAAATTTAATTTTTGTTGAATAACAAATGGAAAATTCTGCACACACCGCGTTTTCCTGGAAAAAACCGATTCAAACGGTCACGGTTAGGGCTCCCCGTGACCGTTTGATCGGGTGTGAGACCTAACTGTCACGGTGCGGCCTAACCGTGACAGTTAGATCTGGGGATCCGTTGCCCAATGATTGGGTATGTAATTAATGGGGAATTGATTAGGGTTAAGAGACTATATGTCACGGTTTGGCCAAACCGTGATATATTGCCCATATTTTTTATATTTTTTTAATCATATCACTTTATTTTTATTTTTATTTTATCACTCGTTTAACCTAATCGTAACTCACAAGTTTGTGTTTTGTGTTTATTAATAATTTATCTTATTACAAGTATTTATTTATTATTAATGTGACGGTTTTGTGTTTAATTTGTTTACGAGTTTGTAAAAATCGGTTGTCATTATACAGACATATTGTATATATTTTCTAAATTTGAGTAATCATACTAGTTTGTTTTTATTTTTATTTTATCACACGGTTAACCTAATCGTAACATACGTGTTTGTGTTTTGTGTTTATTATTAGTTTATCATATTACAATTAATTTTTGTGTTTAATTATTTATTAAACAAGTTGGTTGTTATTATTTTATCACATGGTTAACCTAATCGTAAAAATCAGTTGTTATCAATATATACAATTAACATTATCAACATTACAAATATAAAACAAACAAACAAAGAAACACAACCAAACAAACACAACCAAATATACAAGTAATAATAACTGAAACTGCATATATATATATATATATATATATATATATATATATATATATATATATATATATATATATATATATATATATACAACGAGTTTTTACATACAAAAATAAATAAAATACAAACAAAATACCTATCTAATCCATCATCTCCGGATCGCTGCCCTGACCAGACCCGCCCGCGCCAGATGGACCAGCACCGTCATGGTCTAACCGCCTCGGTGGCTGTGACAAAAACGGCGTACCCAAGGCGGCATAGTACGCGACCATATGTTGGATGACCCAGTCCATCATATCCTGCAGCCTCGTGGTCATATCCTCCAGCCTCGTGACCCTGTCTCGTGTGTCCTGAAGCATATCAAGAACCTGAGCAGGCAATCGCACGGCATGGTACACGCGCTGAGGATGTTGGGCGGGTCCTGGTCGTGCGGCGGGGGAATGAGCTGATCCTCCCCGCCGCCAAGGGGCTCATGGGCATCCTGAAGGTGGACCTCAACCCCCGTCAGCTCGAGGGGGTCCACCAACAGCTCGGGCACCCATGGCACGAGCTCATGGTATCTACTGAGCAGGTGCCACATACCGTCGGGGAACCTCCGAACGATCCTCATCCCAGTGGCGGTGGTCCGGCCGGCCACGCGCACAGGAGTCGGAGGTAGCGGGTGCTGGGACATGGCATGCGCGTACCCCAAGCCCCGAGCGATCCGGGAAACGATGTTCCCGCCCACCAACACCCCTCGCGACTGCTGTAACATCGCGTATTTTCGTAAATAAAAATTAATTTTCCGAACAATTAAATTTAAAATGTTGATATTAATTCTCCATAAATACAATAATCATAATCATAATAATAATTATAATTATAATAATAATAATAGTAATAATAACAATGACTTAAAATATATATATATGTATATATATATGTATATATATATATGTATATATATTGTCACACCCTCAATTTTCACAAACGGGATGTGACAGATTGGTATCAGAGCCATTGGTTATAGCGAACTAAATTGACATTGCATCTCATTTGCATTGCATTTAGACTATAGCCGTTGCCTTAGTTACACGCATATAGACACGTTTAGCTTTGTTAGTTGGCTTTGTTTGCATACCTTGCTGGTTTTTGCTTGCTTGAGAACTATTTGCTTTGGCGTCTTCCTGTAAGTGTTCGTTTACAGGGATGGTGTTTTCTTATGCTATGTCTAAGGGAAAGGGCCGGTTCGTCCTTATCCCTGTTGTTACCGCATGTTCCATAGTACGGATGACTCCGAGTTAGTGTGAGTCACGAGGAGGTTAATTACGATTAATGATTCATCGTACCTTTTACATCATACATTTCAAAGTTGAATGCGAAACCGTGGGTACCTTACTTGGATGGTCCATCAGGAGCATATCTTGCCATTTGTTAAATGCTGTTCTAACCGATTCTTTCGTACAACTTTGGTTAATCGACCCTCGATGCAATAACTACATCTTTAATACCACTACCATTGATAATCTTTGTACTTGACAAGGTATGTTAGCACGGATAGGAGGAACCAGGGGTGACCATGCAAAGCAAATTACCATTACGGGTGCACACATAATTGTAATTTGTCGTGCATGAGAAGTCTGGTGAATTCAGTCGAGTGATAACGGTCATAGTCAGTACAAATTTCCATTTCTACACTTTGAGACATGAGAGTCTTGATTCTCATAAAATTTCACTATTGATATGAAAATAATCCTTTATTTCTACTCGTATGAAAGTACTCATCTACCTCGAGCCTTAATGAGATTCATAATATGGCATTAGTCCTAGTCTCTATGAGACATTACCCTTTCTAACATCTCAGTGATCGTGCAATACTATCCACGTACAATGTGCTAGATCTTCAAAAGTTGTAATAGAGTGGTGATACTCTCTACTCATATAGTTCTTGTTCATTGGATTGATCATAAGACATAGAATCTTGGTAATTTGAGCGTTCCAACATTCATTTCATTTAATATTTATCATGTTTAAGCATACATTATATTTGCTTGTTCCCTAGTGGTGGGACACAATCGGAACCTATTTCTTAAGGTATTCATTCTCGAGATATCTTTTCCTTTAATTTCAAGACGAAATTCCCTTCAACAAGGAGATGAGAACCCTAACTGAATCTCATGCGTTCAACCCAGCGTAACATTCGAATTTTCGGGACGAAAATTCCTTTAATAAGGGGATAATGTGACAACCCGAGTTTTCAGATTAACCTTGCCCCTTTAATCTAAAATTGTGTTTGTTACATTATGAATTATTAAATTTTGCTATGTTAAAATTTTACCATAAATAATAATGAATTATTATTATAACTTTCAACTAAATATATCTAACATACCCTAGACTCGAATCTTCACTTTATAAACCACTACTACTAGAATTATTAATAAGCTTTAGACAAAAGATAATAGTGGTCCCTACCATTAAGTCAGAAATAATTGAAGCAACGCTCAGCAAGACCACATCTTTTCGATAGTGCATTATTTTTATAGATTCCCACTACTCGAAGGAGATATTTCGTGAATAAATGATATTATTGTAAATACCAATTAAATATAATTAACTACAATTAACTTAATTTACTTAACATGATTAATCTAAATATACATTAGGCTAACTTGGAGGATCTAAAGTGCAAACTTAGGAGACTTGAGGGGACCATTGTGTAATTTGCACCTAATGACAAATCTATAATAAGTTAGTAACCGACCCATCTTACCTGGTGGGAGATGTGCTGGCTACCCACCTTACCTGGTGGGAGATGTGTTGTTCTTCTCCACTATAACCAACTCCACTATATAACTATAAACCAATTAATATTACAACCTCGAGTCACAGACCTACAGTAGATGCTAATAATAATATCATACTTGTTGCCACATAATAACATCCACATTATATTAGTTCAATTGAATCATAATATATCCATATTATATTAATTCAAACCAATACTCCTTCTGCCTCGTTCGATCCGATCGCTGCCCCTCCGCCTCTCCGCAACACCGACAGCTTTCTTCGCGAGCAAACAACACCGCTATCAACCGCGAGTACCCGACGTTAGCAAACGGAAATTGAAACAGCCCCGTACCACGTTCGGTAAGGCTCTTTCATCGAAAATTATGTTCGTTACGGTTTTGAGACACGGGTTACGGTTTTCGCGTATACGTTTGCGTTGGGTTCATGGGTTGCGATGGTTGGGTTCGTGAACGTATGTATGCATAATGTTCTGCGTATGTATGAATAACCGTATGTATGTTGAGTGTGTGTGTCTTTTTCATCTGCTGCAGTGTGTGTGTTCATGGCCGATGTATATATATATGCGGTTGTATGTATACGTATGTGTGCAGCGGGTAGAATCAAGAGGAAGCAGTTTGTGTTTGGATTCTCGAGTATATGTATGCATATATGCTCATGCCCCTGCGATGCTTTTATATGTATATGCGGGTGTGTGTGCTTCTTTTGTATGTATATATGCTACTACGATGTTAAGCATATATGTTTTTGGTTACATACATGTGGGCGTACATATATATATATCTTGCTTGTGTGTACTGCTTGAGTTTATGGTGGTATGGGTGGTAATATGTATGTATGAAATTGTATGTATGCGATTGTATATATGTGATTCAGCATGATACATATATATATGGTTACGTATCATGTAAAGGTATGCGGTTATGTGTGTATATATATGTGATTCGGTATTCATATATATGTTTCAGCGTATATGCTGCTATATGTATGTTTCTGCGTATATATGTATGTATATGCTGCTATAGGTATGTTTTCTGTGTATATGCTGCGTATATATGTTTCTGCGTATATGTATCTGATGTGCGATCGTGTGCTCGTGTATGTATGAAGTTGTGTATGGATATATGTATGTATATGTGTAACTGTGTGCGTGAAGGTATATGCTGCTGTTTATGTATGTATGTTGCTGCGTATGTATGTAAGTATAAGTTTCTGCGTATGTATGTAAGTATAAGTTTCTGCGTATGTATGTAAGTATAAGTTTCTGCGTATGTATGTATATATATATGTTCTGTGATTTTATGCTTGGTGTGCGGGTTGCTTATGGGTTCGGGTGATCGGGTTCTCGATCGGGTGATCGAGCACGGTACGTGCCATGTACGGTGCATATTGTGTATGTATGCATTCTACTGTGTGTGTACGTGTATTGTGTGTGTTTCTTAATGATGGATGTATATGTATATATGTATATCTCCCTGTTTGTGTGTCCTGCGACCGTAAAATAATGTTTATCCATGTTGAGTGCTTTGATGTATATGTATATATATATATATACATATCCTGTAAATATGTATGCATGCGTAGGTATTTACATTTGGGTGGTATGAGTGATTATGTGGGTTCAAGCATGTAAAATATATATGTATGTATGCATGAAGTTGGATTTGGCAGTGAGTGCTCACGTGGTAAGGGGGAGGTAGTTTGAATTAAATATTATTATGGTCATGTGTGAGGGCAAAGTATCTTATGTGTGTGTATTTTATATGTGGGTGTTAGATGTTGGGTATGGTGTGTGTGTAAATCAGTACATGTGGATTATCATAAGTGAGTTAGATATGATCGTTATGCAATATGATAAATGGACTAAGTATTATTAACATATAAGTTTTTAGTATATAAAGTCTTAAAATTTGAAACGAGTTGACGAGTTCCTTTATACGTGATGTAGTATAAACGATGGTGATTAGGTTTTATACTTGTGTGAGTTTGTGTTTGCCTTTGAAGACAGAGTCAATCAATAACTCGCACCGTAACCGAGTCACGAACGCGAAACCGTACGATTCATTGTTAATGATTAACATTTAATATTAATTACATACATATATTAAATGACGTTCAGGTTAACCGGAAACTCTAATCTTTGTGCTTTCATTTACTGTTGCTGTGCATTTAAGGTAAGTTCTCAGCCCCGCTTTTAACTATTTTCTTGGGGTGAAAGAAACGTGGGAAACAAATTCATTTTCATTGATCAGTATTACTGTAATATCACTTGTTTACTAGTGTGATACCATTTAAGTCCTCATTCTCGAACCGTTAATGTATGTAGTATAGCGAGGTAATTCTGAGTAGATCTACTGGGTTTGACAAACCCCACCTGTGCTAGTCGCGCTAGCACAACGTTCGTCAAACGGGTGTATAATTGACCTAATTTTCTGTTGCTGTGGTTTGGTATCCACAGCCGAGGCACTGTGTTCATTGTCAGCGTCGGTTGCGAACTTCATACACTTAGTAACTGGTTTAGTAGACTAGCTATCTACTGATATTACTTTGTTTACTGTATCGGTTTACTTTATGTTCTGTTTATCAAAACCTTTGAACTCACCAACCTTTTGTTGACACTTTAGCATGTTTCTTTCAGGTTCACAAGACGCGCACGATTAGGAGCATCCATTCATGCATTTATTATCTCACGTGATTTATTTAACATTTTTCAGTAAATTTCAATTATTCGGTTTGCGCGTGTTGCGCCATTTAAACAATTAAGATTTACTATGCTTCCGCGACTTCTGTTTGTTTACATTAAAAACTTAGTCTTTGATAATATCAAACTTTAAAAACAGATTATGTTTTATAATTAACGTGTCATTTGGTGTAACTAGTGGCTGAGATCCTGGAAGTCACACGCCTAACGGTAATACCCCGTTTGTGGAAATTGAGGGTGTGACATATATATATATATATATATATTTAAATTTAAAAGTGGCAAATTAAGTGTAAGGGGTGATTGTGTAATTTACGAAACTTCTAATCACAGTTTAAGCATGAAATAATGAACTCACAAACCACAGGGACCATTTTGTAATATTACAAAACATCCAACCCCACCCCCCTCTTTCCCTCGCTGTCTTCACATGGTGGTCGGCCAAAATCCATGCTTGAATCGCACTAAAAACTCAAAGATAATCAAATTAAATTGCGCATTATCGAACTTTAATCATTTATAAGCTTCTTTCACTTTCAATTCGATCTAAAACACAACCAATCCACCACTCGAATCCCTCGAACCCGTCGAACCTGCAACTCCAATCAAAACCCCATCTCCGAATGAATTTAACTGGAACTAATAAGGGGCTTTTATTCACAATCATCATACGAAGCTAACCTCAAGTTTAATTCGATTATTATCACTGTTTGAGCACCATTCGAACACCCCACTGTCGCGGACCTGCAACACCATTGAAACCCAATCTTCAATCGATTTTATTCGAAATTAACATAGGGCTTTGTTTCTATATCATCATTCGAAGCTACCCTAGAGTTTAATTTGATTATCATCACGGTTTGGGCATCAATCAATCATCACGAGTGCCGCGACCTGTTCTTCATTGGGTTTAACTTCAAACTGACACCATATAGGTAATTCGACACACCTACATACTCGATTATACACGGGCAATCAAAGCCCTATGATTTTAGATACTATCATAATCGAATTCGCGTTCAATTTGGTGGGATTCGAACTAGGGCTCGAATGGAATTGGGGTTGGATTGAAGTGTTGTTTAAAATAATTTGGAACTGCACTTAAACGCGGCTTAGGCGTTTGGTTCACCGGTTCCCATGTCTCCAGTCATCCGAGAGGTCCCGGGTTCGACCCGGGCAACCTCGTTAATTTTTTGAGTCATTTTTAAGCCTTTAAAAATTCCAAAAAAATTCCCAAAAATCATAAAAATGTTTTTACAAACATTAAAAATTTTTAAACAACTTAATTATTTTTCTAAAATTTATTTTGACATTTTATTTATTTTATTAAATGTTTTAAATAAATAAAATTACAAATATTACAAAATTATATCTATAAAAGTGAACTTTTAATAATTTAAATTATTAAATTATTATTGGGCACTGTATTACCTTTAATTAGAAAATTATTCAAGATAATTGCAAATATATGTATTTTATAATTTTACAGATTATTTACAACAGTCGTTTTGTGTTACTTAAATAATTAAATATTTTAATTGATTATATCATATAATTAATTAATAAAATTAATTATTTGTTTTTCCCACATATTAACAATAAATTAAACAGATACGTATATTGATACAATTATTTCTAATAAATTCTAAAAATCATTTTCAAATTCATTTTATTATTTCAAGACATATGAACTAAATAAATCATTTTAATTAAACTAACCATTCAAACCCAATGGAAATCCTATTACATTCTCAAATTCTCAAATCACTATTATTCTAATTCGAGACACCATTCCTTAGGTTAATCATAAGGAAATCGTTGGTATCTAATCTATCACGTCCAAATTCTAATCTCATCAATCAAGTGAGTATTCATATCCCCTTTTTATATCATTTCTTATTTGGGGGAAATCATGTGATACAATATATTCAATCATGATATTCTATTGTTATTTCATTCTAAATTCAATTCAAGACAGGTTATGTTATTACTTTCAATTATGTGAACATATTGTGATAAACTGGACGACAGTAAAACCCTAATTCAATCAATCAATCCTGGTATCAATGGTAGATCTACTGGTTTGAATAACCCACCCCATATGAATAGTCGAGTGGTGATTGTGCCAGAGGCAAGAGTTAATCTATGGTGTATGTGTGGAGTCTATTTATATGCAAGTGTCAAGTCAAGGGGTTGTTATTGTGTCGGTTTATCTATATGCTTTACTATTGCAATATAAGTCTTAACGTTACCTTGTGAATTGGATTATTCTCAATCAATCAATCAATCTATATGTATACTTAAAACTGTGATTACTCACCAGCTAATTCGTTAGCTGACTTTATTTTCTCACATGATTTCAGGTTAAGCAAGTTAGTGGACTTCTACATGCTCATATAAGACCCGGACTTAGTCAAAACAAAAGACAATTACTATTTGTGACTTTAACTGTTGTATTTGTATCTGCTAAATTCATGTTATCCTGTAATCTGATTTTAATATTATTTTCACTATTAGACAATCATGAGTTATGAACAATCAATCATTCCCTCGTCCGCTCCGATGATTCCGCCGTCAGTCGGGGTGTGACAACTGCCGGTGATAATAACTAGCAAAATAATTAGCAAGGGCATGCGCGAGGTGAACCGAACCGTCACTCTCATCTGTATCATTCCCATTAAAAGTATCCGACACATGTGTAATTTCTAATTCTGACTGGTACGGGGGATGTCCGTAATCCAGCTCTGTTTGTGAGTGGTACGTGTTCGGGCCATGCCCGTAAGAATTGCAAGGGGGATATCTGTACTCTTCACCGTAACCTGTCAGTCCAAATAAAGAGTTGTACTCCTCTTGAGCAAATGTGTTTGACGGGTTGGTTTCCTCCTCCCCCCACGGAGGGTGACTCCCGTATACGTAATATTCCTAAAAAGATAATGGTTAGATATTTCAAATAATAAGTTATAATAAAACATATACTAGTTCAACCTGGTTCGAATCTTCGATATGTGGCACCTCATTCAAATCTGAAAGCTTCGGCTTTTGATAATGATCTCCCGAACCCGACATTGTTTTTGAATTAACGTGTTTTTGGAATGACGAAGACTGAAAAATCTCGAGTGTTGGATGAATGAAAACTCAAATGCTTATGATGAAAAATTTCGAGTGGTGGATTAAATGGCGAGTGTTGAAAGCTGAAAGTTATTTAAGGTGAAAATCTGGTGCACAAACCGTCACGGTTTGGCCTCCACGTGACGGTTCGAGGCGCGAATCCCGGCCCTTTTGTCAACATCACAGTCTACCTCGTACCTTAAACCGAACCTCGTACCCTAGAGGTCACGGTTAGGCCAAAGCGTGACGGTTTGGTGACCGGTTTTTCAACTTTTCCAGGCCATTTATCGTTTTGTTGTCACGGGGTGTCGGGAGACAGACACAGAAACCGTGACCGCAAGCCCTTACGGTCACGGTTAGGTACCAAAACGTGACCGCAAGCCCTAACCGTGACTTTTTGGCCCGTCCTACCCCAAAAACCCCAGCGGTGTCCCCAGCACCACCCTAACAAATATATATCAATCATCATATCAAAATTATTCAACATTTACGTTAATTAATCAAAATACAAACCAGAAAACAATAATTAAAATGGTTGAAACGAAACCTTAAAAAGTTGACCTCGTCATTTGGTGTTGCATCAATTTTGATGTTAAATAACCAAACATTTGGTGTGATAAACAAATTTTGATGTGAAATGACTAAACATTGTGTTACACCAAATGTAGAGGATAAGTTTTTACATCACACATGAGTTAAACTGGGTATATACAGGGGATTAAATTGATTAACCTTCAATGGTCAACTCAAAGGCAATATGTAAGGTAACTTCTGTAACTATAAATGTATTAGATCCTCCAAAATCCAGAACCAAGAAACCCAAGTTTATACTATACCAATATCAGAAAATATCCCAAACTTTACCATGAATCCTTATGAAAAAAAAGTCGAAAACTTTAAACCATAAAGATCAAGATACGCTTTGCGGATCATCATTCTTGGTCGCTGAGACGCCCGAGCTTCTCGAGCATTGTTAGAACATCTTCCGTTTCATCTACATAGTACTCAGCTGCACTCGGTTTCTCTCCCACTGTACATGTAAAAACTGAATTATTGTTAGTTATTTGACCCTTCTTTATTGCATCCCCAATGGCTATAAACATGTCTTCATCACTTCTGTCATCGCCAATGCTCAACACGAAATCAGCCTGCTTTTGGTTTTCAGCCATGAATGTAAAGATCTTTTCTGCAACTATGCCTTTATTGACCCCCTATAATGGTAATCAACCGCGTTTTCAGATTTAATGATTTTGATGTTAACAGATTCTATAAGGATTATGGTAATTAAACGGGTACCTGTGGTTTAACTTCTACAATGTACTGACCCCGTTTCACAGCAACTGGTTCGTTAGCCAGCACGTTTTCAAGATGGTCCAACAGTTCTTTAGCCTGCTCTGAACCGAAATCTTTATCAGCATCTTCATAGTGCCAAACCATAGCGGTTTCTTTCTTCTCAATATACGATCCATCAGTAGCTTCTGTGTAAAGATTCATAACTGGCTCAGCCATCTCCATCCACCAAACACTACTACTCCATACGCTCGACGTTTCCCATTCGTGATCACCCACCCACCTGATGTGATTTCACATAATAATTACTCAAGATTCGTCATTCGTGTGATTTTGTAAAATTTGCATGAATGATTATGAGTTTAAAATGATAATTAATAAATAATTATACCTTATAAAGCATCCATGCTCAGCTGCAATTGCGAGTTTCTTACATGGGCTGAACCAACTGCCAAGATTTTCTTTACTGCGTCCGCTGGTGATGAACACCATGTTCTTTGGATCATTGCATAGTTTGTTGATGATGGAGATGATATTTTCAGTTGGAGACTTGTTGATTGATGAAGTAATGGTGCCATCATAGTCCAAAAGTATCGCCCGATTCTGAGCCGTACAATAAGCATTCTTCAAGATATATGTCTCCAACTTGCTAAATTTCTGATCAAACAGAATCACTCTAGAATCTAACCCAAATCCTAAACTGATGCATCGTTTCAAAGGATGATTGATGCAAGTTTGCTCTAAATCTTGAAAGAAGCTATGTGACCAGTTAGCTACATCATGGGTAGTAATGTATTGATAATGCTTCATGTGAAAAGTTTCTTTGTGGAAATCAGGAGTCGTGATGGCGGTATACATGGCTCCTGCTGTGGCTAACACATCCCACGGGTTGACCCGTATGGCCCCACTTAAAGAAGGTGAACACCCTATGAATTCAGACACCACGATCATGCTCTTTTTGGGAATATTAGGATTCAGGTCATCAACACCATGTCGGGAAACGACGTACTCATACGGGATAAGGTTCATGCCATCCCGCAACGGTGTAACAATTGCAGCCTCGGAAACAGCATAATAAGCAGCCTTTTCACTTGACGAAACAGGTCTATCAATAAACACAATGGGCTCATATCCCGGGCTTCCCAGTTC
Source organism: Flaveria linearis (assembly GCA_024085815.1). Lineage (NCBI taxonomy): Eukaryota > Viridiplantae > Streptophyta > Magnoliopsida > Asterales > Asteraceae > Flaveria > Flaveria linearis. Next base: position 114,494,364 of record CM044001.1, on the reverse strand, counting down.
ATTGTTGATTCTTTCACAGATTGTTCTTATCTCAGCATCTATCTCAGCCACATCCTGACCATACCTACGAGCCGGATTCAAGATTTGCACCAAAACCACTTGCCCTAGCAAACTAGGGTGTGATTTAAGCAGCTCCTCCATTGCTAAAAACTTAAAGTCGACACCTTTGAGTATATCGAGATCATCAACTCCAAGTAGCACAGTCTTCCCTTCAAACCGTCTTTTAAGCTCTTGAATCATCAATCTTGTATCGGGCTGACTCAAGTACGACTCCACTTGACCAACATGAATCCCACTCGGCTTAATCTTGATCCCAATGCTCCTTCCATAATACCCCAATAAAATGTGCCCTCTTTTCAACTGGTAATCCAAACCAAACATTCGGCTGCAACAAGATAGAAAATGGCGGGCATAATCAAATGTATGGAACCCGATAAGATCAGCGTTTAAAAGACCCTGCAAGATCTCATTTCTCATCGGTACAGTCTTGTAAACCTCTGAGGAAGGAAACGGGCTATGAAGAAAAAACCCGATTTTAAAACGACAAAAGCCCCGCCTCAAGTATGTGGGAAGAAGCATTAAATGGTAGTCGTGAATCCATACATAGTCGCTATCACTGTTTACCGCCTCCATTACCTTCTGTGAGAACTCTCTATTCACAAAAACATAAGCGTTCCATAAATCACTACAAAATCGGACGCCATGCACATCAGATGCCGGAAGCTTGTAATGAAATATAGGCCACAGATACTGCTTACAAAACTGGTGGTAATATTGACTCCATTTAATAGGCGGGACAAAAACCGTCACACAATTGAACCGATCAAGCAACATCCTTGATACGTTATCTTGTTCGGTAGGACAAACGTCAGCCCTAAGTGCGCCAACATAGAAAACCTCCACGGTTACGGGTAAACCATCTTTAATGTGCATGTAAATCGAACTCTCATCCCAACTGAAATCCCAAAAGTGCTCTCCATTGTCGTTAGTATGACGTTTGCTGATTATAGGTAGTTGATTCGATACGACAATCAACCTATTTGGGACTTCTATAGGGGGATCAGATGAAACAATATGATCTTTATCATACTGTGATAAAACTGCAGGAGCAGACTTTGACCTCTCTAATTTGGGATTCTCCATAACAAGAAAGTTAGCAGTTGCTAATTCTACCAAATTTGTATGTATTTTCAAGATTCTTTGATCAAATTTAAACCCTAGATAATTCTCTCAAAATGAGAAATGATCTGCAAATAGCAGATAAGTAAACCAACATTAACCAAATCAATCACATACCCAAAACATAATCATATCAAGAAAGCATTCAAGAACATAATTGATCAGTATATAGAAATTATTGAAAATTTGAAGTCAAATCAGTATGATTCATCAAAACTGAATCAACTCTTAATCATCAACAACATATATATAAACAGGTTAATTCATATACAGAAACACTTAGATCACAATATAAAACAGCATCAAGATTACAAAATGATGAATGATATAACAATCAGACGGCATTTAGGCATGTTATTTTCATCAATCTTGAAATCGCAAGTCAAATTATAGCATACTTCAGTCAAAAACCAATCTACAACAATTAATCAGCTCAAATTCCACTAGAACATAAACATAAACTCATCATCATTTTCAACAAGAATATAATCGTCCGTAAACAGAAATCTACAACATCATCAAGATTTTACTGACGAAGAACAAAGAACGATCAGAAGAAATTTAAGCCGATCGTTGTTTTAGGAATGTTGAAGGTTACTTTCGTCAACAATTAATCAACTCAAATTCCACTAATACATAAACATAAACTTATCATTTCCGCACCGAATCACACAAATCAGAAGCTAAACGTCACCGATATTACAAAACACGAAGAACCATAGCATGATCACAACAAATTGAACCCAAAACTTCTCAAAAAACCATGAATTCAACCATTAATGTCACCAACTCAAACAGGTAACATAATGCAGAACAATAAATCGATTTGTTTCAAAGAAATCTTGAACACTAACCTCTAAAGACGATAGATGATTGATGATTTGTGGGTGTTGGAGATGAACAAGATTCAACCCCAGATGATGAAACAACTCAAGATTGGAGAAAAAACTAGGGTTCTTGTTCATTAATCGGTGGAATGTGAGAGCTATTTTGATCATGGAAGAAAGGTGTTAAGAAAGAGGTCGGTGCTTGTGTATGCAATATTTATAGTTGAAAATGAAAGAAAATAAAAATAAAAAAAGACGCTAAAAATAGCGAAAATGAAAGAAGAAAGAGGATAAGGGCAGACAGCAGAGCATTGGTGAAGCCAACTGGATTTTCTTCATCACGCGCCGCCGCGGTGTACCGACGGTGGGGACGTGTACCTTCTCTGGCTTCCACGTGTCCTTTTCGTTCCCTTTTTCGATTTTGCTTTTTTAGAATTTTTTTAGATTATTTAAATAATAAAATATTTGACATAGAAGTCAAACTTATTAATCTTAATCATAAATACTAAAAGGCCAAACTAAGAGTGAATCTTCACTTACAAATTTATTGTATATTGTTATAAATTTATGAGCGTTCTAATTTACTACTAATATTACAATGAATTCTGTTATAGGAATTGAACACTTACGTAGAAACATAGAACAACTCAAAGTATATAAAGAAACTAGTGAAAGACCCGCGCGATGCGACGGCGACAACAATTTACAATGCTATAGTCTTTTTTTGTTAGTTTGTCATTTTCTCGTGCTATGTTACATATATGTACATCGTTTTCTTAATCCTAACATTGGAAAAATTGTACAACTCAAACATACAAGAGTGACAAAGGTTTAAAGAAGTCAAAGTTTCTAAGATGCACAAATACTTGTTAACATGGGCAAAATTTCAGTTTTATATTTTTTTAAATGTTTTCCTTAAAGATATCTAAATAACAATTTCAAATCGGAATCCTTTTATTATGAGATAGAAATAAGAATCCGAACTTTTCTAACAATAATGATAGAGATAGGGGCAAATTGCAGCAGACATTTTGGCCCATCTGATAACTTTCGAATAGGATATACAAAACAAGTATAAATATTCAACATTACATAGTGTACGGACAAAAACATAACCACTAAATTCATTATCTCCAGCAACAAATAGCATTGGTTAGTTTACAACTTCATCCTTCTTTAACAAAATCAATAATATTGCACATCTCTTCAATAAGTCCATCCTTCTATTCTTTAACCATTTGAAGAACTTGTTCTTCACATGTCACCAGCAATTACATGATAGAAAGTGAGATAATTATTATGAAAAAGAACCTAGTTGTGGAGATTAAAATGATATATGCCATACGTAACCTTTCTAACAATAATGAATAAAATCTTGAATAATTGAGTGGAGTACAATGCCATGTGCTGCTCATCTAGAAAAACCTACGGTCGGTTGAAAACGCTTACGTAAGATATAAATTTTCACAAGTCAAGTAAACATCACTTATTCACTTTCATCAACTCACAAGCTCCACATATCCAAATTTTCATGTTTTCGCGGTATTATTTGAGATATAAAAAAAGAGGCTAAAACAGTAAATTGCTAAAATGATTCCACTAACCTGCAGACCTAAGATATGACTGCACAAATCTTTTTCTCTCCTCCAGATCTGCAATTTTTATTAAACATGAATCATAATCACATACATAATTTAGTAAATTGTAACATTGGAGTCTTTACATGAATATAATGTTAAAGCTTAGTGGCATACACATATTAAACATGTTTTATCAGCTTTTTTCAAGTGCTAGTAAACCTCTTCTAGTGTTATCAGCTCTTTTCCTTTTTAGTGAAAAAATAATGTTAAAGCTTAGTGGCATACACGCATTAAATTTAAAATAAAACATATGATAAAAACATTCTTACAACGGGGAAGCCACCATAGTCACCAGATTTAGTAATGTCCTTTGTCACACAGCTAGCTATTGCTAGACTCACCTGCATCTTAAGGCGTCAACTGTTAGTAACTTTAATAGATATTAATCACATGAAATGCAGCCATGAACGTGAATCTTTGTGTAAGCATGATGGTCAAAATTTGTTCTTTTTCTAAAATTCAGCAAGTACCTTTGACACAATTGTGACATGATCACGAACTCCAATCTTTCCACCTAACGTTATATAATCACCCATCCTAAATAGAAAACAGAGTCACAACATATAAGTTAATTTGAAACTCAACTGGATTATGTAGAATAGTTATCAAGACTAAATAAACAAAAGAAACAGAAAAAATAACATAGCATGCGTTCATTTTATGGCTAGTACTCACTGGTTTGAGTCTGTAGCAAGTGTGTTCATTTTTTGAATTAATCCATAAGCTTTAGCATAACCAATGAAATTTGCATATGATTACCCTTTCTGTCAAACTTATAATCATTCATTTGTCTTTTACTAATCTGGTTGAGTGTTTAATCTTTAGATCTTTACATTTGGATGTTTAATCTTAGACTTTGCTGTTTTATAATTCAACCCAAAACCCAAACCAAACTTTGACCATTTTTAGATACCATTATATAAAAAACCACACACACCCAAAACAAAACCATTAAACTAGTTCTTTACTCTGTTTCACATACTGCATAGATGTATATTTACAATACATTTCAAGATTAACCATTGTAATATAAATTGAGGACCATCCATGCAAATTACTCCAAATTTACAAACACAGTAACAAATACTTCAAGACAGATTACATACACAACAAAGCAGTTGCATATATAAGTTGCACACTTGCACATTTCCAAACCCAAAGTCAAGTGTAAGTTGTTCTCAAGAAAGTTATTCTAAAACTTCATGAGAATGAGTACAATCTAATTTACTATTTAGCCTAACAACACTCAAGAAAGTTAGTGGTGATCACCTTGTAACTGTTGGTTTGCACGACGAAACCAGGTGGTGAATGCCGAGACCAGATGAGGGCAGTCCTCCAAATTTCTAGTCAAAAAACTCAGACATTGCTGCAACAACTCTTGCGCTTCAGACATGGGTTGCGTCGATATAATCTTCAAGAATGTTTCCTCCAGTTCAAGGTACAGTGACTTATGATTATTCAGCAATGGTGTCACATTATCTTTACATACAATCAACACTGGTAACCAATCTTTCACCAGCTTCATCCTAACATGCAACACAACACCATGTATCCACATATCAATACATATTACTCAACTGTTAAACTGAATCATACAAGTATACAATTAACACGCGATAAACCTGTCTAGAAGCCAAAATAACACCAGCAGCGACCGTATTGGCAAGCTTGTAGGTGCACCTATGAACAACAATAGGCAGACCAGGAACGATATTCCTCCACGCATCATCCCTAAACGCCCTCTGCAAATCCGCGGTAAACAAAGCCTGATCACTCCACTCCTTGATAGCACTATCAGCGACTCTAAGCTCAATCATCCACTCAATCAACCACAATAAATGCCTCCCATTCGTCATCGCTGTATGCAAATTCAACCTCTGGATTGCCTCCGTCTCGTTATGATCCCCACGAAAGTCCGGACTCGAGTACTCCTCCAACGATTCCTTCACCACCTTCAAACTCGTCTCAAACGACTTATCCAACACTCTCCTCGTAGACTCCCTAGACGAAAAGTCCCTCAACAGCTTCGCAACAAACGCCTTCGCAAACGCCATATTCAGATGATTATGAATCGCTGTTAGTATCAATCCGTGAAGCATTTCTTCAGATAAATCCGATTTCAGAGATGAAACCCTAGCTAACAGTTCTGCAGATTCCTCATCTCGTAACAGAGGAATCAAACTCAACACCGTTCTCTCTTCATCCTCCGTCCACGGTACCGCTTCTAGAAACCTAACACACGTCGTTACACACTCTTCAAACAGCAATTCAAGAGCAATCGGAAGCAATTCCAACGCTGTAGAAGCCGAATCAATGGCGGTAGATATCTCATTACTATATCTCATTATGTAGGGTTTTGAGAGTTTTGAATTGACCGCCATTTGAGAAGGCCTGAAAAAGAAGACAATCACCATACTCTTTTCGTGTTATGTAGGGTTTTGAGGAAGAAAAGCCCAACCTCTGACCTTCTCGAAATGGAGATTGCAGCTGTTGATGATGGTGATGGTACCTTGGTCTGAAGGCATCTCCGAAAGCAACTCTGTTCCATCGCAATAGAGGAAGGTGATGGTGATGGTACTCTGGTCTAAAGGCATCTCCGAAAGCAAACTCTGTTCCATATAGCAAGATGGGGGAAACTGATGGGAATGAGTTGTACCTTATGCATGAAGAGATGTACATCTCTTAATTTTAAGAGATTGTGTAAAATGACATGTTTGCCCTCCTCAAATGAATATTAAGATAGTATAGATAAGCACGAAAATGTTTTATATTCTACCCGATTCAATTCTGAACAAAAATTATAGCAAAACTTAGACAAACGTTGAAACGTAGACCATCTCGCAACGTATATAAAAATAAGCCTGGAAACATTTTAAATTTGGCCCGAATCAAGTTTTAACAAAACGTCAAAACCTAGACAAAAGGTGAAATGTAGACCATCTCACAACATATATAAAAATAGGCACGGCAACGTTTCAAATTTAACCTGACTCGATTTAGAGCAAAATTTATGTTAAAACTTAGACGAACGTCAAAACGTAGAGCATCTCATGACGTGTATAAAATAAGCATGAAAACGTTTTACATTTAACCCGACTTGTTTTTAAACAAAATTTTTATATCGTCACGTAGTTGGTAAATTAACATTGAAACGTTGAAATATAATGAAATCATTAAAAAAACAACACCAAAACGATTTTTTATCGTTGATAAATTATACTAAAAATCGGAACCAACTACATTAAAATTACAGTTCTGTTAAAGAAACCAATAACAAAGAAAAGAAAATAATTTATTAAACAAATATTAAAAGAAGCAAAATAATCTTTAAAAAAATATTAAAACACGCGGGATTTGAACTAGGGCTACATCCGTCGAAACATTAAGTCTTAACCAATAACACAAAGGCTCATGATTTTTTTGAAATTCATTCACTTAATATATATCACAACTAAAGTCGTGTGGCACAACTTGATTAGCCACCATTAAAGTAAAGTAATTTTTTTGATTTGTGAGTAGTAGAGTACATGTGAAGTCAAATTAATAATTTAATACATTATAATAAGACTTAAAAAATTATTATACCACTTTTCCCGTAGTTTTAATTTAAAAGAAATTATCAAAATAGCTAATTGACCAGATCAGTTTATAATAATTGTCGTAGACCAGCGAATTTTGTAATCTAGCCACCATATTGTCACGTGATGATACGAATTCATGTGGTATTGCCCACGTGGCTTTTGAAATTTTTTATGTTCGACGATACACCGACCATGATGAGTCGTCTCGTAAACAAGCGTGTACCTCTTACGTATATCTCATTCATGTCAAATTAGCGATATCTTTATTTTATTAAAAAGAGTGGAACCAATAATATTAAGTCACGTAAGCTATACGTGGGCTAACTCATATCGCTGACATATCTCCTTAATTTACGTTTTTGTTTATAAAAGTTATTTACAACTTCACTTTGGCTATAAATACGTCTTCAATCTTTACTAAAATGTAGTCACATACTCTTCGAATTCATTAATAAACTTTCATTTCCCACCACTCCATATCATAATGGGTAACTTACATATTAAAAAAAGGCAAACACTTTAACACTAAAATGGTTGAAAGTTTGTGGGATGAAATTTTAAAAGAATTTTAGATGAATTTATATACAGGATGGTATTCATGACTTACGGTGGATATTAGTTATTAATAATAAAAAATATTTATAAAAACTCATTACGAGTTTTTAAATTTATTATGAAAAAAATTGTTTTTAATTAATTAAAGGAAAATTGGTAACAAACGGTCCCAACTTTAACCTATTGGTAACCATTGGTCCCAACTTTTACATTCGCTGAGGATAGTCCCAACTATTTATCTTTGTGTTGTCATCGGTCCCACTCTAACAGAATGTTAACTCCGTTAACTTTTGTTGACGTGGCAATCCAGCTGTCGTCTACGTGTAAACTAGGGGACCCATTTTTCTCCTTTCATCATCATCATCATCATCATCATCATCATCATCATCATCATCATCATAATCATCATCATCATCATCATCATCATCATCGATTCATCATCGATTCATCATCGATTCATCATCCGTGGGTGTCGCAATATGATCAGATGTTTTGGGGAAGAAATCACCAATGGAGAAAATGGTCAGATAGTGTACAATTTGCTGCTGGAGTATGGTTCTGGTGGAACCCTAGCTGATCTTATCAAGAAATTTGGTCGCAATGGGCTGCCGGAATCCGATGTTAAACGTCATACTAGGTCAATTCTCCGTGGGTTGCGTCATATTCATCGTTGTGGGTATGTTCATTGCGATTTGAAACCCGAAAACATCATGCTTGTTTCCACTTCTCTTGGTAATCGATTCACTGCTAAAATTGGGGATTTGGGGTTAGCGAAGAGGGCGAAACGGACGAAAAAGGGCAAGTTAATCCCTTATTGCAGAGGCACTCCGATGTATTGGGGATTTGGGGGTTCACTGCTAAAATTGGGGATTTGGGGTTAACTGCAAATCCACCTTGGGATTCGAAAGCAGACGCGAATGATGACGAGATTATGACTCGTATTCGTGAAGTTAACGAGTTTCCTGCGGTTCTTAACACGTTGTCGAGTGAAGCCCAGAGTTTCTTGAAGGGTTGTTTCTCGAGGAAATCGATATACAGATGGACAACTGAGATGCTGTTAGCTCATCCTTTCCTTGAAGGGATAGATGATGTTGATGAAGATGATGATACTAATAATGTTGAAGATACAGGTGATGTTTTTGATGAAGAAGAGATAAGAAGAGTGTGATGAAGAAGATGAAGATGATGAATCGATGATGATGATGATGATGAAAGGAGAAAAATGGGTCCCCTAGTTTACACGTAGACGACAGCTGGATTGCCACGTCAGCAAAAGTTAACGGAGTTAACATTCTGTTAGAGTGGGACCGATGACAACACAAAGATAAATAGTTGGGACTATCCCCAGCGAATGTAAAAGTTGGGACCAATGGTTACCAATAGGTTAAAGTTGGAACCGTTTGTTACCAATTTTCCTTAATTAAAATATTAACTTTGACATGTGATTTTTATAGGCGATACTCAAGGGTATGTGTATCGCTGACCGTAGATACAACCATGCATATGCATGTTGTATCATTGAGTAGCGATACAAGTATACTCTTTTCAGCGACCCCTTTGCGATAAAACATGTATTGGTATCGCTAGTCAGTAAAAGCTAGGAGTGTAAAAAAATATCTGAATCCGAAATATCCGAAAATTCAAAAATCGGATATTCTAAATTTCAGATTCAGATTTGAATAGGGATTTTGAGAATTTTCCTATATCCGAAATATCCAAAATATTTTTATAAAAATATTTCGGACATGTATTGGTATCGTCATAAAGTGATATTTAGACACATGGCACAATCTGATTCGTGAAATATTTTGGATATTTTCATAGGCATAGACTATTCATGCAAAATCGTTTGATCAATTGCTTATTTTAGTAATTTTCTCTTAATTTAGTCATTAGTTTTAAAAAATACGGTCTAATCTAATCAAAGGCATATTATGTACAATTTCTGATAAGGCATCGTAAATATCAATAAAGATCTATAAATGAAAATTAATGCTCATCAAGTAGTTGTTGCTGATCTTTTCTTGAAAAAAAATGTATGACTTTAGTTGGAAATATAAGTGTTATATTAATCAAGTTCGAAAATAAAAATAAAAAGAAAGAGAAATAAATGAGAAAGAAATGAGAAAGAAATGAGAAAGAAATGAGAAAGAAAAGAAAGATATTTTGATGAGAAAGAAAAAGAAAAACAAAATGAATGGGGTTAAATGTAAAAAGTACAAAACATTATTATTTTATGTTTAAAAGAACATGACCACCCACTATCATCTTTTCACCAACTGCTTTCGGCTGAAAATAAAGAAGAAGAGAAAAACAGAAGTTTTTCTCGAGTTTTGAAGAAAAAGTGGCTGAATCTTCGAAGGTATGTGTCTTTGGGGTTAATGGGTTCGGTTACTTGAGGTTATTCACCTTGGAACCAATGTATATGTGTTTTATGTGTTCAGGTTGTATGTTTTTGAACATGTCTACGTGTTAGAAACTTCAAACAAGTTCAAGTCGAAAAAGTTAAGCTTGAAAGCAGCTTAGATGAGTTTCTAGACCCCACATTTTACATATTTTTAAAGATTTTTAAGACTGAAATGCATGTAAACCATTTTTAAACTTTTGCATGTGTGAGCGTATGTATATTTGCTTGTATATGGATATTTTATGATTGTGCATGATGTGTTGAAGCTTAGAATTATAGTACGAGGCTTAAAACATGTTAAGAATGAGTTTGGGACTGAAGAATATACTAAAAATATGTAGGTTGGTGTTCATGCGCCCAAACAAGGCCCATGCGCCTAGATTTTTTCCTTAGAAAGATTTCAAGTAAGGTGATGCGTTCAAACAGGGCTGATGCGCTTAAAAATTTAAGTTAGAAATTTAAGTGTATTATAATGTGCCTAAATAGTAGCTCATGCGCCTAGAAATGCCATAGAAAATTTTAAGTGTAGGGTGATGCGTCTAAACAGTGTATCATGCGCCCAAGTTTTGGCTAAAACGTCTAAGTGCAGGGTCATGCGTCCAAATAATGCTTATGCGCCTGAACAGTTTATGCGCCCAAAATACGCCCAAAATTAGTGAGAAGACAGTTAAGTATAGGGACATGCGCCCACATAGTGTTAATGCGCCTAAGCAGGGCTCATGCGCCTGCATAGTTCCTATACGTCCAACACTTAGAAAATTTTATAAAATTTTAAGGAAAAACAGAATTTTAAGGTTTGACCCCTAGTTTGACTTATGGACTGTTTTGGACTATTTTAAGCATGAATATATGAGGGTTTATGCATAGAATATTTATGATATGATGATGAATGTATTTTATGCATATACGCATGATGTGTTATCTTTTAATAATTTTTTAAAACATATATTTTATATTATAATATACGTCAAGTATTATGTTATGACTTTACGCAGTATGATGTACGTGTGAATGTACGTAAAGTATAACGTAACGAAATAAAAAATAACAAAGATGAAGAGTGAAACGTAACGAAAGAAAAAAAAGGCTTGCAAGCAGAATGAAAGGAGGAACACAACTTATGAGAGTTGTCAGCTCAACTGTGTGTTTTATAGCGTGCGATTTTGGCTAACCCGTGAGGGTTCACACACAGGGAATAAGTCTTGGTGACTGATCCATAGTACGAAATAAAATCCATATCATTCGACCCCGGAAATAAAGAGGTTTTGTGCTCGGAATGGTGGCTTCGGGCCACGGGTTTTGTGCCAATTAGTAAAGAGGCTTTGTGGCCGAAATGGTGGCTTCGGGCCATGGGCTTTGTGCATGGAATGGTGGCTCCGGGCCACGATGGGGGAAAAGCTTGACAGGATGTAGAATTAGTACGAAACGAACGAAATGATAAAGTACGAAATGAACAAAGTGATAAAGTACGAACCGAACGATAAAGATAAAGTGCGAAACGAACGAAATGATATAGTATGAAACGAATGAATACGTATGATAAAGAATGATGATAACGTTATACCTTGTTGTATGCACGATGAATGATCACGTACGAAAGTAAATAAAGTATTTTAATGAAAAGAGTATTTACATATATGAAATGCATAAAATATTTTAATACATTAAAACTAGAATTCACTTAGCAATGCTGACTTTTATGCATTTTCAGTTGACAGGTAATGATTGTTGAGAATGGCACGCAGAAAAGCTACTTGGCGGGGCAAGACTGGCATCCATTCACGCATAATTTTTTTATTGTTTTGTAATGCGCTTAATAGATGCTTTTGTAACTTATAAACAGTGTTGTATTGCTTAACAACGGTAATTATCAATGAAATGAATGATTTTTATTAACTTAATTCCGTTGTAGTGTTTATGAAAGGTATACTAATATGTATGTTTAATGCTATGAATAACCAACTGTGAGGTCTCCAGAAACGGGGCCTTACAGCTCACCTATTTATTTTCTAGTCAGTATCACATCTTCAACACCCTCTGAAGAAAACCATAGCTAAAAAATCATTTGGCTCAACTCCGAGTATTAATGCTCAAAGTGAGATTGAATCCATGACCTTCTCATATTACATATCTTGGGTACATACATCTGTTATTTCTCAAGATTTTCTAAATAATTTCGTGCTTCGTTATGGTATCTCTCCCGATTTGAGTCCCTCTGTCCCCCCTCGCTTGTCGACCGTAAGGGATACTCCGGCTGGGACGATAGCCCTTTATACCTCGTTCTTTAGTTTTTGTAATTTCCGGGTTCCGGTTAGTCACTTCTTGTGTTTGCTTCTTAAATATTATGATATTCATTTATCGCAACTAGTTCCTCTAGGTTTGGTTAAAGTATACCACTTTGAGATATCGTGTCGTGCCTTTAACTTAGAACCTGAAACAAACCTTTTTAGGGCGTTTTACAAGTTGACCAGGGTGAGCGATTGGCTAACTTTTGAAAAAAGAAAAGCACCTAAACCTCCTCTATTGTTACGAACCATAACCAGCTTGAAACATTAGAAAGATCATTTCTTCTTTATTTCGACTAGTATAATTCCTTTTAAGATGCGTTGGTTGGAAACTAGTAAGTGCATTCAGGATCCTTTCCCTAAACCTGATACATTTGACATGTCCGCTTATGAACTCTTGAAAGCCAAGCCAACTTCTCTTCGTAGCTATTCTGAGCATTTTCTAGTGATGGCTGGTGTCAGTCGTAACTGGGCCGATCTTAACATGGTTCCGTTCATGACTTATCGAGGGAAACGTAAGTGGCCTTCCCATTTACGCCTTAATGTACATGTTTATGTACCTAATTATTGTTCATGTGTTGCGCTTTCGCAGGTATGGGGTTATTCGAGCGCACGAAGCTTTCTACCAAGGAAGATGTTTCAGAACAGGTTGAAGCTTTGTCTGAGGGTGGATCTCCTATATTGGAAACGACCGCCCACTTCGTTGTTCAGCCAGGTGAATCCGTGTCGCCACCTTCCCGTAAACGAAAAAGTGTTGAAGGAACTCCTACCCCCGCGAGCTAATCCAAAATGAAACGCGGACAGTGGTTGGGGTGTCCGGGGCTTCGGCCACGGAAGACACCGCCGCCTCTCTCCCCTGCCGCGGCTGCTGAAGGGGAACCCTCAGCTGCGGCTGGCAAAGGGGGACCCTCAGCTGCGGCTGGGGTATCTTCATCCTCCGGGTTTACTGGTTCTTCTTCTGATGATAACCAATCTGGTGATTCTGGTGAAGGGAAAATGACCGCTTCTTCTGAGGATACTAACTTGAATGCGGAGGAGAAATTTGTTCCTGATTGGGATTTGACTAGCGGAATTACCTTTGAAACTCCAGAGTCGTGCAAGGACTTCATGTTCGCATCTCGCACGCCTGCTGAGTTTTACCGTGGGGAAGCTCTAAAAAACAGAGAATTATCGAATGCCGGCTGTTTGGCTGTAGTGAATGGCTTGTTCTCGTTTGTTGAGATTCATGGTCGTTGGGTTGATGGTGTTAATGATATTTGTGATCTCAAGAAGCAATTGTCAAAACTGGAGGCCGAGAACGCATCCCTTAAGTCCCGTTGTGACGCAACTAAACTTGCTAAAGAAAAACTTACCCAAGATCTCAGTGGTGCTCAGGAGGAGCTTTGTATTCAACATGCTGCAGTGAAAAAACTCTCTTTGGATATGAAGGATAGTAAAATGGCTTCTGAAACCTGTATTGCTAGTTTTAAGGAACAAGTGGCGCAGCTCACATCTGAGAAGAAGTGGATTATCTCGGATGGTGTCAGTTTAGCTTTTAACAAGATACGTGATAGTGACGAGTTTCTTGATGCTTTGGCCAAGATCAACGGTCTTGCAGACAAAGTGGGGTATAATGCGGGTCTGTTGGATGGAGCTCGCCTTGCCGCAGAGGGTAAGAAGCCTAAGGAAACCAAGAGCTTGCATAAAAATGCTTTGAAGAAATTACGCGCTGAATCTAAACGCTTTGATGAAGCTACTTTTCCCATGGCTGAGACTATTACTGCTATGTGCGACTCGAGCATTGAGGAGATCAAGTCATTCCTGGCTCCCCCAGCTAAAGACCCTGCTCGTGTTTAGCTAGTTTATCTTTGGGTGTCTTGTCTCCTTTTGTGTTTGTGTAATGTTTCCAAACTTTGTATTTGGCTCCATGTTGGTTCCTTTTGTAATGGTATTGGGTTTACTTTTGAACCGTGGTTGGTTATTGGGTTTACTCGACTTTCTTGACTGCAACTTGGTTTCCTGACTTAAGATCTTCTGCACATAAGCGCGCATGGGTTCGGCCGCGACTCTTGACTTCAGCTGCGACTCATGACTCCGGTCGCGACTCGTGACCGTTACCGTGACTCGCCTCTTGATTTTGGCTTTTAGCCGTGACTTTTGGCCGTGACTTGCCCATTGATCGCGGCTTTTGGCCGCGACTTGTCCATTGCCTTAGCCGTGGCTCGACCCCTAGTTGTGGCTCCTGGCCGCGACTTGTCCATTGCCTTAGCCGTGGCTCGGCCCCTAGTTGTGGCTCCTGGCCGCGACTTGATTATGGTCATATTTGTTATACTGATTCGTTCTTAGTTGGAATGTCAGGCATGGCTTAACCCTTGGATACGAATTTTGGTCAAGCTTGTCCTTTGGATACGACTACGGTCGCGTCTGTGGCTTTTGGCCACGACTGACAACTTTAATTATAATTTTGGTTACAACTTGGAATGGTTATTAAAGTATTTCTTGGTTATGACCGCTACTATTTTGTATAGATACTATTTGGCTTTATGTTCTGTTGGCAGTGCTGAATCTTGGACATGTCTGCCATCGTTGGTTTCAGCAACAGGGTGGTCTATATTTTAAATTGCCAACCTTTTCACTCGTTTTGATTTCAAGTTACTTGTTTTTCTGGCCTTGGTTATTAGCCGAATGGAAATGCACGTTTTTGAGTGGCAATACTTGTCTACCAAAGTGTAGCCGTACATTTGAAGTGACGTATTTGGTTTTCTTTAAAATCTTGTTGCGCATAACGAGTTTTACTTTAAAAATGGCCCGAACGTGCTTACTTGTTTTCCTGTAGCGTGACTTTCCGTCATTTCATCTAACTTACTCTAGCAAACATTAGATTGTTTGGTTATTTATCGTATCGCTTGCAAACGTCGCTTGAATAATTGCATCGGTATCTAATTTTTCTTTCTTTGCTCACGCGTTATTGTGGTTTCATTGATCTGTTGTAACTACTGGTGCTCGCATGCAACTTTTTAAGGAAAAACGAGTTACAACGTTAAGACCCTACTGCCTATTACATGTAGCATCGTCGGAGCTGAGCTCCATTCCAAGTTCGTGGGATGGGCGTCCCGTCTAGCTTTCCTATTTTGTAGGCCCCATTCCTCCCCGCTTTAATTATCTGATATGGGCCTTCCCAACGGGGTCCGAGCTTTCCTTGGCTTTCAACTCGACTTGCTTCATTGCTTCGCAAGACGTAATCTCCCGGCATGAAAGATTGCTTCTTCACCCTTGAATTGTAATACTTCTCTACTTCATTCTTGTGTCTGGCCTCACGAATAGCTGCTATCATTCGTCTTTCTTCGATCAAGTCCAAATTCAAACGAAGTTCTTTCTCGTTGTTGGTTTGTGAAACTTGCAAGACACGGGTTGACGGCATCCCGATCTCAGCAGGTATCATGGCCTCTGATCCATAGGTCAAACTGAATGGGGTCTCTCCATGACTGGTCTTTGGCATGGTTCTATGGGCCCAGAGGACGCTTGGTGATTCTTCGAGCCAACTCCTGCCTTCTAAGCCCAGACGCGTCTTGATTCCTTCTATAATACTTCTGTTTACTCTCTCGACCTGGCCATTTCCCTGGGGATGGGCTACCGAAGTCAGAATCTGCTGGATCTTCAAGTCTTCGCACCATGACTTGAAAGGATTTTCAGCGAATTGCTTGCCATTATCTGTTACGATGAACAACGAAAGGCCAAAGCGACATACAATGTTTTCCCACACGAATTTCTTAACATGTTTCCCTGTAATTGTCACGAGTGCCTTGGCTTCTACCCACTTCGTGAAGTAGTCGACAACTACTAGGAGGAATTTAATCCTTCCAGCCGCTTCCGGAAACGGGCCAACGATGTCCATTGCCCATTTTTGAAAAGGCCAAGCAGCATTAACAGGGATCATATCGTTTTTCGGACGGTGATACATGGGGGCGTGCTTCTGACAACTCTTACACCTTTGGATCTCGGCGACAGCACTCCTATGCATACCCGGCCAATAGCATCCTGCTCCCATTGCCTTAGCTACCACCATCCTTGGTCCTGCATGGATTCCGCATATGCCCTCATGTATCTCCCTGGTGACATAGTTGGCTTCATTAGGTGTGTGACAACGCAGTAGTGGTCCCATGAATGACCTGCGATATAGGACTCCTTGGTGTAACTCCTAATGCAGAGATTTTGCTTGTACTGCGCGTGCTTCTCCCTTTCCTTCCGGCAGGTCCCCATTCACCAGAAACCTGATGATCGGGCCCATCCAACATTCTTCTGTTACATCTTCGATGGAGGTTATGTCGTTTTCTTCGATCGACGGTGCCTGTAATACTTCGACTTTCACTTCCTTTGCAAGGTGCCCAAAGGCGACAAAGGCCAGTTTGCTGAGGGCATCTGCCTTCTTGTTTTTGCTTCGAGGCACACGTGAGACGCGACACGCCTCGAAACTGCTGATCATGCTCTTTGCTTTATCCGGGTAAAGCTTCATTGTTTTCTCTTTTGCATCGTAGGACCCGTTAATCTGGTTTGCAACCAGCAGCGAGTCTACATGGGCATGGAGTTTTTGGATTCCCAACTGCTTAGCCAGCCTTAGGCCAGCCAGTAACGCCTCGTACTCTGCTTCGTTGTTGGAGCTCTTAAAGTCTAACCTCAAGGCGTAGGTTATTTCCTCTTGTTCAGGTCCCACTAAGATCATTCCGGCGCCTGACCCCTCATCATTCGAGGCACCATCAGTGTGCAAACACCATTCTTTGTCATTCTGACTCATGGCTTTCTCGCTGGCGTGGTGACCCTCTTTCTCCTGCGGCATCTCTGTCAAAAAATCGGCTACAACCTGCTCCCTGATTGCGATTCGTGGCTTATATTCTATCTCGAAAACTCCAAGCTCGATAGCCCATTTTGCCAGCCTTCCCGATATTTCTGGCCTCCTCAATATTTGCTGTATGGGTTGGCTCGTCCAAACCTCAATTACATGAGCCTAGAAATACCTTCGCAATCTCCTGGAAGCATATACTAAAGCAAGAGTTAGTTTTTCCATAGGTGAGTACCTGGTTTCAGGGTCTTTGAGGGCTCTACTGATGAAATAGATCGTAAACCACCAGTCGCTCCTTAGGAAAAGGAGCCACTAGCCTGGGCAGATTGCTTAAGTATACATTCATCTGTTGAAATGCCATTTCTGCTTCCCTTGTCCATACAAAGTCTTTCTTGCTCAAACAGTTGCGTAAGGTGGCCATGAAAGGCAAAGCGCGTTCAGCATGCTTTGACAGAAACCTGTTCAGAGCTACCAAACGCCCATTAAGCGTTTGTACATCCTTAACAGATTTGGGTGATGGCATGTTGAGGACGGCCGTCACCTTTTCCGGGTTAGCTTCCAACCCCTTTATCGTCACAATCACCCCTAGCAACTTCCCCTCTTCTACCCCAAATGAACATTTCTTGGGGTTTAACTTCATGTTGATTGACTTCAATGTTTGAAAAGTTTCAGCGATATCTGCGAGTAGAGCTTCCTCGTTGTGGCTTTTTATCACCACATCATCAACATAGATTTCAACGTTTCTCCCCATCTGCGGTGAAAAAGCTTTATCCATCAACCGTTGGTATGTTGCCCCTGCATTCTTCAAGCCAAATGGCATCTTGGTGAAACAAAAGATGCCGACATCTGTGTAAAAGGCAGTCTTGTCCTCGTCTTCAGGTGCCATTTGTACCTGATGATATCCCTTGTAGGCATCCAGAAAACACTTCAGAGGAAAACTTTCCAGGGAATCTACCTTCAAATCAATGTCTGGGAGGGGGTAACAATCCTTAGGACATGCGTTGTTAAGGTCTTTAAAGTCGACACACATCCTCCAAGTTTTGTCGCTTTTCTTTACCATTACTGGGTTGGCCACCCAGGTTTGGTAATGCACTTCTCTGATAATACCGGCTTCCAGCAGTTTCTTGACTTCTTCAACCACCGCTTGGCTTCGCTCTAGACCCATGTTCCAATGCTTCTGGGCAACCGGCTCTTTCGACGGCCGTGTGTGCAGCCTGTGTTCTGTCGTATTACGAGGGACACCCTTCATGTCGACAGGTTGCCATGCGAAGACATTCAAGTTGTTTTGCAGCAGATGATGAAGTCGTTCTTTAGTGGCATCTCCTAACTGTCCCCCAATGGTGATCTTCTGTTCCGGGAAGAGAGGGTTAATCACCCACTTTTCCAACGTTGGGCATACAAGCTCGTCTTCTCCTGCTGCTGTTCCTGGGGCGATGGCCTTTACATCTTTGCATTCTTTGCTCGAATATACAGTGACGACCCTGGTTGGGGTGGGAAACTTGATAGCGGCGTGGACTGTGGATATGACCGCTCCAAGCATGCACAAGCCCGGCCTTCCAAGCAAGACATTATGAGATAATTCCGAGCGCACAACCAGAAAGGTCATGGTAACCTCCCGCCATCCTGCATTGTTACCTATTATGACTGGTAATTGTATCTGGCCCAGGGTCTGTACTACCTCTCCCGCAAAGCCGGTGAGTAGGTGTGTCTTTATATCCAGGTTTCTTTTAATTTCCTCATCGAGCTACAAAAAACAATGTTCGTACATAATCTCTGAACTACTCCCGCTATCTACATATATTCTGTGTACCTGATGCCCTGCAATGACGGCTGAAATTGTAAGAGGCCCGTTAGTAAAGCTCCCGCCATGTATTGGAGGGAATGAAATTTCTTGAGCCATCCAAGGCTCCATGTGGTCAGAATGACGCTTGACGCTACACTCTGCGACCCTCATCATGAATATTTCTTTCCTTTTGTCTCCTGTTTGAGGTGCTTTCTTTAACTCTCTCAATAGGTGTGCAAGCTTTCCGGTTCTTTATCGCCAGCTCTATCTGTCGCTTTAGCGAGAAACAATCATTTGTCGCATGCCCGTTCTCTTTGTGGAATTCACAATACTTGCTCGTGTCTCTTTTCACTCCTGGATTCAATGGTGTGTGTCACACCCTCAAATTCCAGGTCTGGATTTTATCACGGAGGGGTGAGCAAACAGGATCGAACACATTAGTCACACATGAGATGCAGTTATCTATATGATAAATTTTAGATAACCATTCCATCGATATTCAGAGTAATAAATATTATGCGTAGCGGAAATAAAAAGATAGTTTGTTTCTTAACAATACGTCTAATCATATCTCAAATAATAGGCAATATGTATCTTGAGCTCTTATATGATCCTACGTGTAAGTCCATAAGCTCCTAGTAGATACCTGAGAATACATGTAAAATCAAGTGTCAACACAGGGTTGGTGAGTTCATAGGTGAGTAAAACATATATGATAAATCATCCATTATCAATCAAAGAAGGGTTTATTTTATGAAGATATGGTCATTTCATAACTTCAATTGAGCATTGAGATATCCCTGATATCACTCCGTATATGAATAGTGATGCGGTGTGAAAGTATATATATATTTGATAAAGAATTTTCGCACAGATTCAGTTTTAAATGGTTGTTACTATTACTAACTACACACACAAAAGGCAAGTGCACCTATCGTGAGGTAATATAGCGATGGTAAGAACCGAGTATCAATCCGTGGACACACTGAGACTACTCAACAATCCTTGTAATTGACTATCGATTTTTGTTTAAGAGAATGATGAATTGACTTGATATAAATTAGGGTTCTAAACTAACGATAAAAATAAGAAATAAAGTAAAACAAGTTGAAACTTTTGGATTTAGAATCAAAGGATAAAGGCTATCATTCTAACTTGGACTACACTTATGTAATTGTGATGAAGTGGTGGTGTGATTAAAGATATTGATTAAAGTAATTGTGTTAACGTTTATAAAGATGAGCTGGCGCGATTTCTCGTCTATCCGCTCCGTAGTGACCAAGACCAACACAGGCTGAGATTTACTGCTTAGGTCAAGGCCCTAGTGATGTAGGTAAATCTTTTGTGTCCTTTTCGACATACGATTTCTGAAAACATAACTTAATGTAAGAAAAGAGTTGATCAAGTTCTATTCTAACATACCATTAATTTTAGAAAACCATAACAATTACTGTAGATTTCTCAGACTAATAAAAGGGAACCCGTAAATGATCAGAAAGTTAAGATCTTATGATTTCTAATAACCATCTCTAGTTAATTAGCCATAGTTGTTATGAATAAAAGTTGATCATACGTTTTTCAACCGTGTATGACAATCACAATTACAAACCATAAACTTATAACCCCCCGTTCAAATGTAGGTGCTACCCATCGAAAGTTTTCCCAAGACCACCATAACATTAACACAATATTTATCACACCATTAATTCACCACAAATTACATAAGTTTCATCCAAGTAGGATGATAATATGAGTTTAGCTCATGACGAGCTGTAATGTAACAAACAACATAGAAGATAGATATGGATTCATTGATAAAATAGAACAATCAAACCAATGATCCACAATGGATGGTGTTTAGACAATCCCGAGCTTCTTCCAAGTGTTGTATACACCTCCCGAGCCTCCAAATGATCTTCAAAGTGTGATTCCCGAGAGAATTCTGCAGAGTGTCACTTCCACCAAAAGCTCTCCAAAATGAAGAGCTTGGACCTCTATTTATAGGCTTCCCGGAGTGCTTAAGCACGACCCCGTGACAAAAAGGCACGGCCCCGTGCTAGTACAATGCTTACGAAAGTTGGTCGGTTCGTACGTGCAAGAGCTGTCGGGGCACGGCCCCGTGACAAAATAGGCACGGCCCCGTGAAAGGGGGAATCACGGCCCCGTGTCCATATGGGGCACGGCCCCGTGATCACTTTTGGGGGACAGTACTTTTGTCCTGTCAGATGTCCAAACACGGGGGTGTGTCAAATTAGCACGGGGGCGTGTTTCAGGCAAGGCATGGGGGCGTGCTTAATGAGGCATGGCCCCCTGCTTGGAGCTTTAAGCTTGGATTTCTTCAATTTCTTGTCCATTATGCTCCTTTTGTCCATCTTGCCCTTCACAACACCTGAAAACACAATTAAAAGATTTTAAGTACATAATCACCATATTTCGGGAGGAATCAAGGAATAAATGATGTGCTTTTGATAGTGTTTATATGTGTAATTTGGAGCACATCAAATATCCCCACACTTAAACTTTGCTTGTCCTCAAGCAAATCACTTAAAATGACAACTCCACCAAAAACCAAATAAAACAAAAGATAAATATGTCTTTCGGGAAATATGCAAGTAAAAATTATTTCATCCAAATGCAAACATTTTAAGCATATATAGAATGATATCCTAGCAAGCAATGGGATTGTTAGTAAAGATTATAATCATGCAAAGTCCACACTCCTCACAAAATACTCTCACGCTCGGCTGAATATATGAAATCATACATAAGATGAAGTATGACTAATACGCTCAATTGCCTAGCATGAATACGTGTGGAATCATAAGCTTGCTAAGGGATCAATTCTCCACCTACTTAGATATTTACTTGCATAAATCATTAGGTCTTTTGATGGGTTGTAACTTGGCTCGGGCTCGGGTGTGGAGTGTTTGGAAAGAGTGGCTAAATGCTAAAGACGACGGTCTTGGTTTATTTTTCTAACATAAACTACAAGGAAAGCAGTAAAGAGTTCCCTATACAATACTTCAAGCTAGAAGGGATATGCTAACTTGAGGACTCGTTTAAGGTCAGATTGTCAAGACCGTATTTTGCTTTTAGAAACCTTACTTCATCCTTTACCCGAAGATACACAAAACTATCCTTTCGTAAGGATCGTTCGGCTTGAAGCCTAATAGCACCCAATCGGATCAGTTCTGTGTATTCGTATTGGGATTCAGTTTGGTTCTTTTTGCATTTTCTATCGTGTGACCAATTTCCACAATTCGGGCATCTTTCGTATCTTTTTGCCCGTCTCTTTATGGCGCTTTTTGAAATTCCACAAAATGGCGGAACTTGTTCCTTTTTTCGCCATTTCTTTCTTGCGTCGTACGTGAGGTTGTAAATTTGTTCGCGGATTTCCGGGGGAAGTCCCGGTTTTGCGTGATGAAGGCAACAAAGCAAATTAAAATCAAAAGAATGCATTCCAGTTCTTTTAGGTCTGCCGGTAAAAGACCAAATTTTTCTTTTCTTTTTTTTTTTTTTTTTTTTAAATAAACCAAAATCGTGTCTTTAACGAAAAATAGGTTTTGTTGAAGGCTTTTTGGTTGAGTGACTTGGTGATTCGGGTGATAAAAAAAAAAAATGTTTAGGCTCAACGGGGCTAACTAGGGTTGACGTTCGGGAAAGGAAGATTAAAAGAAAATGGTTGTGGCTTGAATGGTTAAGGGCTTCCTAATGCCTAACTCATTTTTATGCAGAAAATACTAATTAAGGTCTTGAAATGTATACCCAAAGCAAGTTCTAATCACACGTATCATGAGGTACTCTCAATTGAATCCAGAATGAAAGTAAAATTGCAAATATTTCAAATATTTGCAAAAGCTGTTCAGGGCTCAAAAATAAACTCACAAATGGATGGAATTGGGTAAAAGTGTTTCATTTTGCATGATTACATATGTTTACTTGATTATTGCTTTTAAGGATATCACAAAAAAAATATTTTCAATTTTTATTTGGATTTCTTTTATTTACTTATTTATTTCCCGAAAACGTATATTTATAATTTGGATTATTAAAAAAATTGTTTAAATTTTTGGCTTCGTGTCACAAAAATTGATGGTTAAGTGATTTGGTTAAAAATTTTCAATTTGGACCTAATCTTAGCAAAGTATTAAGTATGTGTCTCGATTAATCCATCCCCACACTTAAAATTCACATTGTCCCCAATGTGATAGATAAATTAAAAACAAGGTATGGAAACGAGATACTCCCCAAAATATTATGAAGTTGACTTGTATCTTTGCTTGCGAGAACCATCGGGATCACCTGAAATATCATCCATTTATTGAAAGCATTAAAATCCTAAACACACAAAATAAAAATAAAATAACATAAAGTAAAGGATAGATTGGCACAAAACGATTGTGCCCGGCCCCTGAAAGTGATGTGGATTTTCAAGGGCTTTGTGGTGGGATATCCCCCCACTCATGATACATTCGGCTTCTGATGTATGTTATATCATTGCTCATGTCGTCCACTCGAGAGTTCAGATTTTCGACGCGGTTGAAAGCTTGTTGCGCGTATTCGAATGATCTCCTTGCATGGTCACTGGTGGTCTGAATTGCTTCATAGAGGTCTAACATGGTTGGAAATTCTCCGGCGTGTGAGCTGGAGGCCCCGGCGTCTTCATGATGTGCTGGCATATCAAGATTCATGATAATCTCTTCGGGGTCTGCCGGATCCCAGATTTGTCCCGTCCTATCCATGAATCTCGATTGTCCATTTGGTAAGGTTGTAATCATGTACATGCTTGTGCAAATGCTTAAGTCCAACAATCCTGGCATTACTCCTTCGGTTCCTTCCGTGTTACACCCGTAACTCTCGTATAAATTCAAGATCCAGCTTCCTCCAAACATTGGTGTCGGGGCACCAGCAGTTGCATTCCTGGCAAACAAGTTACAAAACAAATACCCAATGTTGCAGGGCAAATGATTAGTCATACAGTATAAGATAAACACGTCTCTCAAGCTAACAACTCCCTCGCTTTGTCCACGAGCTGTTATCGAATGGCTAAGCAACCGATGTATGTATCGTAGCAATGGGTCCCGAATCTGACTACTCTTGGTTTTACTTGAGTTGAATGCCCCTGTTCCAATCTTCTCCCAAAATGCCTTTCTCATGGCGCCGCTTTCTGCGTCCCTACTTTCCTCATCTGGGAATGTATGATAAGCTGGCATTCCTGAGATTGCTTCCTCCTCCATTTCCTGTTCTGTATATATTCCTAGATAGACACCAAACAAAGCGATGGATGTTTTTCTCCAATGCCCTCCCAGTCTGAATGTAACTGCTTCCTCATCCCAAGGGTCGGAGTCTTTCATGCTAAATCTGAAAGATGCTAAAAATTCAAGAGTTAGTTCATAAATGGAAGGCCTGTTTTGTGAAAACAACCGCTTCCACTGAATACTCAATAAATTGTTATATCTTTCGAGCTGTCCGACTGCCACCAAGGTTTCTTCATCGGCTTGCAAATGTGACCTTTCGGCCCTTTGCAAAAGCCTTTGCAATCGATCACGACACCATCTTTCACGGTTTCCTCCAAATTGCAAGTATGGATGGTTCATGATCCTGAAATTTGGACAAATCAGTTAATATATACAAAACAGATTTTTGGAATAAACTATCTATTTTAGGGGAAAGATTGATTTTCAAAAGCCACGTCACCCCTTTTTGTCAACTTGTTTTGAAAAATAGCTGACACAGTTGCTTTTTAAGAAAAATTTGTCAAACATGGGGGTGTGCCTCTTGAAACGTGGGGGTGCGGTTAACATTTTGAATTATGAAATTTCAACTCGAGCCAATGTGGTTTTGTTTGTAAATCCTTGATTAAGCATAAATTTGTCATTTTCTTGCTTGGAAAACCAAAGATTATACGTTAAACACTTTTATCAATTGTTAATAATTCAAGATAAAAAAATATATATAATGTTTCAACATTACTTATCAATCCTTGTATCTTGAACATGATTAACAAAGAATTCACCACACATTATGAAGATAGTCTTTGTGACACTAACGGGAAACATACTAACACTAACACTAATTCTATGGAAAATGACATTTAAACACTAATTACTAACTAATCAAACTAATTATCACTAATCAACTTTCAAAAGAACATAAACAAAGAGGCATGAAGCATTCATAATTCCATTACGTTTAAGCATAAGCTCTTACATATAACCATTAGGATTTCGGTTGCTTAGAAACCTAATCACCTAAATACATGCAAATAGCTATCATAATCATGGAAAATGACATACTAACCTTCTTGATTATCACCTTGAAATGAAGCTTGAACACAAGAAAGAAAACTTAAAAAAAAAATTGATATGAAAATGAAAGAGAAATGGAGTTGCAGGTCAAAATAATCGGGCTTTAACACTTGACATTGAAGGGGAACAAGACAAAATGCTGGAACAAGTCAGGTTTTGTCGAAAATTTGTCGTCACGGGGCCGTGGTCATATAGGCACGGGGCCGTGATTGACTTGTGCAGTCTCGGTTCAGAATTTTGTTGTTCCGTTTTTCAATTTCGCGCGTTGCGTAATTTACCCGGATAAGTTTTGACACGTCCAATTCATCAGAGAAGTTACGAAATTAGTCCTAGAATTCAAATAAACAAACCAAGCGACAAATACATTTTCCTATCTCCTACTATTACATAATACGTTAATAACCGGGAATCTGAAACTGCAAAACCAGACTCCTTAACGCGCACTAGCGCACATGACCCTGCACGGAATGCTTCTAAAAGAAGCCTCCACACATTTCGTGTGGAAGGGTCGGGATAGGGTAGTGCGAAGTGCGGTTGCTGAGTTCCGCGAGCCGACGGTTGATGGAAACAAGCTCCTCGCTCATGTCCTGAACCTTCTGGATGAGTTCAGCCAAGCGTTGAGTTGCGGTGAGATTCATCTCCGTCAATTTCTTGATCAGCTCATGGAGCTTAAAGAAATACTCTTGAGTCGTTGGCTCTCTCGTTTCAGTTCGAGGCTTCGTTGCGGGATTCCAATTGGAACTTCCTTGACTGGATTCTTTCATCTTTTCTTCGTGAGATTTTTAGCAGAATTGGGTGTGATGAAAGCTTGGAACAAGTGTGGTATTTATACACAAGTCTGCAAAGTTGATCACGGGGGCGTGCTTGGGTAGGCACGGCCCCGTGCTTATCAGAAGTCGCCTTAAATTCGTCCTGCAACGTTCCAGAGTCGTCAGCGGAGATCGTGGAAAAAGTTTGTCAGAGTCACGGGGGCGTGCTTGGATAGGCACGGCCCCGTGCTTGTGCTTGGGAGTCTTACAAAAAGCTAAAATTTGAGATAAAATCTATGTACAGGTGCCGTGTTTTCGTTTCGGGTCTTCGGCGCGACCCTTCCCCACACTTAATCCTCGTCGGGGCGGAGGTGTAATATAATACCCGTAATAATAATAATAAGAATAATAATAATAATAAAATAATAATAATAATAATAATAATAACAATAATAGTGATAATAATAATAATTTACAAAATTTGTAACTTTGTGTAAGAATTGAAAGAAACATAAACCACAGGGACTATTCTGTAAATTGCTGAAAAACCCAACCCAAACCCCCCGTTACCACTGTTCCCGTCGGCCACAAATTCCGGCCAAAAATCCGCGGCTCCGGCGACCGTAAACCACCAATTTTGATCGATTTCAGTTCAATTAATTGTTCCCGACACACTAACGTGTAAGATTCGAACCAGTGGACCATTGAAATTAGAAAAATGAAGTCGGTATAGTGGGATTCCCACCCGACCGAAAGTCGGCCGCTTTACAATTGTTAAATCGCACTACATTGACATAATAATTGAAGTGAATGCTACCTAATCGATCATATACGAATTACTAATCTACCTATGCTCTCAATTTCGATTAAAACTCACCCAAACACCCCATTCGATCATCCTCTTCAGTGTCGACCTGCAACTCAATCGAAGGGCCTGTTCGGAGCAACAATTGTTGAAATTAACAGTGGGGTTTTGATCAAAAACATCATTAGAAACTTCCTGTTGAAAGGATTGGATTATAATCATCATTTGGGCATCAATCGATCATCAAGGTGACCGCGACCTGTTCTTCGTGGCTTTCATCTTCAATTCGGAACGTAATCAGGTAATTAGGAACACCTATACACTCAATTTAGGGTGGGGAACAAAAGCCCTATGAAATTAAGCAATTACAACAACGAATTGAAGGTTAATTTGGATCAAATCGTTTCTAGGGTTCTTGGAATTGGGGTTCTTAGACGCGGGACTGGTTAAAAGGAATTAGAACCGATAGATATCAGGCGCAGGCGCCCTAGCCTGCTGGTTAAAGCTTAAGAGGGACAGGCAAGGGGTCCCGGGTTCGAACCCGAGCCCCTGCCTTATTTTTTTTGAAGCCTTTCTGACCTTTTTAAAAATTCTGAAAAATTACCAAAAATTATAAAAATCTTTTTATAAACTCTGTTTATTTTTAAATCATCAACCTTAATTTTCTGTAATTTTCTTTGAGCTTAAATCTTTATAAAACTATATAAAAAGGGCATTTAGTTAACTATTTTTGTTGGATTCCTTTTAAATAAATGTTAAAAATATGATTA
This sequence comes from Flaveria linearis, assembly GCA_024085815.1. Classification (NCBI taxonomy): domain Eukaryota; kingdom Viridiplantae; phylum Streptophyta; class Magnoliopsida; order Asterales; family Asteraceae; genus Flaveria; species Flaveria linearis. The sequence continues at coordinate 114,466,659 of CM044001.1, read as the reverse complement.
CACATAAAACTCATTATATGGAAGTACCCAATTAATCTCCTGTAAATTAGTTTGTTAAAAACCTTAACAATTTATATATATATTGTTAACAAACATTATAAATAGTTCATTTTGTTTAAAATAAGTTTCAAATAGTCGATATAGTTCCGTATTTTACAGCCAACTTACGGAGGCCATAACTCTATCATAACAGATCCAAATCAGTTAAACTTTATGTCCGTGACGAAGTTCGTCGAAAGACGAATCTGTTGATATATAAAACATAGAAAAACTCATTCGTTTAGACCTCCAAATAGTCGTTTTTGTAACAGCTAGCAGTTCTGCGCAGCTGTAAAGATCCACGTTTTTCTCATATTTCGGTAATCCAAATCAGAAACTTTTCTAAATAAAAGTTGTTAAGAACTCACTAATCTAGTAAACTGGAGATTTTCAGAATTTTTAGACGTCGTTTAGTATTTTTAACGAGTGCGAAAAGACAGAGGCAGAACTGGAATTTTTCGAACTATAATTTGCGTTACGTTATCGTAGGTTCTCACGGCATTAACCGAGCCTAGACTTTGTTTCTGAATATTGTCATTCGTGTATAAGGTACGGATTCCGACCTTTCCTCTCGTAGCATGAATACCTCTCGTTCTTGATCGGTATTTTGAATTCTTAACTTGACTTGTTGGTGATTAAATCCATAAGATTATTGTTATAAGTGTTTATTGTATAATTGATATTGTTTGCATGTGATAGCCTTTATTTGCTTTGTACTCATTGTCACATGCTTCCTAAATGATTGATTATAGCTAGTGGCCTTGATTAAGTGTTATGAGCACTAGTGTAACTTATTGTGTTATATTGGCTTGATTGATTGTATCATTGACCTCCATACCCGAGCACATCCACCTATGGGGACATAGGGCGTCATTGTGGCACAAGTGACGTGCTCTATCTGTGGCAGAGCGATTAGACCACAGCGTCTCTACATTATTATTATGTGTTTAGTTGTTACACATATTGATTATTGTTAAAGGAGGCGTATGGATCGATCCTAGGATATCATTGTTATTGTTTATTGGTGAGATGGTTAGGTGTGTGTGCCCACATTCCTATCTCACATACTGGTGCATTAGAACTGCAGCTAATGTACACATTGTTAATTGTTATTGTTACTGGCTCACATGGGTATTCCTTTTAGATGATCATTATCATTTGATTTTCGACTTGATCATCTCATTGTTATCATGATTGACCATTGCATTGCTATTGTTTATTCCGTTACTGAGCATTCTTTGGCTCAGCCGTATTTTCTTTTGTTGTTTTCTCTTATTGTTATAGCAGGTACTCAAGGGGCTCAGGGGAACGAGTGAAGAGTGTTAACTCAAGAAGTTAGAATGAGAACATTTGGATTAATAAGATTTAATAAGTACTTTGATTTTAAGACTTTATTTAAATTATGTGGACCTATGTAAGGATTTGTGTGTATCTTAGTACTTTAAACTTATCGTTATGAATCTCTGATTTACTGTTTGTGTGACACGTCAGCCCTACCCGGGTTGGGGTGTTACAGTTATGGTATCAGAGCTTAGGCTCCTTCCTGTAGAAAACTTAAACTAAATAATTAAGACATGTGAGGATTGGGTAGACATTGGGTTAGGTTCTCTATATATTATATAGGGCTACTTTCTAATTCACGTTGCTCTGATTAATGTGAAATGTTTTCATTTTAGATGCCTCCCAGCCGTAATTCACGAAATTCTAGCGGGTCGAATGGACCTGATCCAAACCTTGTTGGTGCTATGACCCAAGCACTTACTGCTATACTACCAACTTTGATTGATGCGGTACGAAATCTGAATCCGAATCCAAATCCAAACCCAAATCCGAATCCGAATCCAAATCCAAACCCAAATCCGGATCCGAATCCAAACCCAAATCCAAACCCGAATCCAAACCCAACTGGTGCAGACGTTTGGCTAGCACGATTTCAAAAGCAAAAACCACGATCATTCACTAAGGCGGCTACACCTGCAGTGGCCAAAGACTGGATCGCTCACATTGAGAAAATTTTTACCGTGCTTAGAGTTGATCAGCATTACAGGGCGGGTTTAGCTGCTTATAAGCTGGAGGAAGATGCTCAAGTATGGTGGGAGAATGTGGTAGCTGAAAGAGGAGGCGAACAGTTCATGGAGACTCTATCTTGGAATGATTTTCGTTCCATCTTCTTCGACAAGTATTTTACGAATGTGGATAAAGCAGCATACAGGCGGGAGTATGATAACATCCGTCAACGAAACGATGAATCACTCACTGATTTTACAGACCGGTTTTATCGACTGTTGGGATTTCTAGGTTCTTCTGCTGGACCACCTGAGGAACGGGCTGAAAAGTATCAATGGGCAGTATGTGATCGGATTCGTAAGGCTATTATTCACTCCACTTTCAATAATGTTGAGGAAGCTGTTAGGGCTGCAAAAAGGGTGGACCTGGAGAGAAAAGAATTTTTGTTAAAATTTGAGGATAATAAGAAGCGCAGTAGAGATGGGACTCGTATTCAGGCTGGCGGGGAGTCATCTCAAGGACCTGACCGAAATGGAAATGATCGTCAGAAAAATCAAGGATCGGGGAAGAACACTAAGCCATGGCATGGTAAGACTCGAAGTCAAGGTCAAATGATACCCTATCAACAACCAATTGCAGCTCAACCGGTGAATCAAAAAGGCAATCCTTCCAGACATCCGATGTGTACTCATTGTGGAAAGCATCATCCCGGAACTTGTCGTCGACTTACAGGAGCTTGTCTTGGTTGTGGAGATATGGGGCATAGGGTTAGTCAATGCCCAAAGGCGAGGAACCGACCAGAGAATGATGCTAAGGGAGCCAATGTGCCACCCACTACTGGAGGTCGAGTATTCGCACTAACTGCAGGGGAAGCTGCTAATGCTCCAGGTACGATTTGTGGTATACTTCGTTATGGTGACTATGATATTTCTGTATTGTTTGATACTGGCTCCACCCACTCGATAGTATCTCATCTATTCACAAACCGCCTTACGATCATGCCTACCGCTCTAGAGCCTGCATTAGTGATTTCTACTCCTGTTGGAGAATCGATTGTTATTTCACAAGTGTACCAAAACTGTCCTATTCAGATCGAATCAATCATTAGAGAGGCTGACCTATTTCCTATGCACATGGGTGATTTCGATATTATTCTTGGCATGGATTGGTTAACACGACACCATGTTACCATAGAATGTCAAACTCGTCGTGTGCTATTTGGTGATCCTATGAATCCTGACTTAGTTTACCAAGGGAGCCTACCTCGGAAGCCTCTCAAAATTATCTCTGCTCTGAAAGCCCAAAAGCTTATATCTCGTGGATGTGAGGGATTCTTAGCTTCTATAAAAGATACATCAGTGGATACTCCTCGTATTGAAGACTTTCCTATTATTCGGGAATTCTCTGATGTCTTTCCTGAAGAACTTCCAGGGTTACCACCTGAGCGTGAAGTCGAGTTTACTATTGATTTAATCCCCGGGGCGGAACCTATTTCTAAGGCACCTTATCGGATGGCTCCAGTAGAGTTGAAGGAATTGAAAGAACAACTGCAGGAGTTATTACAACTCGGATTCATTAGACCAAGTGTTTCACCATGGGGAGCACCGGTATTATTTGTGAAGAAGAAAGATGGTAGTATGCGTCTATGCATCGACTACCGAGAGCTTAATAAGATTACTATCCGGAACCGCTATCTGTTACCGCGTATTGACGATCTCTTCGATCAACTACAAGGGGCAAAGTTCTTCTCTAAGATCGACCTTAGATCCGGATACCATCAATTGAGGATCCGAGATCAAGATGTTCCTAAGACAGCATTCCGCACCCGTTACGGTCACTATGAGTTCCTAGTTATGCCTTTTGGCTTGACTAATGCTCCAGCTGTCTTTATGGACCTCATGAACAGAGTGTTCCATGAGTATTTGGACCGCTTTGTAATTGTTTTTATCGATGACATCTTGGTATTCTCTAAAAGTAGAGAGGAGCATGAAGACCATCTTCGCACGATTTTGGAAACCTTACGCCAAAAGAAGTTATATGCTAAATTTTCTAAGTGTGACTTTTGGCTTGAACAAGTGGCATTTTTAGGCCATGTTGTATCAGCTAAAGGTATCACTATGGATCCGGCAAAGGTGGAAGCTATTACTAAATGGCCTCGACCGACATCCGTCACTGAAGTTCGTAGTTTTCTTGGTTTAGCGGGCTATTACCGACGTTTTGTGGATGGTTTCTCTCGTGTAGCATTGCCTCTAACTCAACTTATGAAAAAGGGTGTAAAGTTTACTTGGAACGAGGATAGAGAAAAGAGTTTTGAGGAACTGAAGAAAAGACTGGTATCTGCCCCTATTCTTACGTTACCTTCGGGTTCTGGCGGGTACCAACTTTATAGTGATGCATCAAAGAAGGGACTCGGTTGTGTTCTTATGCAGCATGGTAAAGTTATTGCCTATGCTTCCCGACAGCTTAAACCGTACGAAGTAAACTACCCAACACATGACTTAGAGCTTGCAGCTGTAGTGTTTGCATTAAAGATTTGGAGACACTATTTGTATGGAGAGACATGTGACATCTTTACTGATCATAAGAGCCTTAAGTATATTTTCACTCAAAAAGAACTCAATATGAGGCAGAGGAGATGGTTAGAACTACTCAAGGATTACGATGCCAACATCCAGTATCATCCGGGCAAGGCGAACGTTGTGGCAGATGCTCTCAGTCGAAAGAGTGCAGGTGGAGTAGCATGTCTTCAAATCCAACCACAGATTATCTCAGATCTGGATAAAATGGAAGTTGGGTTACAGCTTGGTGAGTCTAACGGTTATCTAGCCAAGATGAGGATAGAATCTGATCTTATTACACGGATCAAGGAAGCTCAGAATCAAGATGGAGAACTTTGGGCGATATTACAAAATTTGAAGATAGGGAAACAATCTGAGTTTCGAGTTGATGAACAAGGAGTTATCTGGTGTGGAAATAGATTATGTGTGCCAAATGATTCAACCCTTCGTGACTCCTTATTAGCAGAGGCACACAGTTCACCATTCGCTATTCACCCGGGAGCCACTAAGATGTATAGAGATTTAAGGCAAAACTTTTGGTGGAGTGGTATGAAAGAAGATGTAGCTAAATATGTGAGTCATTATTTAACTTGTCAGCAAGTAAAGATTGAGCATCAAAGAGCTAGTGGATTACTACAACCATTAGATATTCCTGTGTGGAAATGGGATGATATTTCCATGGACTTTGTTACAGGCCTACCAAAAACATTCAGGAAGAACGACGCCATTTGGGTCGTAGTTGATAGACTCACAAAGTCGGCTCATTTCTTGCCTATCCAACAGGGTTACTCAGTTAGCAAATTATCAGAGGTATTTCTGCAAGATATTATTCGACTTCATGGCACGCCATCATCGATTGTATGTGATAGAGATCCGCGTTTCACGTCACGCTTTTGGAAGGGTTTCCAAAACGCTTGGGGAACAAAGTTAAGATTTAGTACCGCCTTCCATCCGCAGACTGACGGACAATCTGAACGCACCATTCAGACCTTGGAGGATATGCTTAGAGCATGCGCACTCGAATGGACGGGCAATTGGGATGAGTATTTATGCTTAGTTGAGTTCGCGTATAATAATAGTTGGCAGGCTAGTATAAATATGGCCCCGTTTGAACTTCTATATGGTCGAAAGTGTAGAGCACCGATATGTTGGAATGAGGTTGGAGAGAAGATAATCGAAGGACCGGAATTGGTTAGAATTACTAATGACAAGGTTGCCATTGCCAGAGAAAAGTTGAAAGAAGCCCAAACTAGACAAAAGAGTTACGCCGATCAACACCGACGAGCGTTGGAATTTAGAGTCGGAGATCATGTGTTTCTCAAAGTGTCACCTTGTCGTGGCATACGTCGATTTGGAATTAAAGGAAAATTAAGTCCACGTTTTATCGGTCCGTTTGAGATTCTTGAAAGGGTTGGAGAAGTCTCGTATCGTTTAGCATTGCCACCGCAACTCTCTCATGTTCATAACGTTTTTCATGTCTCTTTGTTGAGGGGATACAACTATCATCCGTTGCACGTTATTAGTTACCCTCTTCACGCGATTCAAGAAGATCTTTCTTATGAGGAAGAACCTGAAGCTATTATTGATCGTCAAGAACGAGTTATGAGACGCAAGTCTATACCGTTCGTTAAAGTTTTATGGAAAAATCATTCTGAACGCGAGGCGACATGGGAGACAGAAGAAATGATTCGTTCACAGTACCCATACTTATTCGAAAACTAAGTGTATGTTTTCTAAGCCTAACTGTTAGTGATTACTCTATTCGTAAGTGATGTGTGTTTAAAGAAGTATTATTTTCACCGTATTGTACTTCCTGAAGGGTTCATGCTACATTATTTGGAATTTCGAGGACGAAATTGTTTTAAGGGGGGTAGAATTATAATACCCGTAATAATAATAATAAGAATAATAATAATAATAAAATAATAATAATAATAACAATAATAGTGATAATAATAATAATTTACAAAATTTGTAACTTTGTGTAAGAATTGAAAGAAACATAAACCACAGGGACTATTCTGTAAATTGCTGAAAAACCCAACCCAAACCCCCCGTTACCACTGTTCCCGTCGGCCACAAATTCCGGCCAAAAATCCGCGGCTCCGGCGACCGTAAACCACCAATTTTGATCGATTTCAGTTCAATTAATTGTTCCCGACACACTAACGTGTAAGATTCGAACCAGTGGACCATTGAAATTAGAAAAATGAAGTCGGTATAGTGGGATTCCCACCCGACCGAAAGTCGGCCGCTTTACAATTGTTAAATCGCACTACATTGACATAATAATTGAAGTGAATGCTACCTAATCGATCATATACGAATTACTAATCTACCTATGCTCTCAATTTCGATTAAAACTCACCCAAACACCCCATTCGATCATCCTCTTCAGTGTCGACCTGCAACTCAATCGAAGGGCCTGTTCGGAGCAACAATTGTTGAAATTAACAGTGGGGTTTTGATCAAAAACATCATTAGAAACTTCCTGTTGAAAGGATTGGATTATAATCATCATTTGGGCATCAATCGATCATCAAGGTGATCGCGACCTGTTCTTCGTGGCTTTCATCTTCAATTCGGAACGTAATCAGGTAATTAGGAACACCTATACACTCAATTTAGGGTGGGGAACAAAAGCCCTATGAAATTAAGCAATTACAACAACGAATTGAAGGTTAATTTGGATCAAATCGTTTCTAGGGTTCTTGGAATTGGGGTTCTTAGACGCGGGACTGGTTAAAAGGAATTAGAACCGATAGATATCAGGCGCAGGCGCCCTAGCCTGCTGGTTAAAGCTTAAGAGGGACAGGCAAGGGGTCCCGGGTTCGAACCCGAGCCCCTGCCTTATTTTTTTTGAAGCCTTTCTGACCTTTTTAAAAATTCTAAAAAATTACCAAAAATTATAAAAATCTTTTTATAAACTCTGTTTATTTTTAAATCATCAACCTTAATTTTCTGTAATTTTCTTTGAGCTTAAATCTTTATAAAACTATATAAAAAGGGCATTTAGTTAACTATTTTTGTTGGATTCCTTTTAAATAAATGTTAAAAATATGATTACACATAAAACTCATTATATGGAAGTACCCAATTAATCTCCTGTAAATTAGTTTGTTAAAAACCTTAACAATTTATATATATATGTTAACAAACATTATAAATAGTTCATTTTGTTTAAAAATAAGTTTCAAATAGTCGATATAGTTCCGTATTTTACAGCCAACTTACGGAGGCCATAACTCTATCATAACAGATCCAAATCAGTTAAACTTTATGTCCGTGACGAAGTTCGTCGAAAGACGAATCTGTTGATATATAAAACATAGAAAAACTCATTCGTTTAGACCTCCAAATAGTCGTTTTCGTAACAGCTAGCAGTTCTGCGCAGCTGTAAAGATCCACGTTTTTCTCATATTTCGGTAATCCAAATCAGAAACTTTTCTAAATAAAAGTTGTTAAGAACTCACTAACCTAGTAAACTGGAGATTTTCAGAATTTTTAGACGTCGTTTAGTATTTTTAACGAGTGCGAAAAGACAGAGGCAGAACTGGAATTTTTCGAACTATAATTTGCGTTACGTTATCGTAGGTTCTCACGGCGTTAACCGAGCCTAGACTTTGTTTCTGAATATTGTCATTCGTGTATAAGGTACGGATTCCGACCTTTCCTCTCGTAGCATGAATACCTCTCGTTCTTGATCGGTATTTTGAATTCTTAACTTGACTTGTTGGTGATTAAATCCATAAGATTATTGTTATAAGTGTTTATTGTATAATTGATATTGTTTGCATGTGATAGCCTTTATTTGCTTTGTACTCATTGTCACATGCTTCCTAAATGATTGATTATAGCTAGTGGCCTTGATTAAGTGTTATGAGCACTAGTGTAACTTATTGTGTTATATTGGCTTGATTGATTGTATCATTGACCTCCATACCCGAGCACATCCACCTATGGGGACATAGGGCGTCATTGTGGCACAAGTGACGTGCTCTATCTGTGGCAGAGCGATTAGACCACAGCGTCTCTACATTATTATTATGTGTTTAGTTGTTACACATATTGATTATTGTTAAAGGAGGCGTATGGATCGATCCTAGGATATCATTGTTATTGTTTATTGGTGAGATGGTTAGGTGTGTGTGCCCACATTCCTATCTCACATACTGGTGCATTAGAACTGCAGCTAATGTACACATTGTTAATTGTTATTGTTACTGGCTCACATGGGTATTCCTTTTAGATGATCATTATCATTTGATTTTCGACTTGATCATCTCATTGTTATCATGATTGACCATTGCATTGCTATTGTTTATTCCGTTACTGAGCATTCTTTGGCTCAGCCGTATTTTCTTTTGTTGTTTTCTCTTATTGTTATAGCAGGTACTCAAGGGGCTCAGGGGAACGAGTGAAGAGTGTTAACTCAAGAAGTTAGAATGAGAACATTTGGATTAATAAGATTTAATAAGTACTTTGATTTTAAGACTTTATTTAAATTATGTGGACCTATGTAAGGATTTGTGTGTATCTTAGTACTTTAAACTTATCGTTATGAATCTCTGATTTACTGTTTGTGTGACACGTCAGCCCTACCCGGGTTGGGGTGTTACATGTAATTCCTCCGAGAAAATCTTGGTTGGCCCATCGTTATATGGCTTTAAACGATGCCCATTCACTTTGAAACTCAAACCGTCTTGGTTGTCAATTTCGATTGCACCATTTGGAAACACATTTTTAATCGTGTAAGGTCCAGACCAACGTGATTTTAACTTTCCGGGAAACAGACGTAAGCGAGAGTTATACAGTAAGACACGTTCCCCCACGCGAAATCGTTTAGTGCTCCTTAAACGAGAGTCGTGGAATTTCCTTGTCTTTTCCTTGTAAACCCTAGCGTTTTCGTATGCTTGTTCTCTCAGTTCCTCGAGTTCGTGGATTTGTAGAAATCGATTCTTTCCTGCAAGGCCTTGGTCTAGATTTGCTGCTTTGAGTGCCCAATAGGCTTTATGTTCCAATTCCACAGGTAGATGACACGACTTCCCATAAACGAGTTTAAACGGTGTTGTGCCAATGGGAGTCTTAAAGGCTGTTCGAAAAGCCCATAATGCGTCGTCTAGCTTGGCAGACCAGTCCTTGTGATTTTGTCCTACGGTTTTTTCCAGGATTCGTTTGATATCTCGATTAGTGACTTCCGCTTGGCCATTCGCTTGTGGATGATAAGCGGTTGTAAACCGATGATTTACTCCATAACGGGCCATTGCTCTTTCGAGCTGGTTGTTACAAAAATAGGTCCCTCGATCACTAATCAAAGCCTTGGGGGTACCAAAACGAGAGAATAATTTCTTAAGGAATCTGACAACATTTCTTGCATCGTTGGTGGGTAGGGCTTGAGCTTCGGCCCATTTTGAGACATAATCAACTGCTACTAAGATGTAACGATTTCCAAATGATACCGGGAATGGCCCCATGAAATCAATACCCCATACATCAAATACTTCGCATACTTGAACGGGTTTCTGAGGCATCTCATCCCGTGTCGAGATGTTGGTTGCTCTTTGACATGCATCACAGGTGCGTACCATGTTGTGAGCATCTTTGAAGATCGTTGGCCATAGAATCCAGAATCGAAGACCTTTTTGGCTGTTAGAGTTGCTCCATGGTGGCCTCCTGTGGGTCCTTCATGACAGTGCCTTAGGATTTGTTCCGCTTCACTTCCGTATACGCATCTTCGAATGAGTTGGTCTGCACCGATTCTGAATAGGTATGGATCTTCCCAATAGTAATGTTTAATATCAGTAAAGAATTTTTTCTTTTGCTGATAAGTCATTCCTTTGAGAAGGATTCCGCTTGCCAAATAGTTTGCGAAGTCGGCAAACCAAGGATACTCATCGATTGAAGATTGGATGTTCGAAAGGAATTCGTGAGGGAAATTATCGTTTATTTTGAATTCCTCGGTTTGTGGATGGTTTGAATCTTCAAGACGCGAAAGATGATCAGCCGCAAGATTTTCTGCTCCTTTCTTGTCACGAATCTCAATGTCGAATTCTTGAAGCAGAAGTATCCATCGTATCAATCTCGGCTTTGCATCTTGCTTGTTGAACAGATAACGTAAGGCTGCATGATCGGTATATACGACTGTTTTTGACAGGACTAGATACGAGCGGAATTTGTCAAATGCGAAAACTACTGCGAGAAGTTCTTTCTCAGTGGTTGTGTAGTTTTCTTGTGCGTCGTTTAAGGTTTTGCTCGCATAGTGAATTGGGTGGAATTGCTTGTCCTTCCTTTGTCCTAACACGGCTCCTACCGCAAAATCGCTTGCATCGCACATGAGTTCAAATGGTAACGTCCAATCTGGGGAAACCATAATTGGAGCGGTGACCAACCTATCTTTTAATAGATCAAATGCACTGATGCATTCGTTGGAAAACATGAATTTTGCATCTTTCTCAAGAAGTTGAGTCATCGGTCGTGCGATTTTTGTCTAATTTCTTTCACTTTAGCTTGATCAACTTCGAGGCCTGCTCGAGAGATCTTGTGTCCCAACACTATTCCTTCAGTAACCATGAAATGACACTTTTCCCAATTTAGAACAAGGTTAGAGTCCTCGCATCTAACCAGCATTTTTTCCAGATTTTCAAGACATTGTTCGAATGAGTTTCCAAAGACTGAGAAGTCATCCATGAAAACTTCCATTGAGTGTTCAATCATGTCATGAAAAATTGCTACCATGCATCTTTGAAATGTAGCAGGAGCATTACACAATCCAAACGGCATTCGTCGATACGCAAAAGTGCCATATGGACAGGTGAATGTCGTTTTCTCTTGATCTTCGGGAGCAATGGGAATTTGAAAGTACCCTGAGAATCCGTCGAGGAAACAATAGAACATTTTTCCAGAGAGTCTCTCGAGCATTTGGTCAATGAAAGGTAAAGGAAAGTGATCCTTTCTTGTGGCGTCATTGAGTTTGCGATAATCGATGCAAACTCTCCAACCTGTAACCGTACGAGTTGGAATAAGCTCATTCTTTTCGTTAGTTACCACAGTCATTCCTCCTTTCTTTGGAACAACTTGGACGGGACTGACCCAAGGCGAATCAGAAATAGGGTAAATCAAACCGGCATCTAGCAGTTTGATTACTTCTTTCTTCACCACCTCTTGCATGCTCGGATTTAAACGTCTTTGAGGTTGAATGACGGATTTGAAGTCCTCCTCCATCAATATTTTATGAGTGCAAAAGGATGGATTGATTCCCTTGATGTCCATGATTTTCCATGCAATTGCTCGTTTATGTGCTTTCAGCACATTGAGCAATTTATTCTTCTCTTCTTTTGATAGGGCAGATGAGATTATGACAGGAAGCTGAGAGGTATTTTCAATAAAAGCATATTCGAGATGAGATGGAAGTTCTTTGAGTTCTAAGGCCGGAGGGTATTCGATAGAAGGTTTGGCTTTAGGTTCTAATTCTTGATCGATGATCTCAAATGCTTCTTGACAAGATGATGTTTCGTCAACTTCGAGTTCTTGGATGATTTGGTGCTCACAGACGGGTTCAGTGGTTTGGATTTCTATTAATTGAGTATCGCAGGCTTCAATTTGACTAGTGTTCTTCAGATGACAGCTTATGATTGAGTCGCAAACATCAATGTAATAGAGTGAATCGTCATGATGTTGAGGATGTTTCATGGATTGTCCTATGTCGAATGTCACTTCCTCCTCATCCACTCGGAGTGTGAGTTTGCCGGTGGAAACATCAATGAGGGCTCGAGCGGTTGCTAAGAAAGGTCGACCTAAGATGAGAGGAACATTCTTATCCTCATCCATGTCGAGGATCACAAAATCAACGGGAAATACAAACTTGTCGATTTTAACTAAGAGATTTTCAACAATGCCCCTCGGATATTTGACAGAACGGTCAGCTAATTGGATGCTCATACGAGTAGGTCTAGGCTCACCTAAGTTTAGTTTTTCAAAAACTGCATAGGGCATGAGGTTAATACTAGCACCTAAATCGGCTAACGCGTTGCTGACAGAAAGATTTCCTATTAGGCAAGGTATGGTAAAACTCCCTGGATCAGTCATCTTTTGAGGTAGTTTGTTTTGAAGAACTGCTGAGCATTCCTTATTCAGAACTACATGTGATAACTCTTCCAGTTTCTTCTTGTTTGACAATACACCTTTTAAAAACTTAGCATAATTTGGCATTTGGGCTAAGGCTTCCACCAATGGCAGATTAATATGGAGTTGCTTGAACAATCCCAGAAATTTGTCATATTGTGCCTCCATTCGTTGTTGTCTCAGACGACCGGGATATGGAGGTGGTGGAACATAAGGTGGTGGTGGTACGTATTTCTTGGCTGGTTCTTCAACAATGACAGGTTGCTTTTGCTTGTCACTTGTATTACGTGGTGTCTCGAGTTCTATTTCTTCAAGGATGGGCTGTAATACAGGTGCATCACCTTGAGTGGTTTTGCCACTCCTTGTGGTGATGGCTTTGACTTGAGCATTAGGGTTTGTTACAGTATTGCTGGGCAAAGCACCTTGGGGTCTCACAGATAGTTGTTGTGCTATCTGTCCCACCTGGTTTTCAATGGTTTGCAATGATGCTTTGTTGCTTTTGATTTCAGCTTCGTTTCTTTGGAACCTTTCCTCGTTTCTTCGATCAGATTTCCGGATGTACTCATCTGTGGCTTGTGTGGTTAACAACAATTGCTGTAGTAAATCTTCCATTGATGATGCTCCACGGTCTTGATTACTACTGCTTGGACCTTGATATGGTGGTTTCTGTTGCTGGTAAGGTGGCCTACGGTTGAATCCAGTTGATGGTTGGCTGTTACCGGCTTCTCTGTAATTCGGATTGCTCCTCCAATTTGAGTTGTTGCTATATGCGTTGTTTGGGCCTCCTATGTAGTCAACATCTTCCATCATCATAATGCCTTGCGGGCATTCATTGGTCTTGTGTGAGCTTCCACATGTGTTGCATCGTGTTGGAGTCTTTTTAAGTTCAGCTTGCAATTGTTCGAATCGTTTGGTTAAGGATTCTAACTGGGCTGTGATCAGTGTTTCAGAATCTACTTGATGAATTCCTCTAGAGTTGATTTTGTTTCTTAAGGGATTGTAAGCAAAACTCTTCTTAGCTGCTTTCTCTAGGGCTTGGTATGCTTCTGTTGGTGTGACACTTCCGAAATCTCCTCCCGCACTTTGGTCTACGGCTTGTTTGTGTGCTCCGCTGATTGCATCATAAAAGGTTTGACACTGCAGCCACAGATCGAGTCCGTGATGTGGGCATCTCCGAAGGAGACCTTTATATCTCTCCCATGCTGCGTGTAATGATTCATCATCGTCTTGGCGAAAGCTTGTGATACTGCTTCTCAATTTGGCAGTGCGATCGGGTGGAAAGTATTTCAACAGGAATTGTTCAGCCATTTCCGCCCATGTGGTGATGGAACCAGGCGGAAGTGAATCGAGCCAGTCGATGGCTCGGCCGCGAAGTGAAAATGGAAAAAGTCGTAGTCTAATAGCATCGTCTGAACAGTTGTTGATTTTGAAAGTTGCACAGATACGAAGGAATCGTGAGATGTGAGCGTTAGGGTCTTCGTCTTGCAATCCGTGAAACTGAACAGAGTTTTCTACGAGTTGAATAATACTAGACTTAATCTCGAAATTGTTGGCCGCTATTGCTGGTTGGACAACACTAGACTCATAACCGTCGATTGATGGTGTGGCATAGTGCGTCATCTTCATTTCCTCATCTTGATTAGCCATGTCTCCCTCGGATGGTGTATCTTCTGAGATGTCTTCTTCGATGATTGTTGCTGCTTGTTGCGGTCTTTCACGTATCCTTTGTCGGAAAAGTCGTTCAGGTTCCGAAAGAGGTGAAACAAGTTCAGGACTAGACGAGTCGGACATACACTAACCTAAGGAAGCATAAACTATCTAAGGCAAAAATGAATCAGGCAATTGTAACTAAACTAACTAAGGTAAACTAACTATAAAAATCAAAATGAATTTGAACAAAAATATTAACAAGATATAAACAGGACAGTCAAAAATTTAGATTGTCTTTCAAACTTGCCGTGTGTCCCCGGCAACGGCGCCAAAAACTTGATGCGGTGTGAAAGTATATATATATTGATAAAGAATTTTCGCACAGATTCAGTTTTAAATGGTTGTTACTATTACTAACTACACACACAAAAGGCAAGTGCACCTATCGTGAGTAATATAGCGATGGTAAGAACCGAGTATCAATCCGTGGACACACTGAGACTACTCAACTATCCTTGTAATTGACTATCGATTTTTGTTTAAGAGAATGATGAATTGACTTGATATAAATTAGGGTTCTAAACTAACGATAAAATAAGAAATAAAGTAAAACAAGTTGAAACTTTTGGATTTAGAATCAAAGGATAAAGGCTATCATCCTAACTTGGACTACACTTATGTAATTGTGATGAAGTGGTGGTGTGATTAAAGATATTGATTAAAGTAATTGTGTTAACGTTTATAAAGATGAGCTGGCGCGATTTCTCGTCTATCCGCTCCGTAGTGACCAAGACCAACACAGGCTGAGATTTACTGCTTAGGTCAAGGCCCTAGTGATGTAGGTAAATCTTTTGTGTCCTTTTCGACATACGATTTCTGAAAACATAACTTAATGTAAGAAAAGAGTTGATCAAGTTCTATTCTAACATACCATTAATTTTAGAAAACCATAACAATTACTGTAGATTTCTCAGACTAATAAAAGGGAACCCGTAAATGATCAGAAAGTTAAGATCTTATGATTTCTAATAACCATCTCTAGTTAATTAGCCATAGTTGTTATGAATAAAAGTTGATCATACGTTTTTCAACCGTGTATGACAATCACAATTACAAACCATAAACTTATACCCCCCGTTCAAATGTAGGTGCTACCCATCGAAAGTTTTCCCAAGACCACCATAACATTAACACAATATTTATCACACCATTAATTCACCACAAATTACATAAGTTTCATCCAAGTAGGATGATAATATGAGTTTAGCTCATGACGAGCTGTAATGTAACAAACAACATAGAATAGATATGGATTCATTGATAAAATAGAACAATCAAACCAATGATCCACAATGGATGGTGTTTAGACAATCCCGAGCTTCTTCCAAGTGTTGTATACACCTCCCGAGCCTCCAAATGATCTTCAAAGTGTGATTCCCGAGAGAATTCTGCAGAGTGTCACTTCCACCAAAAGCTCTCCAAAATGAAGAGCTTGGACCTCTATTTATAGGCTTCCCGGAGTGCTTAAGCACGGCCCCGTGACAAAAAGGCACGGCCCCGTGCTAGTACAATGCTTACGAAAGTTGGTCGGTTCGTACGTGCAGGAGCTGTCGGGGCACGGCCCCGTGACAAAATAGGCACGGCCCCGTGAAAGGGGGAATCACGGCCCCGTGTCCATATGGGGCACGACCCCGTGATCACTTTTGGGGGACAGTACTTTTGTCCTGTCAGATGTCCAAACACGGGGGTGTGTCAAATTAGCACGGGGGCGTGTTTCAGGCAAGGCATGGGGGCGTGCTTAATGAGGCATGGCCCCCTGCTTGGAGCTTTAAGCTTGGATTTCTTCAATTTCTTGTCCATTATGCTCCTTTTGTCCATCTTGCCCTTCACAACACCTGAAAACACAATTAAAAGATTTTAAGTACATAATCACCATATTTCGGGAGGAATCAAGGAATAAATGATGTGCTTTTGATAGTGTTTATATGTGTAATTTGGAGCACATCAAATAGCCTTAATGGAACCCCTTTACAATAGGTGAACTCACTATCCCATATACTAACTAAGTACAAGCCGACAAAACCTTCACATAGGAATTGCCCATGTAACATAGTTAATTTTCCCTTTTCCTTTTTATGTGTATATTTATTAGTTATAATAATTCAAATCAGAGGGCGCGAATCCTCTCTTTACATTTATCCTCATTTGGGTTGTAAGTGGAACTATAATGGTAAACTTTACATAGTGCACATCTGCCTTCTCAACACAGAACAGTCATCCCGAATGACTTATAAGATTTTGTGCATCTTGGTAAGGACCACATGTCCAAACCTTTGTGGGGTAAGTGACTCCCCGATAGTACTATCCAAAAGATCCCTGCCTTGTTAATAGTCCAGTTTACAGAGAAGGGTTTTCATTGTAACCATATGTAATCATAAATGTGATCAATTATTATATTAACATAATACACAAAAATAATTTGAAATTTCAATTACAACATGTATCCATCCCCAAAATATTTAAATGATTAAAAGGGGAATAGTTAAGTATGAACTCACCTCAGTTCTTGTGTGGTGTTAACAAGCTAGTAAATTCCTCCTAAGGAATTATAATTCACATAAGCAAATAGATACAAATCCATAACCTAAATAAGTTAGATCTTGAACCTGGAGTTCAATTGATCTAGGGTTTGGTTTTCTGGGATTTGTTACAAACATATAATTAAATCATTTAATTATTTTTGTTAATTCGTTAATAACTAAAGATTTGCATTTCATTTGATTAATTTAATAATGATTTATAATATCATTATGTTCTAAATAAATTTTTAGACATTATTTAAATATGTAAGTTTGTATTTAATTTAGTAAGATTTTATAATTAAATTTATAAAATCTAATTTGTATTATCTTATCAAATAAGTAATGTTTACAAGTTTTAATTTATTATTAATCTACACCTTTAATTAGTATATTTATAAGAAACAACCTAAAATAACACTTGTAAATAATTTATGAAATTATATAATCTTTATAATTTCCACAATTATCATGGTTTATCCATAATTACAGATAATATAGTGTCCAATCATAAATTAATAATTTAAATTATTATTTAGGGTCCATTTTTATAAAAATAACTATTTTTACATTTGTAAATAATATTTTATAAAAATTATTAAGGTGTTTTTAATAAATAATTTTATAGAAAATTACTTAGACGCTTTTAAAATAAAAGAAGTTTATAAAAGTTATTTTTATAATTTTTAGGTATTTTTGTATATTTTTAAAAAGCTTAAAAAGGCATTTAAAAAATAAGTGAGGTTGCCCGGGGTCGAACCCGGGACCTCATGGTTGGAATGTGCTCGGGGAACCAGTGAACCAAAGGCCTCAGCCGCGGTAACTCTGGGTTTGTAATTCTTATAAAGACTGGTTCAATTAATCCCCCAAATCCCCACGAACCCTAGTTCGATTTGGGCAAAAATTGAAGATCAATTCGACAATGTTAACAGTTAGATTCATGGGGCTTTTAATCCCCATGTAAAATCGAGTAGGTATGTATGCTTAATTACCTGAATTGAAACTTAGATCGATGGGAACAAGTTAGAAACAAGTCGCGGCAATGGAGGTGATCGAAGGGGACGTTTGAGTTTGTTTGAGATGGATTTCTGAGTTGCAATAGATTAGATACATTATATGATAGTGTGAGTGACTTTAATTTCGATTATTATAGTGTTTAGTGCGATTCGAGGCTGAAAAACCGGCCGAAGTGGGGTGGTTGGTCGATTGCACTTAATCGGATATATTTTTCAAATCAAAGTGGGGCTCGAGTTCGAATCTTACATGCGAGGCTGTCGGGCATTTAATTTGGTTAAAATATCGAGTGGTTTTGGCTGTGGTGGCTCGCCGGAGCATGCCGGAGAGGTGGCCGGAGGGGGATCGACGGGGGCGGGCGGTGGGTTGGGTTATTTAAACAAAATTACACAAATAGTCCCTCAACTTTCAAGTTCTATTATTTTATGTGAAAACTTTATGTTTAAAGTTTCTAAATTGTCACAAATACCCCTTGGACTTTTTAAATCCAATTTATTTTAAAATTTGTTTATTTTCTTAATAATCTTTACAAATTACAAATAACAATATTATCATTATTATTATTATTTTAATTATTACTATTATTATTTACATTATTATTAATATTATTATTATAATTCTTGAAATTAACATCAACGTATTTAAACTTAATTGTTTATAAAAATTAACTTTAATAAAAATTTGAGATGTTACAGTTTAAACCCGATAATTCAATTAAAGGTAACGAAATTTTTCGGGTTGTCACAATGTGGGCTTGGTGAAGTTGATGCCCTCAGTAGCTAGGATCTCGCTTGGGGTTTTAAGCAAAGGAGGGAAGGTTACTGATGTGCTCCAAATTACACATATAAACACTATCAAAAGCACATCATTTATTCCTTGATTCCTCCCGAAATATGGTGATTATGTACTTAAAATCTTCTAATTGTGTTTTCAGGTGTTGTGAAGGGCAAGATGGACAAAAGGAGCATAATGGACAAGAAAGTGAAGAAATCCAAGCTTAAAGCTCCAAGCAGGGGGCCATGCCTCATTAAGCACGCCCCCATGCCTTGCCTGAAACACGCCCCCGTGCTAATTTGACACACCCCCGTATTTGGACATCTGACAGGACAAAAGTACTGTCCCCCAAAAGTGATCACGGGGTCGTGCCCCATATGGACACAGGGCCGTGATTCCCCCTTTCACGGGGCCGTGCCTATTTTGTCACGGGGTCGTGCCCCGACAGCTCCTGCACGTACGAACCGACCAACTTTCGTAAGCATTGTACTAGCACGGGGCCGTGCCTTTTTGTCACGGGGCCGTGCTTAAGCACTCCGGGAAGCCTATAAATAGAGGTCCAAGCTCTTCATTAAAAAAAAGCTTTTTGGTGGAAGTGACACTCTGCAGAATTCTCTCGGGAATCACACTTTGAAGATCATTTGGAGGCTCGGGAGGTGTATACAACACTTGGAAGAAGCTCGGGATTGTCTAAACACCATCCATTGTGGATCATTGGTTTGATTGTTCTATTTTATCAATGAATCCATATCTATCTTCTATGTTGTTTGTTACATTACAGCTCGTCATGAGCTAAACTCATATTATCATCCTACTTGGATGAAACTTATGTAATTTGTGATGAATTAATGGTGTGATAAATATTGTGTTAATGTTATGGTGGTCTTGGGAAAACTTTCGATGGGTAGCACCTACATTTGAACGGGGGGTTATAAGTTTATGGTTTGTAATTGTGATTGTCATACACGGTTGAAAAACGTATGATCAACTTTTATTCATAACAACTATGGCTAATTAACTAGAGATGGTTATTAGAAATCATAAGATCTTAACTTTCTGATCATTTACGGGTTTCCTTTTATTAGTCTGAGAAATCTACAGTAATTGTTATGGTTTTCTAAAATTAATGGTATGTTAGAATAGAACTTGATCAACTCTTTTCTTACATTAAGTTATGTTTTCAGAAATCGTATGTCGAAAAGGACACAAAAGATTTACCTACATCACTAAGGCCTTGACCTAAGCAGTAAATCTCAGCCTGTGTTGGTCTTGGTCACTACGGAGCGGATAGACGAGAAATCGCGCCAGCTCATCTTTATAAACGTTAACACAATTACTTTAATCAATATCTTTAATCACACCACCACTTCATCACAATTACATAAGTGTAGTCCAAGTTAGGATGATAGCCTTTATCCCTTGATTCTAAATCCAAAAGTTTTAACTTGTTTTACTTTATTTCTTATTTTTATCGTTGGTTTAAAACCCTAATTTATATCAAGTCAATTCATCATTCTCTTAAACAAAAATCGATAGTCAATTACAAGGATTGTTGAGTAGTCTTAGTGTGTCCACGGATTGATACTCGGTTCTTACCATCACTATATTACCTCACGATAGGTGCACTTGCCTTTTGTGTGTGTAGTTAGTAATAGTAACAACCATTTAAAACTGAATCTGTGCGAAAATTCTTTATCAAATATATATATACTTTCACACCGCATCAAGTTTTTGGCGCCGTTGCCGGGGAACACACGGCAAGTTTGAAAGACAATCTAAATTTTTGACTGTCCTGTTTATATCTTGTTAATATTTTGTTCAAATTCATTTCGATTTTTATAGTTAGTTTACCTTAGTTAGTTTAGTTACAATTGCCTGATTCATTTTTGCCTTAGATAGTTTATGCTTCCTTAGGTTAGTGTATGTCCGACTCGTCTAGTCCTGAACTTGTTTCACCTCTTTCGGAACCTGAACGACTTTTCCGACAAAGGATACGTGAAAGACCGCAACAAGCAGCAACAATCATCGAAGAAGACATCTCAGAAGATACACCATCCGAGGGAGACATGGCTAATCAAGATGAGGAAATGAAGATGACGCACTATGCCACACCATCAATCGACGGTTATGAGTCTAGTGTTGTCCAACCAGCAATAGCGGCCAACAATTTCGAGATTAAGTCTAGTATTATTCAACTCGTAGAAAACTCTGTTCAGTTTCACGGATTGCAAGACGAAGACCCTAACGCTCACATCTCACGATTCCTTCGTATCTGTGCAACTTTCAAAATCAACAACTGTTCAGACGATGCTATTAGACTACGACTTTTTCCATTTTCACTTCGCGGCCGAGCCATCGACTGGCTCGATTCACTTCCGCCTGGTTCCATCACCACATGGGCGGAAATGGCTGAACAATTCCTGTTGAAATACTTTCCACCCGATCGCACTGCCAAATTGAGAAGCAGCATCACAAGCTTTCGCCAAGACGATGATGAATCATTACACGCAGCATGGGAGAGATATAAAGGTCTCCTTCGGAGATGCCCACATCACGGACTCGATCTGTGGCTGCAGTGTCAAACCTTTTATGATGCAATCAGCGGAGCACACAAACAAGCCGTAGACCAAAGTGCGGGAGGAGATTTCGGAAGTGTCACACCAACAGAAGCATACCAAGCCCTAGAGAAAGCAGCTAAGAAGAGTTTTGCTTACAATCCCTTGAGAAACAAAATCAACTCTAGAGGAATTCATCAAGTAGATTCTGAAACACTGATCACAGCCCAGTTAGAATCCTTAACCAAACGATTCGAACAATTGCAAGCTGAACTTAAAAAGACTCCAACACGATGCAACACATGTGGAAGCTCACACAAGACCAATGAATGCCCGCAAGGCATTATGATGATGGAAGATGTTGACTACGTAGGAGGCCCAAACAACGCATATAGCAACAACTCAAATTGGAGGAGCAATCCGAATTACAGAGAAGCCGGTAACAGCCAACCATCAACTGGATTCAACCGTAGGCCACCTTACCAGCAACAGAAACCACCATATCAAGGTCCAAGCAGTAGTAATCAAGACCGTGGAGCATCATCAATGGAAGATTTACTACAGCAATTGTTGTTAACCACACAAGCCATAGATGAGTACATCCGGAAATCTGATCGAAGAAACGAGGAAAGGTTCCAAAGAAACGAAGCTGAAATCAAAAGCAACAAAGCATCATTGCAAACCATTGAAAACCAGGTGGGACAGATAGCACAACAACTATCTGTGAGACCCCAAGGTGCTTTGCCCAGCAATACTGTAACAAACCCTAATGCTCAAGTCAAAGCCATCACCACAAGGAGTGGCAAAACCACTCAAGGTGATGCACCTGTATTACAGCCCATCCTTGAAGAAATAGAACTCGAGACACCACGTAATACAAGTGACAAGCAAAAGCAACCTGTCATTGTTGAAGAACCAGCCAAGAAATACGTACCACCACCACCTTATGTTCCACCACCTCCATATCCCGGTCGTCTGAGACAACAACGAATGGAGGCACAATATGGCAAATTTCTGGGATTGTTCAAGCAACTCCATATTAATCTGCCATTGGTGGAAGCCTTAGCCCAAATGCCAAATTATGCTAAGTTTTTAAAAGGTGTATTGTCAAACAAGAAGAAACTGGAAGAGTTATCACATGTAGTTCTGAATAAGGAATGCTCAGCAGTTCTTCAAAACAAACTACCTCAAAAGATGACTAATCCAGGGAGTTTTACCATACCTTGCCTAATAGGAAATCTTTCTGTCAGCAACGCGTTAGCCGATTTAGGTGCTAGTATTAACCTCATGCCCTATGCAGTTTTTGAAAAACTAAACTTAGGTGAGCCTAGACCTACTCGTATGAGCATCCAATTAGCTGACCATTCTGTCAAATATCCGAGGGGCATTGTTGAAAATCTCTTAGTTAAAATCGACAAGTTTGTATTTCCCGTTGATTTTGTGATCCTCGACATGGATGAGGATAAGAATGTTCCTCTCATCTTAGGTCGACCTTTCTTAGCAACCGCTCGAGCCCTCATTGATGTTTGCACCGGCAAACTCACACTCCGAGTGGATGAGGAGGAAGTGACATTCGACATAGGACAATCCATGAAACATCCTCAACATCATGACGATTCACTCTATTACATTGATGTTTGCGACTCAATCATAAGCTGTCATCTGAAGAACACTAGTCAAATTGAAGCCTGCGATACTCAATTAATAGAAATCCAAACCACTGAACCCGTCTGTGAGCACCAAATCATCCAAGAACTCGAAGTTGACGAAACATCATCTTGTCAAGAAGCATTTGAGATCATCGATCAAGAATTAGAACCTAAAGCCAAACCTTCTATCGAAGACCCTCCGGCCTTAGAACTCAAAGAACTTCCATCTCATCTCGAATATGCTTTTCTTGAAAATACCTCTCAGCTTCCTGTCATAATCTCATCCGCCCTATCAAAAGAAGAGAAGAATAAATTGCTCAATGTGCTGAAAGCACATAAACGAGCAATTGCATGGAAAATCATGGACATCAAGGGAATCAATCCATCCTTTTGCACTCACAAAATATTGATGGAGGAGGACTTCAAATCCGTCATTCAACCTCAAAGACGTTTAAATCCGAGCATGCAAGAGGTGGTGAAGAAAGAAGTAATCAAACTGCTAGATGCCGGTTTGATTTACCCTATTTCTGATTCGCCTTGGGTCAGTCCCGTCCAAGTTGTTCCAAAGAAAGGAGGAATGACTGTGGTAACTAACGAAAAGAATGAGCTTATTCCAACTCGTACGGTTACAGGTTGGAGAGTTTGCATCGATTATCGCAAACTCAATGACGCCACAAGAAAGGATCACTTTCCTTTACCTTTCATTGACCAAATGCTCGAGAGACTCTCTGGAAAAATGTTCTATTGTTTCCTCGACGGTTTCTCAGGGTACTTTCAAATTCCCATTGCTCCCGAAGATCAAGAGAAAACGACATTCACCTGTCCATATGGCACTTTTGCGTATCGACGAATGCCGTTTGGATTGTGTAATGCTCCTGCTACATTTCAAAGATGCATGGTAGCAATTTTTCATGACATGATTGAACACTCAATGGAAGTTTTCATGGATGACTTCTCAGTCTTTGGAAACTCATTCGAACAATGTCTTGGAAATCTGGAAAAAATGCTGGTTAGATGCGAGGACTCTAACCTTGTTCTAAATTGGGAAAAGTGTCATTTCATGGTTACTGAAGGAATAGTGTTGGGACACAAGATCTCTCGAGCAGGCCTCGAAGTTGATCAAGCTAAAGTGGACACTATTTCCAAACTTCCATATCCCACAACCGTGAAAGAAATTAGAAGTTTCCTAGGTCACGCAGGATTCTATCGCCGTTTCATTAAAGACTTTTCAAAAATCGCACGACCGATGACTCAACTTCTTGAGAAAGATGCAAAATTCGTGTTTTCCAACGAATGCATCAGTGCATTTGATCTATTAAAAGATAGGTTGGTCACCGCTCCAATTATGGTTTCCCCAGATTGGACGTTACCATTTGAACTCATGTGCGATGCAAGCGATTTTGCGGTAGGAGCCGTGTTAGGACAAAGGAAGGACAAGCAATTCCACCCAATTCACTATGCGAGCAAAACCTTAAACGACGCACAAGAAAACTACACAACCACTGAGAAAGAACTTCTCGCAGTAGTTTTCGCATTTGACAAATTCCGCTCGTATCTAGTCCTGTCAAAAACAGTCGTATATACCGATCATGCAGCCTTACGTTATCTGTTCAACAAGCAAGATGCAAAGCCGAGATTGATACGATGGATACTTCTGCTTCAAGAATTCGACATTGAGATTCGTGACAAGAAAGGAGCAGAAAATCTTGCGGCTGATCATCTTTCGCGTCTTGAAGATTCAAACCATCCACAAACCGAGGAATTCAAAATAAACGATAATTTCCCTCACGAATTCCTTTCGAACATCCAATCTTCAATCGATGAGTATCCTTGGTTTGCCGACTTCGCAAACTATTTGGCAAGCGGAATCCTTCTCAAAGGAATGACTTATCAGCAAAAGAAAAATTCTTTACTGATATTAAACATTACTATTGGGAAGATCCATACCTATTCAGAATCGGTGCAGACCAACTCATTCGAAGATGCGTATACGGAAGTGAAGCGGAACAAATCCTAAGGCACTGTCATGAAGGACCCACAGGAGGCCACCATGGAGCAACTCTAACAGCCAAAAAGGTCTTCGATTCTGGATTCTATTGGCCAACGATCTTCAAAGATGCTCACAACATGGTACGCACCTGTGATGCATGTCAAAGAGCAACCAACATCTCGACACGGGATGAGATGCCTCAGAAACCCGTTCAAGTATGCGAAGTATTTGATGTATGGGGTATTGATTTCATGGGGCCATTCCCGGTATCATTTGGAAATCGTTACATCTTAGTAGCAGTTGATTATGTCTCAAAATGGGCCGAAGCTCAAGCCCTACCCACCAACGATGCAAGAAATGTTGTCAGATTCCTTAAGAAATTATTCTCTCGTTTTGGTACCCCCAAGGCTTTGATTAGTGATCGAGGGACCCATTTTTGTAACAACCAGCTCGAAAGAGCAATGGCCCGTTATGGAGTAAATCATCGGTTTACAACCGCTTATCATCCACAAGCGAATGGCCAAGCGGAAGTCACTAATCGAGGTATCAAACGAATCCTGGAAAAAACCGTAGGACAAAATCACAAGGACTGGTCTGCCAAGCTAGACGACGCATTATGGGCTTTTCGAACAGCCTTTAAGACTCCCATTGGCACAACACCGTTTAAACTCGTTTATGGGAAGTCGTGTCATCTACCTGTGGAATTGGAACATAAAGCCTATTGGGCACTCAAAGCAGCAAATCTAGACCAAGGCCTTGCAGGAAAGAATCGATTTCTACAAATCCACGAACTCGAGGAACTGAGAGAACAAGCATACGAAAACGCTAGGGTTTACAAGGAAAAGACAAGGAAATTCCACAACTCTCGTTTAAGGAGCACTAAACGATTTCACGTGGGGGAACGTGTCTTACTGTATAACTCTCGCTTACGTCTGTTTCCCGGAAAGTTAAAATCACGTTGGTCTGGACCTTACACGATTAAAAATATGTTTCCAAATGGTGCAATCGAAATTGACAACCAAGACGGTTTGAGTTTCAAAGTGAATGGGCATCGTTTAAAGCCATATAACGATGGGCCAACCAAGATTTTCTCGGAGGAATTACACCTCCGCCCCGACGAGGATTAAGTGTGGGGAAGGGTCGCGCCGAAGACCCGAAACGAAAACACGACACCTGTACATAGATTTTATCTCAAATTTTAGCTTTTTGTAAGACTCCCAAGCACAAGCACGGGGCCGTGCCTATCCAAGCACGCCCCCGTGACTCTGACAAACTTTTTCCACGATCTCCGCTGACGACTCTGGAACGTTGCAGGACGAATTTAAGGCGACTTCTGATAAGCACGGGGCCGTGCCTACCCAAGCACGCCCCCGTGATCAACTTTGCAGACTTGTGTATAAATACCACACTTGTTCCAAGCTTTCATCACACCCAATTCTGCTAAAATCTCACGAAGAAAAGATGAAAGAATCCAGTCAAGGAAGTTCCAATTGGAATCCCGCAACGAAGCCTCGAACTGAAACGAGAGAGCCAACGACTCAAGAGTATTTCTTTAAGCTCCATGAGCTGATCAAGAAATTGACGGAGATGAATCTCACCGCAACTCAACGCTTGGCTGAACTCATCCAAAAGGTTCAGGACATGAGCGAGGAGCTTGTTTCCATCAACCGTCGGCTCGCGGAACTCAGCAACCGCACTTCGCACTACCCTATCCCGACCCTTCCACACGAAATGTGTGGAGGCTTCTTTTAGAAGCATTCCGTGCAGGGTCATGTGCGCTAGTGCGCGTTAAGGAGTCTGGTTTTGCAGTTTCAGATTCCCGGTTATTAACGTATTATGTAATAGTAGGAGATAGGAAAATGTATTTGTCGCTTGGTTTGTTTATTTGAATTCTAGGACTAATTTCGTAACTTCTCTGATGAATTGGACGTGTCAAAACTTATCCGGGTAAATTACGCAACGCGCGAAATTGAAAAACGGAACAACAAAATTCTGAACCGAGACTGCACAAGTCAATCACGGCCCCGTGCCTATATGACCACGGCCCCGTGACGACAAATTTTCGACAAAACCTGACTTGTTCCAGTATTTTGTCTTGTTCCCCTTCAATGTCAAGTGTTAAAGCCCGATTATTTTGACCTGCAACTCCATTTCTCTTTCATTTTCATATCAATTTTTTTTTTAAGTTTTCTTTCTTGTGTTCAAGCTTCATTTCAAGGTGATAATCAAGAAGGTTAGTATGTCATTTTCCATGATTATGATAGCTATTTGCATGTATTTAGGTGATTAGGTTTCTAAGCAACCGAAATCCTAATGGTTATATGTAAGAGCTTATGCTTAAACGTAATGGAATTATGAATGCTTCATGCCTCTTTGTTTATGTTCTTTTGAAAGTTGATTAGTGATAATTAGTTTGATTAGTTAGTAATTAGTGTTTAAATGTCATTTTCCATAGAATTAGTGTTAGTGTTAGTATGTTTCCCGTTAGTGTCACAAAGACTATCTTCATAATGTGTGGTGAATTCTTTGTTAATCATGTTCAAGATACAAGGATTGATAAGTAATGTTGAAACATTATATATATTTTTTATCTTGAATTATTAACAATTGATAAAAGTGTTTAACGTATAATTTTTGGTTTTCCAAGCAAGAAAATGACAAATTTATGCTTAATCAAGGATTTACAAACAAAACCACATTGGCTCGAGTTGAAATTTCATAATTCAAAATGTTAACCGCACCCCCACGTTTCAAGAGGCACACCCCCATGTTTGACAAATTTTTCTTAAAAAGCAACTGTGTCAGCTATTTTTCAAAACAAGTTGACAAAAAGGGGTGACGTGGCTTTTGAAAATCAATCTTTCCCCTAAAATAGATAGTTTATTCCAAAAATCTGTTTTGTATATATTAACTGATTTGTCCAAATTTCAGGATCATGAACCATCCATACTTGCAATTTGGAGGAAACCGTGAAAGATGGTGTCGTGATCGATTGCAAAGGCTTTTGCAAAGGGCCGAAAGGTCACATTTGCAAGCCGATGAAGAAACCTTGGTGGTAGTCGGACAGCTCGAAAGATATAACAATTTATTGAGTATTCAGTGGAAGCGGTTGTTTTCACAAAACAGGCCTTCCATTTATGAACTAACTCTTGAATTTTTAGCATCTTTCAGATTTAGCATGAAAGACTCCGACCCTTGGGATGAGGAAGCAGTTACATTCAGACTGGGAGGGCATTGGAGAAAAACATCCATCGCTTTGTTTGGTGTCTATCTAGGAATATATACAGAACAGGAAATGGAGGAGGAAGCAATCTCAGGAATGCCAGCTTATCATACATTCCCAGATGAGGAAAGTAGGGACGCAGAAAGCGGCGCCATGAGAAAGGCATTTTGGGAGAAGATTGGAACAGGGGCATTCAACTCAAGTAAAACCAAGAGTAGTCAGATTCGGGACCCATTGCTACGATACATACATCGGTTGCTTAGCCATTCGATAACAGCTCGTGGACAAAGCGAGGGAGTTGTTAGCTTGAGAGACTTGTTTATCTTATACTGTATGACTAATCATTTGCCTTGCAACATTGGGTATTTGTTTTGTAACTTGTTTGCCAGGAATGCAACTGCTGGTGCCCCGACACCAATGTTTGGAGGAAGCTGGATCTTGAATTTATATGAGAGTTACGGGTGTAACACGGAAGGAACCGAAGGAGTAATGCCAGGATTGTTGGACTTAAGCATTTGCACAAGCATGTACATGATTACAACCTTACCAAATGGACAACCGAGATTCATGGATAGGAAGGGACAAATCTGGGATCCGGCAGACCCCGAAGAGATTATCATGGATCTTGATATGCC
Organism: Flaveria linearis; assembly: GCA_024085815.1. Classification (NCBI taxonomy): domain Eukaryota; kingdom Viridiplantae; phylum Streptophyta; class Magnoliopsida; order Asterales; family Asteraceae; genus Flaveria; species Flaveria linearis. Next base: position 114,437,865 of record CM044001.1, on the reverse strand, counting down.
AGCACATCATGAAGACGCCGGGGCCTCCAGCTCACACGCCGGAGAATTTCCAACCATGTTAGACCTCTATGAAGCAATTCAGACCACCAGTGACCATGCAAGGAGATCATTCGAATACGCGCAACAAGCTTTCAACCGCGTCGAAAATCTGAACTCTCGAGTGGACGACATGAGCAATGATATAACATACATCAGAAGCCGAATGTATTATGAGTGGGGGGATATCCCACCATAAAGCCCTTGAAAATCCACATCACTTTCAGGGGCCGGGCACAATCGTTTTGTGCCAATCTATCCTTTACTTTATGTTATTTTATTTTTATTTTGTGTGTTTAGGATTTTAATGCTTTCAATAAATGGATGATATTTCAGGTGATCCCGATGGTTCTCGCAAGCAAAGATACAAGTCAACTTCATAATATTTTGGGGAGTATCTCGTTTCCATACCTTGTTTTTAATTTATCTATCACATTGGGGACAATGTGAATTTTAAGTGTGGGGATGGATTAATCGAGACACATACTTAATACTTTGCTAAGATTAGGTCCAAATTGAAAATTTTTAACCAAATCACTTAACCATCAATTTTTGTGACACGAAGCCAAAAATTTAAACAATTTTTTTAAATAATCCAAATTATAAATATACGTTTTCGGGAAATAAATAAGTAAATAAAAGAAATCCAAATAAAAATTGAAAATATTTTTGTGATGTCCTTAAAAGCAATAATCAAGTAAACATATGTAATCATGCAAAATGAAACACTTTTACCCAATTCCATCCATTTGTGAGTTTATTTTTGAGCCCTGAACAGCTTTTGCAAATATTTGAAATATTTGCAATTTTACTTTCATTCTGGATTCAATTGAGAGTACCTCATGATACGTGTGATTAGAACTTGCTTTGGGTATACATTTCAAGACCTTAATTAGTATTTTCTGCATAAAAATGAGTTAGGCATTAGGAAGCCCTTAACCATTCAAGCCACAACCATTTTCTTTTAATCTTCCTTTCCCGAACGTCAACCCTAGTTAGCCCCGTTGAGCCTAAACATTTTATTTTTTTTATCACCCGAATCACCAAGTCACTCAACCAAAAAGCCTTCAACAAAACCTATTTTTCGTTAAAGACACGATTTTGGTTTATTTAAAAAAAAAAAAAAAAGAAAAGAAAAGAAAAGAAAAAAGAGAAAAAAAAAAAGAAAAAAAGAAAAATTTGGTCTTTTACCGGCAGACCTAAAAGAACTGGAATGCATTTTTTTGATTTTAATTTGCTTTGTTGCCTTCATCACGCAAAACCGGGACTTCCCCCGGAAATCCGCGAACAAATTTACAACCTCACGTACGACGCAAGAAAGAAATGGCGAAAAAAGGAACAAGTTCCGCCATTTTGTGGAATTTCAAAAAGCGCCATAAAGAGACGGGCAAAAAGATACGAAAGATGCCCGAATTGTGGAAATTGGTCACACGATGGAAAATGCAAAAAGAACCAAACTGAATCCCAATACGAATACACAGAACTGATCCGATTGGGTGCTATTAGGCTTCAAGCCGAACGATCCTTACGAAAGGATAGTTTTGTGTATCTTCGGGTAAAGGATGAAGTACGGTTTCTAAAAGCAAAATACGGTCTTGACAATCTGACCTTAAACGAGTCCTCAAGTTAGCATATCCCTTCTAGCTTGAAGTATTGTATAGGGAACTCTTTACTGCTTTCCTTGTACTTTATGTTAGAAAAATAAACCAAGACCGTCGTCTTTAGCATTTAGCCACTCTTTCCAAACACTCCACACCCGAGCCCGAGCCAAGTTACAACCCATCAAAAGACCTAATGATTTATGCAAGTAAATATCTAAGTAGGTGGAGAATTGATCCCTTAGCAAGCTTATGATTCCACACGTATTCATGCTAGGCAATTGAGCGTATTAGTCATACTTCATCTTATGTATGATTTCATATATTCAGCCGAGCGTGAGAGTATTTTGTGAGGAGTGTGGACTTTGCATGATTATAATCTTTACTAACAATCCCATTGCTTGCTAGGATATCATTCTATATATGCTTAAAATGTTTGCATTTGGATGAAATAATTTTTACTTGCATATTTCCCGAAAGACATATTTATCTTTTGTTTTATTTGGTTTTTGGTGGAGTTGTCATTTTAAGTGATTTGCTTGAGGACAAGCAAAGTTTAAGTGTGGGGATATTTGATGTGCTCCAAATTACACATATAAACACAATCAAAAGCACATCATTTATTCCTTGATTCCTCCCGAAATATGGTGATTATGTACTTAAAATCTTTTAATTGTGTTTTCAGGTGTTGTGAAGGGCAAGATGGACAAAAGGAGCATAATGGACAAGAAATTGAAGAAATCCAAGCTTAAAGCTCCAAGCAGGGGGCCATGCCTCATTAAGCACGCCCCCATGCCTTGCCTGAAACACGCCCCCGTGCTAATTTGACACACCCCCGTGTTTGGACATCTGACAGGACAAAAGTACTGTCCCCCAAAAGTGATCACGGGGCCGTGCCCCATATGGACACGGGGTCGTGATTCCCCCTTTCACGAGGCCGTGCCTATTTTGTCACGGGGTCGTGCCCCGACAGCTCCTGCACGTACGAACCGACCAACTTTCGTAAGCATTGTACTAGCACGGGGCCGTGCCTTTTTGTCACGGGGCCGTGCTTAAGCACTCCGGGAAGCCTATAAATAGAGGTCCAAGCTCTTCATTAAAAAAAAGCTTTTTGGTGGAAGTGACACTCTGCAGAATTCTCTCGGGAATCACACTTTGAAGATCATTTGGAGGCTCGGGAGGTGTATACAACACTTGGAAGAAGCTCGGGATTGTCTAAACACCATCCATTGTAGATCATTGGTTTGATTGTTCTATTTTATCAATGAATCCATATCTATCTTCTATGTTGTTTGTTACATTACAGCTCGTCATGAGCTAAACTCATATTATCATCCTACTTGGATGAAACTTATGTAATTTGTGATGAATTAATGGTGTGATAAATATTGTGTTAATGTTATGGTGGTCTTGGGAAAACTTTCGATGGGTAGCACCTACATTTGAACGGGGGGTTATAAGTTTATGGTTTGTAATTGTGATTGTCATACACGGTTGAAAAACGTATGATCAACTTTTATTCATAACAACTATGGCTAATTAACTAGAGATGGTTATTAGAAATCATAAGATCTTAACTTTCTGATCATTTACGGGTTTCCTTTTATTAGTCTGAGAAATCTACAGTAATTGTTATGGTTTTCTAAAATTAATGGTATGTTAGAATAGAACTTGATCAACTCTTTTCTTACATTAAGTTATGTTTTCAGAAATCGTATGTCGAAAAGGACACAAAAGATTTACCTACATCACTAGGGCCTTGACCTAAGCAGTAAATCTCAGCCTGTGTTGGTCTTGGTCACTACGGAGCGGATAGACGAGAAATCGCGCCAGCTCATCTTTATAAACGTTAACACAATTACTTTAATCAATATCTTTAATCACACCACCACTTCATCACAATTACATAAGTGTAGTCCAAGTTAGGATGATAGCCTTTATCCCTTGATTCTAAATCCAAAAGTTTCAACTTGTTTTACTTTATTTCTTATTTTTATCGTTAGTTTAAAACCCTAATTTATATCAAGTCAATTCATCATTCTCTTAAACAAAAATCGATAGTCAATTACAAGGATTGTTGAGTAGTCTTAGTGTGTCCACGGATTGATACTCGGTTCTTACCATCACTATATTACCTCACGATAGGTGCACTTGCCTTTTGTGTGTGTAGTTAGTAATAGTAACAACCATTTAAAACTGAATCTGTGCGAAAATTCTTTATCAAATATATATATACTTTCACACCGCATCAGTTACGTTGGGACCTTGCGGGTTTCGGATTGGGGGTGTGAAGCGAGGTTGGAAAGACGGGTTTCGCTGAGGGTGACGTGGTTGGAAACGGGGTCTTTCCCATGACTTCGAGCTTCCAAGTCTCTTTTACGGGTCCCACGCAGGAGATATGAGTTTCCTAGGCGTTCTATCCTTTAACTGCTCGCACGCCTTTTTGCCCCTGACAAATGCCTTGGCTCTCTCCAACATTTCATCTACTGTCTTCGGAAGATGTTCATGGAATCTCTCTACCAGTTGGTCGTTCCTCACCCCGTGGATGAAAGCCGAGATTCGGATCGTCTCCCCGGCTCCCCGTACTTGCATTCTCTCTTTCGAATATCTTGCGATAAAATTTTCGATAGACTCGCCTTCGCTTCTCTTGATGTTATGCAACTCTGTTGGGTCCTTCGCGGATAACCTCTGTTGGCTAAAGTTCCTTAGGAAGTCCTCCTCCAACTCTTCGAAGCTCCCGATCCCCCCAACTGGAAGGCTGTCGAACCATACTCTAGCTGCACCAGTCAGGGTCTGGGCAAACATGTGGCACCATACAGGGATCGACCATTGCTCCACTTCAGCCGCACCTACGAAAATGGCCAAGTGATCATCGGGGTCACCCAGACCATTGTACTTGCCCACATTGGATGGCATCTTCAGTTTCGGGGGAAAAGTGAACTTCGCTATTCGCGGTGTGAATTTAGACCTGGCACGTGCAGTCGATGGGCGATACGGCTTACTGAAATCATCATCGTCCGCAGGTTTTCCACCTGTCCTGGTTGCACCTTGCTCCGCCTTCATTTTGTCTTCAGCATTCTTCACCGTATCGTCTTGATCACCATCCTCCTCTTCATGGTTTTCCAGCGTGTCTTCATATTCCAAACGTGTTCGGATATCTTTTAACCGTCTTTCTCTTTCCTCCTGCTCCAACATGGAGAGGATCTTCTCACGATTTTTGCTGATGAAGTCTGAGGTGATAACATTGTTGTCATCACTGTTTCCTCCCGGGGTGGTACCTAGTGCTGAGGTGGTAGGGTGTGGGTTTTCAACGGCGTTAGTACTTTTGTGGTGAGGGGTTCCTTGGCCTGAATCCATGATGGATGACCTTTAGTTTGGGGGTCCCACGGATGGCGCCAAATGTTGCTACACGAATCCTAATCAAGAGTTTAAGACCGGGAAGCAGTGCGAGGATAGGGTTGTTACCAAGGATTAAGCCAGAACTTGGCCTTGACAGGATGCGGCTGGGCTTGACTTCGACTGAGCTGGGCTTCGGCTGAGCAATACTTCGACTAAACAGGGTATCCGTGAGACAAGAACAACACCGCGAGCCTCGCCTCGGGCAGAAAAGGTTTTCTCCCCGAGACCACACTCCGGCGTGAGAATAAGTATTTGTGTTGATACAACTTTGCAAGGGAGAATTAACAAGTAAGTAGTTTATAGTGAAAGTGTTCTGAGAATGTCATCTTCCTCTGGAATGAAAGAAGTATTTATAGTGTTGGTTCATGGGAATAAGATATGGCATGGTTCTATTCTTGGAAACCTGTAGTCAATGATATGGGACAGAAATCCCCTAGCCAGAGATTTTATACCTTTTTAGTGAAAGGGTTTCTGACTGTCATTAATATGGTTTGTCTTTGTAGTTGACCTGGGGATTTTGGGGCTGCTCTGACCTTCTGCCAAGGTTTTGGCCTTATTCGTTTGTCATCTTGTGATTCTTTCTTATCCCTTCATAACCAATGAATGTCTTCCTTGGTTACCAAGTTTATATGAAGGTTTTCATAAGTGTTGAACACGAGGGTTTTACAAAGTTGGACATTTGTGCAACCTCGGGCTTGCTACTTCAACCGCGGCACTGGGCTTGTTCCCCCATCCGTGACATCGGGCTTGCTTCCCCCAGCCGCGGCGCTGGGCTTGCTTCCCCCAGCCGCGGCGCTGGGCTTGCTTCCCCCAGCCGCGGCGCTGCGCTTGCTTCCCCCAGCCGCGGCGCTGCGCTTGCTTCCCCCAGCCGCGGCGCTGGGCTTGCTTCCCCCAGCCGCGGCGCTGGGCTTGCTTCCCCCAGCCGCGGCCTTGTTGGTCATCCGGGTCAGTCACAACTTCGCCTTTTTACTTTTTTAGGTGTAACATTAATCATCATCTTTTATCGTTTTGGGTTTTGTCTAGTTTTTTGGGGTGATACCCCTTCAGGGAGCATCGAACATATCAAGAAATCACTCTGCTTACCTTTGGTAATTAGTTAATTTTTAAAGCGGACAAACCTTTAATTTCATAGAACATAGTAATCTTGTATTTACAATCTTTTTCTAAAACGATCTATTTCTATTTTTAATCTATAATAAATACTAAAACATCATATGTTAGAAATTTGGCCATGAATCCATGATCTTATAAAAGAAGTCTTTGACTTTTACCGTATTATAATTTACTTGTATAGGCTTTCTGTAATATATTTATTCTTTTACCTACAAATGAAATCGATAAGTACAAATTTTACCCACAAATATATTTATTGCCCTTTATTTACTATATAACTTAAGTAAAACATCAAAAGGGTACATCACAAAATTAATTTGACTCCTGTGGTTAAAACAAAGTATATAAGTTCTAGTCTTACAAAAAAATCTTAAACTAAATCATATCCAACGCAATTTATATATTATTATTCATTGCACTAAAGTAGTGTAATGTTTTATTGTCACCATTAAAGATGACTTTACACTCTCCATGTGCGACTTATTTTAATTAGAAATGATACATTTAGCTGGACGTACTGTCACTCGGTATAGTTTTCCCTTTAGTTTTGCTGGAAACCTCTGATCCTATGTGATAAGAGGTTTCCAGCAAAACAAAAGGGAAAACTATACCGAGTGACAGTACGCCCAGCTATGTTATATGGAACAGACTGCTGGGTCATAAAGAAATCGCACGAGAAACAAATAGAAGTAGCGGAAATGCGAATGCTGAGGTGGATGTGTGGTCACACAAGACTGGATAGGATAAGAAACGAAGTGTTTCGACAGAACCTAGAAGTGGCTTGTATCGCAGATAAAATACGAGAGGGAAGATTAAGATGGTTTGGGCATGTCAAGAGAAGACCAATGGCGGCACCAGTTAGAGCAGTAGAGAACATCATCTTAAAGAGTAGGAGGAGTAGAGGAAGACCTAGGTTGACTTGGGATGAGGTAATTAGGCGAGATATGATACACTTGCACCTCTCTGAGCACATGATCGAGGATAGGAGTGAGTGGAGGCGTAGAATTAAAATTAAGGACTTTTAGTGGGACCTATAGGCGCGAAGAGTATTTGAATTGTTACGGGGCCTGATGTGTACTTAGTCCACATCTGCTCTTTAACGGTGATTCTAGCGGCCACTCTGATGTATGCTTTTTCTTTCTCTAATTCTTTAGCTGTTTTATTTTTTGTATACTGTATGCTATGTGTTGTATGATTTATTTTACGATGTCTTGCTATCATTATGTAGAATTGTTGCGGGGCCTGATGTGTACGTAGTCCACATCTGCTCTATAGCGGTGATTCTAGCTGCCCCTCTGATGTATGCTTTTTCTTGCTCTAATTCTTTAGCTGTTTTATTTTTGTATACTGTATGCTATGTGTTGTATGATTTATTTTACGGTGTCTTCCTATCACTATTGCATTTGCTATCGAGTCGGGGGGTCTCTTTGGAAGCGGTCTCTCTACCTAACAAGATAGAGGAAAGACTCGACTACACCTACCCTCCCCAGACCCTGCTCATTGAGTGGGATATACTGGGTTTGTTTGTTTGTTTGTTTTGTTTACACTTAGTACATACATAGGAGTTCATTACCATTCATAAAAATCTTGTCAATTGATTGTTAATCAAATGAAATGATAAATGAATCACTCTTTAAAATTAAACAACGAACTTATTATATATTAATTAGGTTTGGTGTCAAGTGTCAACATTCACCTTCCTAACTATATTTTGCATTAATGGTTCCACTTTCTTTATTTGATCCATGCATGGCCTTGTATGACAACATTCCTTCATCCATGAAAAACATCAGTAAATAGCAATCCTTATCGACTCCGTACGTAAATAATTGCATCCTTATCTTTTCAAATAAGTAGTGAATATTTTTTAACAAATGATTTAAATTTTAACATATATATAGTTTCATTTAACATCCTCATATTTTACACTAATATCCTACACAAAACTTGAATCATCGATTTAGGAAGATATATCTAAAATATAAACATCATACAAGTACTAGGCAAAGGGCACGTTGAGCTAACAAAAAAAAAGTTACATTTGCTAATAAGAATGTTGTTTTAGATCTATATAACTTCACATGATGCTGCGTTTGTTATAAATATTGTTTTAGGTTAATGCAATTTTTTCAAATAATATTACAACTTTTTTAAAAATTAATGCAATATATTAATAAAGTCACGTTAACTTTATTTTGCTGTAATGTTTTGTTATTCTTTTACATTATTGTTTTAAATTGCAATTTCGAAATTGGATCCGTACTATGCTGATGCATTCTTGTATTATTGTTTCTATTTACGGGTTGTTTGATTATCGCTAACTTAGTAATATCTCACTACAACAATTTAACCCTGTCCCGACGAGACCTATACCGACGACATATGTCGCTGCTATAGGTTGGTTTATACCGACGACATGTCGTCAATATAGGATTACCGGGCTTTTTGACTGCTCAAACTCTATACCGACGACTTGTCGTCGGTATAGAGTGGGCGGGATGCGAAAAAAACAGGCGGGTTTTTTCAAACCCTGTGCCGACGACACGTCGTTGCTATAGATCAAATATTTTTTATTTTTTATTTTTTTCCCTCTCCGTTAAAATTTTTTTTTTGGAAATTTTTTTTTTCCACGTCCCGACGACATGTCGTTGCGAAAAAAACAGGCGGGTTTTTCCAAACCCTGTGCCGACGACACGTCGTTGCTATAGATCAAATATCTTTTATTTTTTATTTTTTCCCTCTCCGTTTAAATTTTTTTCTGGAAAATTTTTTTTCCCACGTTGTCCCGACGAATGTCGTTGGGATAGATCTCTCATTTTTAAATTTTTATTTTTAACTTATAGCGACGACATTTGTCAACCTATAGCGACGACATATCGTCGCTATAGTTTGACGCACCTTTTAATCGACCCACAGGCTTTCTGCCTCATTTTTTATAGAAACCAAAATATCAAACCTCTCGTTTCTTCTCGGTTTTCGCTCGTATTCTAAGCCATCTTTGCATAAAAGTGAAGTGTTTGAAGGTAATAATGATGTCTTTTATCATAGTGAAGTTATATAATCTTGTTTTTGGAAGTTTTATATAAATTTTTGTGTTTTAGGTGAGATTGAAAGTTTAGGTTTGAAATGGAAGAGTTTGAAGGTTTTAAAGGTATGAAATTCGTTTACATCTTATGATTTAAATGTTATTAAGTGATTATGTTAGTGATTAGACTTGTGTGGTCTTTGGGTTTAAATTTTATGTTGTAAAAGTGTATGTAAGTGTATTTGGGTTTAATGCTAGATTAGGTTATGCCCACCAAGTGTTTGATGAAATGCATTAGATATATTTCCATGATTTTAAGTTTGTATATGTTTGTATATGTGTAAATGTATATGGGTTTGATGTTAGATTATGTTATATGGGTTTGATGTTAGATTAGGTTATGCCCACCAAGTGTTTGATGAAATGTCACCATATATATTTTCATGGTTTTAAGTTTGTAAGCATTTTTATATGTGTTATTTTATATGTATATGGTTTAATGTGTTTAGTTGTTTATGTATATGTTTATATGTATGTAATTATGTTAATTTTGTATATGAATGTTTGTATGTATTTATGTTTATATGTTTGTCGATTAGTATATTATATGTTTGTTTTTTTGTAATTGTGTAGTAAGTATGTTGTATACTTGTATGTTTTTTGTATAGTTGTAAGTGTGTATGTAAGTATGTTGTATACTTGCATGTAAGTATGTTTGTATTTTTGTAATTGTGTATGTAAGTATATTATATATTTGTATGTTTGTATACTTGTAAGTGGTTATGTGTTGTGATTATGCTTGTATGTATGTATATGTAAGTGTATATGACTTTAATGTTAGTATATCTTTGTGAATATGTTAATTGATAAAGTTGCATTTCCATGTTTTATAACACCATAGATATGACAATTGATAAGAGTCGGATTAAATTGTGAAATCGGAGTTCTCCGGAATTTATAAAAGGTCTTCGTAGCTTTCTAGAAATTGCCAAGAACCATGTCGACAGTTTAGGAAAATCTTTTTGTCCGTGGAAACAACATTGACTTGTCCTCTTGAGGGAACTGACCCGCAATCATGGGCTCGGGTGATTAATGAGTTGTCCTTAGATCCCGCTTATAGGAGTCGATCTGAAGCAAACAAATTAAATAGAGGTAAACAACGTTATCCGAGTTTTCATGGGAGCCAATCATATGCACAGAAGAGACATATGGAGGTAAAAGTATAATTGTTAGTATAAAAATAAGTATTAAGTGTCGAAAGATTCATTTCTAAGAATTTTTATTATTCATAGGGGAATCGTCCGATTGATCTCTTTCAGAAGATGCATTTCAAAGAAGGCACGGGATGGGTGAATGCAAGCGCAGAATCGGACTGGGTAAGTTTGAACTAACATTGTGTGAATCTAGTATGTTTACATGTGTTTGGGTCAAAATGACCCATTTTAAGCAATTCTAGTATGTTTAAGTGTGTTTGGGTCAAAATAACCCATTTGAACTAACTTTTAATTGATTCTAGCATGTTTAAGTTTGTTTGGGCCAAAATGACCCATTTGAACTATCTTTTGATTGATTCTAGCATGTTTAAGTGTGTTTGGGTCAAAATGACCAATTTGTACTAACTTTTGATTGATTCTAGCATGTTTAAGTGTGTTTGGGTCAAAATAACTCATTTTAAGCAATTCTAGTATGTTTAAGTGTGTTTGGGTCAAAATGACCATTTGAACTAACTTTTGATTGATTCAAGCATGTTTAAGTGTGTTTGGGTCAAAATGACTCATTTGAACTAACTTTTGATTGATTCTAGCATGTTTAAGTGTGTTTGAGCCAAAATGACCCATTTGAACTATCTTTTGATTGATTTTAACATGTTTAAGTGTGTTTGGGTCAAAATGACCCATTTGGACTAACTTTTGATTGATTCTAGCATGTTTAAGTGTGTTTGGGTCAAAATGGCTCATTTTAAGCAATTCTAGTATGTTTAAGTGTGTTTGGGTCAAAATGACCATTTGAACTAACTTTTGATTGATTCTAGCATGTTTAAGTGTGTTTGGGTCAAAATGACCCATTTGAACTAACATTTGATTGATTCTAGCATGTTTAAGTGTGTTTGGGCCAAAATGACCCATTTGAACTATCTTTTGATTGATTCTAGCATTTTTAAGTGTGTTTGGGTCAAAATGGCCCATTTGGACTAACTTTTGATTGATTCTAGCATGTTTAAGTGTGTTTGGGTCAAAATGGCCCCTTTTAAGCAATTCTAGTATGTTTAAGTGTGTTTATGACCCATTTGTACTAACTTTTGTGTGATGACCCATTTGAACTAACTTTTGATTGATTCTAGTATGTTTAAGTGTGTTTGGGTCAAAATGACCCATTTGAATTAATATTTTTAATATGTTTAATGCAGGAATGAATTCAAGAAGAGTATGTGAGATCCTCTAGCGAGACCGGTGGAGACTCATCTGCTGTTGATGAGATTCAATGCATTGAGCGCACCTTAGGTCAAAGGCGAGGACATATACGAGGTGTTGGTCGCGTGGTGAGACATCCCACCTCTGATTTTTCTAGCTCACAACCTCCAAAACAACATTTGCAATATGAAGTTGCAGAGGTTAGACAAGAACTTAAACAACAACAACAACAAAATGAAGAAACTATACAACAACAACAACAAATAGAAGAGATGCAACGACTGATCCAAGAGCAGATGGAAATGATGCGTTACTTGCAGCAGCAACGACCACCTGGAGGTAATTAGAGTTCATATTTTTATTAGATTTTATGGAATTTTAAACTACTTTAAAGTTGTATGAACTATTTGTGTGTTAAACTTGAATGTGATTTGCACTGATTATATGTTTGTTAAATTTGCATCAATTATGTGTTTGTTTAATTTTTATAAAAAAAGCAGGTTCCTAAAACAAAATTTATAGTCTATAGCGACGACATGTCGTCGTTATAGACTGTTATCTGTTTTTTTTAAAATATATATATATTATCTATAGGGACGACATGTCGTCGCTATAGATAATATAAAAAATATATATATTATCTATAGGGAAGATATGTCGTCGCTATAGATAGATATATATATATATATATATATATATATATATATATATATATATATATATATATATATATATATATATTATTTTATTTTTTTTTTATTTGTTAATTTCAGAAACCACGACAGTTATAGGGTCGACATGTCGTTCCTATTGCTAACTTTATGCCGACGACGTCTATCCCGACGACATTTTAACTTATAACTACTAATTTTTTGGGACAAAATCTATAGCGACGACATGTCGTCGCTATAGATCAAAATGGTCTATAGCGACGACATGTCGTCCCTATAAGGTCTCACTTTTTCGTTGCTATAGACCCATTTTCTTGTAGTGTGATCTGATCGAGTCAAAAGCTGACTCGGTTAAAAGTTCTGACTGAGTTTGCATGTCGTCGCTATAGATCAAAATGGTCTATAGCGACGACATGTCGTCCCTATAAGGTCTCACTTTTTCGTTGCTATAGACCCATTTTCTTGTAGTGTGATCTGATCGAGTCAAAAGCTGACTCAGTTAAAAGTTCTGACTGAGTTTGCATATGACTGAAACTTGGATATTTGATTTATTATCTGACTGACTCTCTGCTGAATGATAAATATCTGATTTCAAGAACAAAATGTCAAATCTGATTTCAAGAACAGCTTCAACAACTAGAACAAAAACAACAACTTTAAAACATGAACAACAACTTTAAAACATGAACAACAACTTCAAAACAAGAACAACTAGTATACCTTCTGCCGAGGGAGGTTGCCGGAGGGAGGAGCGCCGGAGGGAGGAGCGCCGGAGGGAGGAGCGCCGGAGGGAGGAGTGCTAGAGGGAGGCTGCCGAAGGGAGTAACGCCGGAGGGAGGAGCGTCAGAAAGATGGGGTCGTGCGTTTGGGTCGCCGAGGGAGGCCGCAGAAGGGGGTCGTGCATTTGGGTCGCCGAGGGGGTCACCGAGGGGTGGGAAGCGCGCGGTGGGGAGACTGCCGGAGCGAGGGCGGTTCTCGAAGAGGTTGGTGGAGGGGTGGAAAGAGAGGGTTAGCACTGGCTGGGTCAGCATCCCGATTTCTAGGGTCTGGGTCAGATCTCCGGACCCGGTCAGAGTACAAACTCACGCATATCAAACACGCTGACCGGCAGTCAACCAGTCAGCCCGGTCAGTAACAAATCAAACGGGGCCTTAGTGATGTTGTTTCGTCTTACTTTTTAGACAAACAATTAATTATGTATTAAATCATTGCTCCTAGCTTTTAGGATCAATAAAGCTTTTATTAAAAGATATAAAAAGATAAAATTTCATTTTGTGTTTAAAAGTTTGAATAAAAGATAAAAAATAAAAAAAATATAAAATTTCATTTTGTGTTTAAAAGTTTGAATAAAAGATAAAAATAAAAGAAAAAATATGTGTCTCAGGTTAATAGTAGAAGAAAAAAATTATAACTTTACTATTATACTCTTCAATCTCTTAATTAAATTATGTTGGAAAGGTACAAGAAAAGAAAATGTCATTAAAAAAATTCCTCCACCTTCTTTCGATTTGAAAATAAATCAAGGAAGAAATATTATTAATTTTTTAATTAACTTCACTTCTTTTCACTTGTTATCTTTAAAAAACTCTAAGTAAATTACACAGTAGTAACCGTGGTTTATCGTAAATTTAGGATTTGGTCTCTAAAACATTTTTTATATATGGATTTGATCTTTATGTTTGGTTCCTGATTTAAACACCAGGTAGTATCAACCATTTAGTTGTTCATTTGAAGTGCATACCAAGGTCTTTTTGTCATATCACCTATACCAATTCATTTTTTATAAACTAGCTCGTATCCTTATTTAGTTTTTTTTGCCCTAGAATCACACAACATAGGAAATATCATTGTTTGATTTAATTGCGTACGCGATCACATAACGGGGGAGAGTTACGTTTTGTTTAATTTCTAAAAACTGTTAAGGTATTGTGTCTAACTGACTTTGTTCAATTTCTATAAACTGTTAAGGTATTGTGTCTAATTTCTATATATGAGGTTTAGTTGGGCCAAAACCCTAACAGGGTTTGTCTGTCTTTGGGCCTGTTAGAAATGTGCTCACTTGAAGTGGGCCTAACATGTTGGGCCTTAGCTTGATTAAGAGGGTATCTCATCAATTGTACGTTCAAATGGAAAATGAGATTGTAATATTCTTTGTGATCTAGAGAGGATTTTTCTACCATGTTTTTACACTAAAATCTTATGTGCGAAATAGGAGTAATTGAGTAAACCTGAGGATTTAATTGCAGAAGGATATTTGTGAGTGTTTGTCATTTTATTCATTGTACAAGACTACAAGTAGTAGAACAAGTTGAAATTATGATGCCGTCGTTTGTGTGAAGTTTGCCTATCTTCTCGGTGTCAGGTCATTCGACCGGCATAACAGAAAAAAAAAGCACTGTACCTTGTAACTTTGACATAAGCACTCCCTTATGCATTGTTCAGTTGTAGCAAAGTTGATGCATTGTTCAATTGTAGCACGAAGATGATACTGGTTATGGGCATTTACTATTAGATCTTGATTAAAAAACTCTCAAAACTTTCACATTGCCTGGTTGCTGCACTGGTTTTTTATTTTTATATTTATTTTTATGTATTAAATTTGTTATGTTTTAGTTCTGTGCTTGAGAAAATTTGGGAGATTTTATTGTCAATTTATTGGAAGAAAGCTGAGATAGGTATGTGATTTGCATTGCTTTAAATAATAACATATGTTAGGATTCTTTTGTTTTCATATTTTGTCTCTTTAAATGATAGGATTGTTATGTGTTTAAACAAAGTGTTGGTAGAATTAAATTTTGGGCAGCTCTGACTTTTGTAAAAGTCAAAGTATGATACTCATGGTTAACATTTGGATTTGGTAAGTTAAATATGTTAAAGAATGCATATTAATTTATCTTTCTGGATAAAATGTTGATTACCCAGTGAATTTAAAAGAAAAACAAAACGATTGACGTTTTTTAGAGGTCAAACTATTTTGTTTTAAAGGTGCTGGTGCAATGAAATTTCACGACACTTCTTTGTTTTGAAGGTGGTGTGACGCCGTGGATAACATTCATGTCATCATCACTGCGCTTCATGACGAGACCATTATAGATGTTTTGAAAGTATATGTATGGAAGTAGTGTAACCTCCCAAACAACAATCCATATGGGATTTTAGAACATATATGTAAGTGTTATAAATTTGTTTTGTGGCTTGAATCTCAGAAATGATTGAAATTACAATATTTGACATAAAGTTGTTAAAAATTTTCTTTATACCAAATCATGAACTTGATAAGAATTTTCAAAATAAACAATGCAAATCCTTGTCAAAAACTTAGGCTGCGTTTGGTTAGAAGAATGGAATTGAATGGAATGGAATTGAGAAACTAGTATACTTTTCAAGTAAAATTATGTTTGAGTGGGTAATGAAATGTAAAACCCAAGGGAATGTTTCACCTCAAATTCCCTTGGTTGTGGAATTTCAAAATCCTTCCACCTAGAGAGGGAATTTGAAATCCCACAACCAAGGGAATTTGAGGTGAAACATTCCCTTCGGTTTTACATTTCATTACTCACTCAAACTTAATTTTACTTGAAAATTATACTAGTTTCTTAATTACATTCCATTCCATTCCATTCTTCTAACCAAACGCAGCCTAAGGTTCTACCTTCAATAATTTTTCTTCGAGCAATCAATCCACTATGAGAATTGACATTTGTTTTATCCGAAATGGAACGGACCCTGCAAAATAGACCACGGTAGGACTCGCCGCAGGATGGAGGTTCTTTTTGTGAACACATGCTGGTGTGAGAATCATTACTTGTAATTGGAGAGAAAAGAACGAGAAAGATAGAATATAGAGAAAAAAATGCAGTGAGTGTAAGAATAAAGTGACATTAACCGTTCTTGTAACTCAAGTATCCAATTGAGTAGGAATGAGACCCTTGTATCAAAACCATGACATAAAAGAGGTGAAGAATTGAAGCAAAAAATCGCTAGATTTTTGAAGGTACATAAGTGTTTAAGCGTCTTTGAATTTCACACGTACAGAACAAAACCACAAACGACAGAAAAGTGATACACATGTTTTGAGAGATAAGTTGTGTCTGTGTGTTTGTTTTTTTTCTTTCATTTATTGTGTTTTGCTTACAACATGATTGTAAGTTAAGTTCTAAATGAACTTTGCGGGTTGGTTTAATCTGCTAGCAAGTGATACATATGTTTTGAGAGATAAGTTGTGTCTGTTGATGTTCACATATCACAACCATAAATCAAAATACACAAAAGAACGTTGACAATAGATATTCAGAGTTTAATTTATTTATTTAGCATAGGACCTCGATAATGGGAAAAACAGCACCGACAACAAGATCACCAACGGTAAATTACGAATGCGGAAGCGTAACCTCGTTTGACCTAAAAGTTTTCCCGAACCCGTATGAACCTGTGAGGATGTAAACAAGTAGATATACAAAATAACCAAACAGAAACACCAAAATTTTTAGCGTGGAAAACCTCTCAAGGGAGAGTAAAAACCACGGGACTACTAGAGTCGCTTAAAATCCACTATCACCAAATTTGAGCAATACAGAGTCTTTCCTAGATACACTAGAGGCATACACAAAAGGCATACACAAACCATCATACACTTGGAATTAACAACATCAAGCATATGGAAACTAACCTAAGACAAAAGAGAAGAAAACACCCAAACCCAGCAGCTCTGTTTCACGGCTGTAGAACCTGACCTCCGGACGTGATAAACACAAACTCACCGTTACATGTGATCGCCAGGATGTTAGGAAGATCCTGCTAAAATTTCACGACGATCCAACCGTTCAATCTCCGGGAAACTACCGGTTTCTGAGCTGCTGTAATGAAGAAGACAAATTCTTCGCTTTCTTTTCTTTCTGCTCAAACTCCAAACTGAATTATTGTTGTTCTTCACGCAGAGGAAGAGAATGAGATCTGCTTTTTTTTTTTATTTTATTGTGAAGACTTTTCAAAACAACAATCGGTGGTAGTGGGTGGTGGTTCCCACTAGGCAAAAAAAATCACCCAATAAATCTTCAACTTCTCCCTTGCTAGAGCTTTGGTCAACATATCGGAACCATTATCATAGGTATGGACTTTCTCAAGCTCAAACAACTTATCTTCAAGTGCGTCCCTAATCCAATGATACTTTGTATCAATATGTTTTGTTCGCTTACGATACGTAGAATTCTTAGGAGGTGAATTGCACTTTGATTATCACAAAGAACCACGTAGCACTGTTGCATAAAGCCAAGCTCTTGCAAAAATCTTTTCAACCACAATAGTTCTTTGCATGCTTCTGTTGCTGCCATATACTCAGCCACTGTAGTAGACAACGCAACATACTTTTGCAGCCTTGATTGCCATGACACAGCTCCCCCTGCAAAAGTCATCAAATATCCAGAAGTGGATTTCATGTTGTCTTTGTTACCTGCCATATCAGAATCTGTATAACCCACAAGCATAGGCTCACCATCTCCAAGTGTGATACCCAGTTTGGAGGTACCACGTAGATATCTAAGAATCCACCTACTGCATAGGCTATGTGTAACATCGCGTATTTCCGATAAATAAAATTTAATTTTGTAAACAACGCGTTGATGTCAATTCAAAAAATTTCAATAATAATAATAATAATAATAATGATAATAATAATAATAATAATAATATTAATACTAATAATAATAATGTTAATAATAACGTTAATAACTAATAATAATAATAAGAATAATAATGGAAATATAAGTTCAATTATAAACTTTTTACATAAAATAATAACCCTTCAAATTTCAGGGGTTAGATTGTAAATTAGTTAAAACTAAAATAAAAACTTTGATTTCAAATGCAAACTGATACAAACCACAGGGACCCATTGTGTAATTTTCAGAAACATTCAAACCCCACCCCCTACTTTTCTTCCCCGCGGTTTCGGCCACGATCTCACCATTGTCGACCAACAAATCTTAATAATAATCGAAATTATCGAACATGAATGATCATTTAACTACTTATAATCGACCAGCACTCTCAATTTCAATTCAAACAACACACACACCTCCATTTTTCCCGTTTCTTTTCTTCCCACTATCGGCCGAGGCAAGGGAGCAAAATCGGGCACTGAGTAATTTAATAATCGAACTAATTCTGTATTAACGAACATTGGATCCTTTATAAACACCCACTGGCGTCAATTGCATCAAAAATCAACAAAAAACAACTCATTCGACATCTTCTTGAACCGCGACCTGCAACTCTATGAAAATCCAATCTCCAATTGATTTTAACAGAAATTGATAAGGGGCTTTGCTTCCAGATTGTTATTCGAAGCTTCCTATGAGTTTAATTTGATTATAAACGTTGTTTGCTCATCCATCGATCATCACCTTTGTCGCGGTCTGTTCATCAAGTAGTCACCGTTAATTCAATCACAAACGAGGTAATTAAACACACACACATACTCGATTTCTCATGAGGAACAAAAGCCCCATGATTGCAGATGCAATTGATATCGAATTGAGCTTCAATTTGGTGAGGATCGATTTAGGGTTCTTATGTGAAATTGGGGTTTTGGTTAAACTGGTTTAAAACAAATAAAAACCATCTTCTCTCGCGGCTGCGGCCCTCTGGTCCACTGGTTCCTGCGCTCCATGTCCAATAGGAGGTCCCGGGTTCGAACCGGGCAACCTCCCTTATTTTTTTTGAAAGCCTTTTTAAGCTTTAAAAATTCAGAAAAAAATCCTAAAAATTACAAAAATGTCTTTACAAACATTACAAATTTTTAAAACCACATAATTATTTTTTGAAATTTATTTTAACATTTATTTATTTATTTTATTAATTGTTTTAAATAAATAACAAATCTAGTTTAATTTCTTATAAAATTAGACTGTAAATAACGGTTAAAAATCACTAAATAACTATTATGGGTTCAAATAATATTTATGTATTATTGCTTAAATCATGATTAAACATAAAAGTTTTACATATAAATTTTACTAAATCATTTTTATCTCTTTTTCACTTAAATAATTAAATATATTTTAATTAATTATATCATATAATTAATTAATAAAATTAATTATTTGTTTTTCACACTAAATCAAACGATTACGCGTATTAACACATTTATTCCTAATAAATTCTAAACGTAATCACATTCAATAAATTTATTTTATTTAGTTATGGACATTCAAACTAAATAAAAATTAGTTTATTTAAAACTACCATTCAAGACTTAATGGAAATCCTAATACATTCCCAAATTCTCAAATTACTATTATTCTAACTCGAGACACCGTTCCTTAGGTTAATCATAAGAAAATCATTGGTGTCTAATCTATCACATCCAGATTCTAATCTCATCAATCAAGTGAGTATTCATATCCCCTTTTTATATCATTTCTTATTTGGGGGAAATCATGTGATACAATATATTCAATCATGATATTCTATTGTTATTTCATTCTAAATTCAATTCAAGACAGGTTATGTTATTAC
This sequence comes from Flaveria linearis, assembly GCA_024085815.1. Classification (NCBI taxonomy): domain Eukaryota; kingdom Viridiplantae; phylum Streptophyta; class Magnoliopsida; order Asterales; family Asteraceae; genus Flaveria; species Flaveria linearis. The sequence continues at coordinate 114,418,097 of CM044001.1, read as the reverse complement.
TTGCAATTATGTGAACATACTATGATGAACTGGATGACAGTAAAACCCTAATTCAATCAATCAATCCTGGTATCAATGGTAGATCTACTGGTCTGGATAACCCACCCCATATGAATAGTCGAGTGGCGATTGTGCCAGAGGCAGGAGTTAATCTATGGTGTATGTGTGGAGTCTATTATATGCAAGTGTCAAGTCAAGGGGTTGTTATTGTGTCGGTTTATCTATATGCTTACTATTGTAATATAAGTCTTAACGTTACCTTGTGAATTGGATTATTCTCAATCAATCAATCTATCTATATGTATACTCAAAACTGTGATTACTCACCAGCTAATTCGTTAGCTGACTTTATTTTCTCACATGATTTCAGGTTAAGCAAGTTAGTGGACTTCTACATGCTCATATAAGACCCGGACTTAGTCAAAACAAAAGACAATTACTATTTGTGACTTTAACTGTTGTATTTGTATTTGTTAAATTCATGCTATCATGTAATCTGATTTTAATATTATTTTCACTATTAGACAATCATGTGTTATGAACAATCAATCATTCCCTCGTCCGCTCCGATGATTCCGCTGTCGGTCGGGGTGTGACACTATGTCAGGTCTTGTACACACCATGGCATACATCAAACTACCCACTGCTGAGGCATATGGAACTCTATCCATCTCTTCAATCTCCTCCTTCGAAGAAGGGCAATCTCTATCAGTTAACTTAAAATTGGGAGTAAGAGGGGAACTCACCGCTTTGGCTTTAGCCATGTTGAATTTGCAAAGCACCTTCTTAATGTATTGCTCTTGTGACATGTGGAGTTTCTTTGAAGCTCTATCTCTAGTAATCCGAATGCCAAGAATCTGTTTTGCTGGCCCCAAGTCTTTCATAGCGATGACTTGCTCAAATCTTTCTTCAGCTGCACAATCCTCTCTGCATTCTTACCAACAATCAACATATCATCAACATAAAGCAATAAGATAATGAAATCATCAACACCAAACTTCTGATAGAAAACACAGTGATCTGAAGTAGTCTTTCGATAGCCTTGCTTCCCCATAACTGACTCAAACTTCTTGTACCACTGTCTTGGTGCCTGCTTCAACCCATAAAGACTTTTCTGAAGCTTATAGACATAGTCTTCTTTACCCTTAACCTGAAACCCTTCAGGTTGCTCCATGTAGATTTCTTTATCCAAGTCACCATGATGGAATGCTGTCTTGACATCCATTTGCTCAACCTCAAGATCAAGGCTGGCAGCTATACCAAGAATCACCCTAATAGAACTCATCTTCACGACTGGAGAGAAAATCTCATCAAAATCAATACCCTTTCTTTGACTGAACCCTTTAACCACCAATCTGGCCTTGTACCTAGGCCTTGACGTATGTTCTTCAGTCTTGAGCTTATAAACCCATTTGTTTTTCAAAGCTCTCTTGCCCTTAGGCAATTTTACCAACTCAAAGGTGTCACACCCCAACCTTGACGGCGGAAACGTCGAGGTGTGAGGGTTAAGATTGTTCACAGCCACATAACGCTATGTTAAAGTATAAGATGCCATTAATCAATTGTTTTCAATCACCACATACATCAATGTCTCAAAATAAATCAAACAAAAACAAGAATTCAATCGTCTTTATTAAGCCTAGGTCCATGATCTAGGTTTATGTGTAACATCCTGTATTTTTGTTCATTTTATTTATGCCAATTATAACATCCTTAGTAAATTTTATTTTATTTTATATATAATAATACTAACAAATATAATAATAATAATAAATAATAATAATAATAATAATAATAATAATAATAATAATAATGAAAGTAATAATAATAATAATAATAATAATAATAATAATAATAATAATAATAATAATAATAATAATAATAATAATAATAATAATAATAATAATTATAATAATAATAATAACAATAATAATAATTAAAATGCAGGGGGTTATTTTGTCAATTTAAAAACTTTAAATGGAAGTTTATTCCATAAAATAACACAATTTGAAAGACCAGGGACTATTTGTGCAATTTCGGAAAACCCAAACCCCCCCCTCTGCTTCTTCCCGTTTTTCCGGCAACAGGCCGCCGGCCGCCGGCCGCGGCTCTGGCGAGAGCGTTCCACGCTCTAAAACGCGTTGTTTTTAACCCAAAATATGTCAAAACGACCGAAATCTCGAAATAAACATAATTAACCAAGTTAATTTGGTAATTGATTAACAAATGGAGATTTTCAATTCATGATTCGAACCTTCCAAAACTACAAACGGGTATCCACCCAAAAATCACTGTAATCACGCAATTAACCATTCAACGCGTTCGCCAATTCAAATCTAAGCTAATTGCGTGATTGATTTCACACAAAATAGGCAAGTTCATATCGTTTGACAGCTCGAAAACGCGTGACAAAGATGGAATACGTTCAAGCTTTAAACGACCAAATTAAACCTATATAATAGAGGGCTTTCGTGTGATTTAGTTTTCCTAAACTCCCCAAACTCTCAATTTCAACAGAAAACCTCTCGAATCAAAAACCCCAAACCAAGAAACCCGAAACCTAAACCGCACTTGAAATCACTCGAAGCTTAATCGAAACAGGTAATTAGAACCTGTTATTGACTCGATTTGGTCCAGGGATCAAAAGCCCCATGATGATTCGGGTGTTTAACAACGAATCGGAGGTCAATTTTGACCCTGTTGAACCTAGGGTTCATATGATTTGGGGGAACCAGGGAGACAAGGTTTAAAATTAAAACAAACCGTAGTGAAACCAAGGCCTTGGCCCTGGTTCACTGGTTCCGGCGCTTTATGTTCACAGGGAGGCCCCGGGTTCGACCCCGGGCAGCCCCCCTCCCCTGTTCTTTTTTTTATTTATTTTTCTTCTTTTCTTTATTTCTTGTTATTTATTAAACCTTTTTAAATTCTGAAAATTTCTAAAATTTATTTTATAAAATGCAGATTATTTTTCTGTTGTTTAATTTATTTTATGACTAAATTAATTTCGTTTTTATAAAATACTTTAGTATTTATAAATACATTATTTTAGTCTTAAAAATACGAAAGAAATGAGTAAACATAATACTTGTAAATATATATATATATTTTTAAATAATTAAATTGTTTAGTTATTTATACCTATATATATATATTTATATATTGTTCTTTTAGTAATTAAATCACTTATTATGATTATACAATGTTATAATTGTTTAGTATATATATTTATATACATATAATTAAACAATTTAATTGTTTAGTTACTTATATATATATATATATATTTATACATAGTTCTTTTAATAGCTAAATCATTTATATTGATTATGATTATACAATATTATAATTGTTTAGTATATATAAATATTTATATATACATTCAAACAATTTAATTGTTTAGTTACTTATATATATATATATATATTATACATAGTTCTTTTAATAGTTAAATCATTTATATTGATTATTTTACACAACATTATAATTGTTCAGTATATATATTTATATGTATATTCAAACAATTAAATTGTTTGATTACTTATACTTATAAATATATATATATTTGTATATAGTCCCTTATAATAGCTAAATCACTCATTATAATTATTATATACAATCCTTAAAAATCGGTTTAACGTACAATTTAATCAAGTTTTATTTATTATTTCTTTTACGCGCCAACAATTGATTATACCAAGTATAATCCATTTGTTCCATTTAACCGATCACGTTATTAACATGTAATAAATACGAATAATTATTAAATCATATTAGACCTACAATTAATCATCAAACAAATTATAACGCGCTACTTTGTTTCGTTTAGGTGCGTTGTGACGTTTGTGTTGGAAATCTTATTCGTGGTTATTCTTATTTCACCTACAAGTCTTCTTTATTAAACAAGTGAGTTCTTATGCCCCGCTTTACGATTATTTCACATCTTTCGGGGTGAAACATGTTGCTTATACAAACTTACACATACACGTTTTGATACTTATTTCACACGTGCAATTCTTACATAGTCGTGGTTGTTTGGATATGTTTAGTATTATACGAGATGTGACATACGTGTGCAATCATTAACTATTGCTAGCCTAGCGAAGACTTAGATCTTTGGGCCTGACAAGCCTATTTGGTGCTAAAGTCGATGTATTGCCGACTCCTAGGAGCCGTATGCTTGTGCACTAGGGAACCAAATACACTTAGCTAATCATGCTTATTCATATTATTCAGTCGAGGCTTGATTGTAACTATGCATGTTCTATATACTTGCTATCTTGTGACCATTGACTAGAATTGCCACATTTTGTGTACTTATTGTATTTAAAACCATGAGAACTCACCAACTAGTTAGTTGACTTTATTTTCAACATGTTTCAGGTAATGTGCAAGCTTAGCGATGATTGAAGGAATGCATAAACCTAGATCAAGGACCTAGGTTTAATAAAGACGATTGAATTCTTGTTTTTGTTTAATTTATTTTGAGACATTGATGTATGTGGTGATTGAAAACAATTGATTAATGGCATTTTATACTTTAACATAGCGTTATGTGGCTGTGAACAATCTTAACCCTCACACCTCGACGTTTCCGCCGTCAAGGTTGGGGTGTGACAGATTGGTATCAGAGCCCATAACTATAGGGATTTAGGTTATTAGAAATGGTGACCTAGGCTATAGTTTATGCATGATCCTTATAGAATAGTATTCTTATGAATACATACTTATTGTTTGCATGCTGCCTAACGCTATGCCTTATTATGTGCAATGTGATGCCTTAGCATAGGTGCCTTTCTACATGATTACATATTGTTACCCGTCTCCCCTATACTTATCTTAAACGTTAATTCTCCCCGACAGTTACTATTTCTTAAACTTATTCTCGTCTCCAAGTAGAATCTATTGATAGGAATTCTTTAGACTTTATGTCTAATCTTGTAAATATCCCATCAAGATTTTTGATTTCATAAACCAAAGAACTTGTGTGGTACATAGACACCTGTATTCTGGATTTTCTGGCAAAAGGCCCTCGGGCTAAGGCAAGCGTATACGTATAAATCTCATTGAGGGAACCGTTACGCTACCTGGGGATTTCTGGGATGAGTGATAAACTATGACCAACATACACGAGTTTCTGAGGTGAATGGGTCAATTCATCTTGACGTGTCAACGTTTCCAAATGGTGATGCGTCACCAAATGGAATCATTCCGTATAATTCATGATCCTTACCTTAATTGCCTAACCATATTATCCTTTAACCGATCCTAACCCAATTTGTATTTTTCTAGCATGTCTCGCTTCCACGGAAACCGAGGAAGATCCGGCCGTAAGCTTGCTGCCATGATTGCTCGGCAAATGGCTGCGGTCATCCCGACCATGGTGGCTGAACTCAGCAGCACTATGATCGCAAACGTCACGAACAATAGCAATGGTCAAGGGGAGAATAGTGCAAACCAACGGCGTAACACCCAGTCTTGCGCCTTCAAGCATTTCAGTTCATGTAAGCCTCCCAGTTATAGTGGCAAGGAAGGTGCCACCGGTCTCTTAGAGTGGTTTGAAGGGATGGAGAACACCTTCGTCAACTGTGAGTGCCCCGAAGCACTCAAAGTGAGGTATGCCACCAGTATGCTACAACAACGGGCCTTAATATGGTGGAACAGTGAAAAGAGGAACCGAGGCCCGATGCAATCTTGGCTTTAACTTGGGAGGAATTCAAAAACATAGCCATAGCCAAGTTTTGCCCGAGGAGTGAAATCCAGAAACTGGAGGAGGAATTCTGGAATTTGAAACAGGATGGCGGGAACCATCTGGCGTATTCTACCCGTCATCATGAACTAAGCATACTGCTGCCACACATGATGGATACTGTTTCCCGAAACGTGGAAAAATTTATTAAGGGTGTGCCGCCTCAAATTCAGGATGCCGTTGTGGGTAGCCGACCCGCAACTCTGGAAGAAGCTATCACCATCACTGCCCAATTGACGGAGAACCACATCCGAGCGGGCACCATGTCTGCAAAGGGTGCTAAGAAGACTGAGAAGACGACCCCCGAGGAGGTTAAGGAGGTCAAGCCTGATAACAAGAAACGGAAGTTTGTACCGGCACGGAACTACGCCGTGGCTGCTTCTAAACCGCCCCAAAGACAGTGTACAACCGGGGCTACTCCAGCAGCACAAGTGCCCGTGGCAAGGGCTTATGCGGGCCCTCTACCTATGTGTAACACGTGTAGGTATCACCACCCGAGCAATCTTCCATGTCGCATCTGCACACTATGTGGCAAGTACGGGCACCTTGTGGCAACGTGTCGCCGAGCATTAGGGAACGCAGTGACGGAAACAAATCGGGTTTGCTACAACTGTGGAGAACCAGGTCACTACCGACCCCAGTGCCCTCGTCTTGTGGGCAATGTTCCACAAGCTCGTGGACGTGCTTTCAACATCAACGCGAACCAAGCCCAGGCGAACAACGAGGTGGTGAACGGTACGTAAAAATTGCAACCCTATCCCTGTAGAATTTCTCTTAAAATTCCTTACTTGTGTCCTTAAGTGCCTTTAAAACCTATACAGGTATGTTTCTTATTAATGACACCCATGCATACGTATTATTTGATTCGGGCGCCGATAGAAGTTTCGTTTCCTTAGAGTTCGAGCCGACACTTTCTAAACCTCGCTCAAATCTAGAGAGACCTCTCACCGTCGAAGTTGCTGATGGAGAACCCATCACCGTCGACGTGGTTATCCGCGATTGTCTATTGTGTCTCGATGACCATAAGTTTCTTATCGACCTTATTCCTATGAAACTCGGGAGTTTCGACGTCATTATTGGCATGGATTGGTTATCTAAGAACCATGCCGAGATCATTTGTTTCGAGAAGTGCATTCGCATGCCCTTACCCTCCGGGGACACGTTGAAGGTGTTCGGTGAACGGGCCTCCAAAGGACTCAAGCTTATGTCATGTACTAAGGCTCAGAAATGCCTAAGTAAGAGTTATCCGGCATTCTTGGCCTATGTAGTCAACACCAAAACCAAGGAGAAGGAACTCAAAGATGTTCCAGTTGTACGAGAATTCCCTGAGGTCTTTCCTGATGATCTTAGCGGGTTACCTCCCGTACGCGAAGTAGAATTTAAAATCGACTTGATTCCGGGAGCAAGCCCCGCGGCTAAATCACCTTACCGACTCGCACCATCGGAAATGCAAGAACTCTCTAGCCAACTCCAGGAATTATCCGAGAAGGGGTTTATCCGCCCTAGTTCTTCTCCTTGGGGTGCACCTGTCTTATTTGTGAAGAAGAAAGATGGGTCTTTCCGCATGTGTATCGATTACCGGGAGCTCAACAAGTTGACTATCAAGAACCGGTATCCTCTTCCTCGTATCGACGATCTTTTCGACCAACTTCAAGGAGCTGCAATCTTTTCAAAAATCGACTTGCGTTCGGGTTATCATCAACTGCGAGTCCACGACGACGATATCCCAAAGACTGCATTCCGCACCCGGTATGGGCATTACGAGTTCATGGTTATGCCTTTCGGCTTAACCAATGCTCCAGCGGTCTTCATGGATCTTATGAATCGGGTGTGCAAGCCATACCTAGACAAGTTCGTCATCGTTTTCATTGACGACATTCTTATTTATTCCAAGTCTCGCTCCGATCATGAACTTCATCTCCGTCAAATCCTCGAACTGTTGAAGAAGGAACAACTGTACGCGAAATTCTCGAAATGTGAGTTTTGGCTTGAAGAAGTACAGTTCTTAGGGCACGTTGTGAATAGTCAAGGAATTCACGTCGACCCTGTGAAGGTCGAAGCCGTAAAGAGTTGGAGTGCTCCCACAACTCCGACGGAAGTTCGATCGTTTCTTGGCCTAGCCGGGTATTACCAGCGATTTATTGCCAACTTCTCAAAAATCGCAAAGCCACTCACGTCCTTGACTCAGAAGAACAAGCCTTTCGAGTGGAAAGCCGAGCAAGAAGAGGCGTTTGAGACATTGAAGCACAAGTTGTGCAATGCCCCTATTCTGACGCTACCGGATGGAAATGACGACTTCACGGTATACTGCGATGCGTCGAAACAAGGCCTTGGTTGTGTTCTCATGCAACGGGGAAAGGTCATCGCATATGCCTCGAGACAATTGAAGGTTCACGAGGTAAATTATACGACGCACGATCTCGAGCTCGGAGCGGTGGTCTTTGCTTTGAAAATCTGGAGACACTATCTATACGGCATGCAATGTATAGTCTACACGGACCACAAGAGCCTCCAACACGTTTTCAATCAGAAGGACCTCAATATGAGGCAACGTCGTTGGGTGGAACTAATTAGCGACTACGATTGTGATATCCGCTACCATCCCGGCAAGGCAAATGTCGTAGCCGATGCATTGAGTCGAAAGACGCATCAAAAGATGGTTTCCGTTCAAGAGATTCGCGACCGACGCCAATGGTTCGATACATTGGGAGAGTTTGATACTGAAGTCCGACTCGATGTCAGCAATGCTACGGTGTTATTGCAGAACTTAAGGATCGATTGTGACATCGAGGCGAGTATTCGAGAAGCACAGCAAGCGGTGCAAACCGAAGGGAGTATGAAGGAAGAGCTCGAGCCAAATCTCTTAGCCCAATTAGAAACAAGAGCCAATGGGCTAATGTACTTCGCAAACCGAATCTGGATCCCCAAACGCAATAACCTTCGGGCTTCTATCATGAACGAAGCACATCGGACTCGTTATTCTATTCACCCGGGCTCCGATAAGATGTACATGGACTTACGGAGTCAATATTGATGGCCCGGAATGAAACGAGACATAGCAACCTATGTTGCTAAGTGCCTTACATGCACGAAGGTTAAAGCGGAGCATCAACGTCCAAGTGGATTACTCGAACAACCCGAAATTCCCATGTGGAAGTGGGAACATATATCCATGGATTTCATAACCAAGTTACCTCGGACATCTCGCGGGCACGATAGCATATGGGTAATTGTCGACCGATTGACTAAGTCGGCACATTTCATACCCATACGCGACACATATAAGACATCAAGGTTAGCCCGGATTTACATCGACGAGATCGTAAGCCGTCATGGTGTGCCTCTTCAAATTATATCTGACCGAGACGCTCGATTCACTTCTCACTTTTGGTCTACTATGCAAGAACTTCTGGGTACACAATTGGATTTAAGCACGGCTTACCATCCCCAGACCGATGGCCAAACCGAGCGGACGATCCAAACCCTGGAAGACCTGTTACGTCTCTGTGTCCTTGATTTTGGGGGCGACTGGGATACGCACCTATCGCTCGCAGAATTCTCCTACAACAACAGTTACCACTCAAGCATCCAAATGGCACCGTTCGAAGCACTTTACGGTCGTAAGTGTCGTTCACCAATCTGCTGGACCGACGTTGGCGAGAATCTTATTACCGGTCCCGAGCTCATACAAGAGACGACCGATAAAGTCGCCATCATCCGCAAGAACCTGGAAGTGGCAAGGAGTCGACAGAAAAGCTACGCTGATAAACGTCGAAAGCCACTGGAATTCCAAGTTGGGGAGATGGTCCTTCTCAAGGTCTCACCGTGGAAGGGTGTGGTTCGCTTTGGAAGGAAAGGCAAGTTAGCTCCTAGGTTTGTAGGGCCTTTCAAGGTTTTGAAAAGGATCGGGAAGGTGGCCTACAAACTAGAACTACCCTCCGACCTTAGTGGAATTCACCCTGTCTTCCACGTCTCGAATCTGAGGAAGTGTCTGGCCGACGATAACTTGCATGTGCCATTGGAAGACATTCAGATCGACGAGTCACTACACTTCGTTGAAAAACCCGTCGAAATCATGGATCGCATTATGAAGAAGACTAGGACCTCTACGACCCCAATCGTAAAGGTTCGATGGGAGAATAAACGAGGAGCGGAATTCACTTGGGAGCGTGAAGAACATATGAAGAAGACTTACCCTTACTTATTCTTGTAACCCTTTTTGATTCTTAATTTCGGGACGAAATTTTTTAAGTTGGGGAGACTGTAACATCCTGTATTTTTGTTCATTTTATTTATGCCAATTATAACATCCTTAGTAAATTTTATTTTATTTTATATAAATAATACTAACAAATATAATAATAATAAATAATAATAATAATAATAATAATAATAATAATATAATAATAATAATAATAATAATAATAATAATAATAATAATGAAAGTAATAATAATAATAATAATAATAATAATAATAATAATATAATAATAATAATAATAATAATAATAATAATTATAATAATAATAATAATAACAATAATAATAATTAAAATGCAGGGGGTTATTTTGTCAATTTAAAAACTTTAAATGGAAGTTTATTCCATAAAATAACACAATTTGAAAGACCAGGGACTATTTGTGCAATTTCGGAAAACCCAAACCCCCCCCCTCTGCTTCTTCCCGTTTTTCCGGCAACAGGCCGCCGGCCGCCGGCCGCGGCTCCGACGAGAGCGTTCCACGCTCTAAAACGCGTTGTTTTTAACCCAAAATTTGTCAAAACGACCGAAATCTCGAAATAAACATAATTAACCAAGTTAATTTGGTAATTGATTAACAAATGGAGATTTTCAATTCATGATTCGAACCTTCCAAAACTACAAACGGGTATCCACCCAAAAATCACTGTAATCACGCAATTAACCATTCAACGCGTTCGCCAATTCAAATCTAAGCTAATTGCGTGATTGATTTCACACAAAATAGGCAAGTTCATATCGTTTGACAGCTCGAAAACGCGTGACAAAGATGGAATACGTTCAAGCTTTAAACGACCAAATTAAACCTATATAATAGAGGGCTTTCGTGTGATTTAGTTTTCCTAAACTCCCCAAACTCTCAATTTCAACAGAAAACCTCTCGAATCAAAAACCCCAAACCAAGAAACCCGAAACCTAAACCGCACTTGAAATCACTCGAAGCTTAATCGAAACAGGTAATTAGAACCTGTTATTGACTCGATTTGGTCCAGGGATCAAAAGCCCCATGATGATTCGGGTGTTTAACAACGAATCGGAGGTCAATTTTGACCCTGTTGAACCTAGGGTTCATATGATTTGGGGGAACCAGGGAGACAAGGTTTAAAATTAAAACAAACCGTAGTGAAACCAAGGCCTTGGCCCTGGTTCACTGGTTCCGGCGCTTTATGTTCACAGGGAGGCCCCGGGTTCGACCCCGGGCAGCCCCCCTCCCCTGTTCTTTTTTTTATTTATTTTTCTTCTTTTCTTTATTTCTTGTTATTTATTAAACCTTTTTAAATTCTGAAAATTTCTAAAATTTATTTTATAAAATGCAGATTATTTTTCTGTTGTTTAATTTATTTTATGACTAAATTAATTTCGTTTTTATAAAATACTTTAGTATTTATAAATACATTATTTTAGTCTTAAAAATACGAAAGAAATGAGTAAACATAATACTTGTAAATATATATATATTTTTAAATAATTAAATTGTTTAGTTATTTATACCTATATATATATATTTATATATTGTTCTTTTAGTAATTAAATCACTTATTATGATTATACAATGTTATAATTGTTTAGTATATATATTTATATACATATAATTAAACAATTTAATTGTTTAGTTACTTATATATATATATATATTTATACATAGTTCTTTTAATAGCTAAATCATTTATATTGATTATGATTATACAATATTATAATTGTTTAGTATATATAAATATTTATATATACATTCAAACAATTTAATTGTTTAGTTACTTATATATATATATATATATATATATTTATACATAGTTCTTTTAATAGTTAAATCATTTATATTGATTATTTTACACAACATTATAATTGTTCAGTATATATATTTATATGTATATTCAAACAATTAAATTGTTTGATTACTTATACTTATAAATATATATATATTTGTATATAGTCCCTTATAATAGCTAAATCACTCATTATAATTATTATATACAATCCTTAAAAATCGGTTTAACGTACAATTTAATCAAGTTTTATTTATTATTTCTTTTACGCGCCAACAATTGATTATACCAAGTATAATCCATTTGTTCCATTTAACCGATCACGTTATTAACATGTAATAAATACGAATAATTATTAAATCATATTAGACCTACAATTAATCATCAAACAAATTATAACGCGCTACTTTGTTTCGTTTAGGTGCGTTGTGACGTTTGTGTTGGAAATCTTATTCGTGGTTATTCTTATTTCACCTACAAGTCTTCTTTATTAAACAAGTGAGTTCTTATGCCCCGCTTTACGATTATTTCACATCTTTCGGGGTGAAACATGTTGCTTATACAAACTTACACATACACGTTTTGATACTTATTTCACACGTGCAATTCTTACATAGTCGTGGTTGTTTGGATATGTTTAGTATTATACGAGATGTGACATACGTGTGCAATCATTAACTATTGCTAGCCTAGCGAAGACTTAGATCTTTGGGCCTGACAAGCCTATTTGGTGCTAAAGTCGATGTATTACCGACTCCTAGGAGCCGTATGCTTGTGCACTAGGGAACCAAATACACTTAGCTAATCATGCTTATTCATATTATTCAGTCGAGGCTTGATTGTAACTATGCATGTTCTATATACTTGCTATCTTGTGACCATTGACTAGAATTGCCACATTTTGTGTACTTATTGTATTTAAAACCATGAGAACTCACCAACTAGTTAGTTGACTTTATTTTCAACATGTTTCAGGTAATGTGCAAGCTTAGCGATGATTGAAGGAATGCATAAACCTAGATCAAGGACCTAGGTTTAATAAAGACGATTGAATTCTTGTTTTTGTTTAATTTATTTTGAGACATTGATGTATGTGGTGATTGAAAACAATTGATTAATGGCATTTTATACTTTAACATAGCGTTATGTGGCTGTGAACAATCTTAACCCTCACACCTCGACGTTTCCGCCGTCAAGGTTGGGGTGTGACATTATGCATTCCTTCAATCATCATTAAGCTTGCACATTACCTGAAACATGTTGAAAATAAAGTCAACTAACTAGTTGGTGAATTCTCATGGTTTTAAATACAATAAGTATACAAAATGTGGCAATTCTAGTCAATGGTCACAAGATAGCAAGTATATAGAACATGCATAGTTACAATCAAGCCTCGACTGAATAATATGAATAAGCATGATTAGCTAAGTGTATTTGGTTCCCTAGTGCACAAGCATACGGCTCCTAGGAGTCGGCAATACATCGACTTTAGCACCAAATAGGCTTGTCAGGCCCAAAGATCTAAGACTTCGCTAGGCTAGCAATAGTTAATGATTGCACACGTATGTCACATCTCATATAATACTTAACATATCCAAACAACCACGACTATGTAAAGAATTGCACGTGTGTAATAAGTATCAAAGCGTGTATGTGTAAGTTTGTATAAGCAACATGTTTCACCCCGAAAGATGTGAAATAATCGTAAAGCGGGGCATAAGAACTCACGTGTTTAATAAAGGAGACTTGTAGATGTAATAAGAATAACCACGAATAAGATTTCCAACACAAACGTCACAACGCACCTAAACGAAATAAAGTAGCGCGTTATAATTTGTTTGATGATTAATTGTAGGTCTAATAATTATCCGTATTTATTACATGTTAATAACGTGATCGGTTAAATGGAACGAATGGATTATACTTGGTATAATCAATTGTTAGCGCGTAAGAGAAATAATAAATAAAACTTGATTAAATTGTACGTTGAACCGATTTTTAAGGATTGTATATAATAATTATAATAAGTGATTTAGCTATTATAAGGGACTATATACAAGTATATATATATTTATAGGTATAAGTAATCAAACAATTTAATTGTTTGAATATACGTATAAATACATATACTAAACAATTATAATATTGTGTATAATAATCAATATAAATGATTTAGCTATTAAAAGAACTATGTATATATATATATATATATATATATATATATATAAGTAACTAAACAATTAAATTGTTTAATTATATATATATAAATGTATATACTAAACAATTATAACATTGTATATAATAATCAATATAAATGATTTAGCTATTAAAAGAACTATGTATAAATATATATATATATATATATATATATATATGTATATATATATATAACTAAACAATTAAATTGCTTGAATATATATATATGTATAAACATATATACTAAGCAATTATAACATTGTATAATCATAATAAGTGATTTAATTACTAAAAGATCAATATATAAATATATATATATATATATAGGTATAAATAACTAAACCATTTAATTACTTAAAAATATATATATATATACAAGTATTATGTTTACTCATTTCTTTTGTATTTTTAAAACTAAAATAATGTATTTATAAATACAAAAGTATTTTATAAAAATTATTTTAGTCCCAAATTAATTAAACAAAAGTTTTAAATGAATTCTGCATTTTTATAAAATAATTTTAGAAATTTTCAGAATTTAAAAAGGTTAAATAAATAAAAGAAATGAGAAGAAAAAGGAAAAAGAAACCGAAAAAGAAACTGGGGTTTGCCCGGGGTCGAACCCGGGACCCCTTCTGAAGGGTGAAGCGCAGGAACCAGTGAACCAGGGCCGAGGCCTTGGTTCATTTCGGTTCATTTTAAATTTAAGTGAGCCGCCCCAGTTTTCCCCCAATCCGATGAACCCTAGGTTCATCTGATCTGAAATTGACCCTCGATTCGATATCAAACACTCGAATCATCATAGGGCTTTTGTTCATCGACTAAAAACGAGTGGGTAACAGGTTTTGATTACCTGTTCGGATGGGATTTAAGAGGGTTTCGAGTTCGGCTGTGATTCGAAAGTTTTCGAATTGGGGCTTTATGATTGAGAGGCTTTCTGGCGAAATTGAGAGTTTAGTGAGTTCGGGAACTTCAAAATGATTCAGAAGTCCTTAACTTATAGCTTCGATTACACGGTTTTGGGCTTAACCAATTCGATTTGAAACCGCGTTCGAATTTACAAATTTGAGAGATTCGAGTTGTTAATTTGTGTTATAGATTGATTGATTAATTGTATAGACCGCGTATTAACTTTAGGAATGATTGATTTGATTCAATTTGTGATTTTAAACATGATTTGATTCGAATTTTTTTAGAATTTTGATTCGGTTTTTGATTTGGAAAGGTTTCGAGCGGGAATCTTGATTTTTGGAGTTGGGTTCGGGTTCGAAACCCATAGTCGAAGGTGAGGGGCGGTTTAATCGGGTCATAAGCAAGAAAAACGATGGTTGAAGGCTCGCCGGAGCTCGGCCGGAGCTCCGGCCGGAGTCACCGGGAAATCGGGGAGAGAGAAAAGGGGTGATGATTGGGTTTTGAGTTTGTACACAATTGGCCCCTCTTCTTTATAACGTTTATTATTTCATGTTTTAAACTTTTATTCAAAGTTTTCAAAATGGCAAAACAACCCCCTGTACTTTAAATTCTAAGTTTTATTATTATTATTATTATTATTATTATTATTATTATTTATATTATTATTATATTATTATTATTATTATTATTATTATTATTATTATTATTATTATCTATTATTATTATTGTTATTATATATATATATATATATTTTATATGTATAAAAATTTACTAATGATGCTATAAAATGGCATAAATAAACCGAACAAAAATACAGGATGTTACAGTCTCCCCAACTTAAAAGAATTTCGTCCCGAAATTAAGAATCAAAAAGGGTTACAAGAATAAGTAAGGGTAAGTCTTCTTCATATGTTCTTCACGCTCCCAAGTGAATTCCGCTCCTCGTTTGTTCTCCCATCGAACCTTTACAATTGGGGTCGTAGAGGTCCTAGTCTTCTTCATAATGCGATCCATGATTTCGACGGGTTTTTCAACGAAGTGTAGTGAGTCGTCGATCTGAATGTCTTCCAATGGCACATGCAAATTATCGTCGGCCAGACACTTCCTCAGATTCGAGACGTGGAAGACAGGGTGAATTCCACTAAGGTCGGAGGGTAGTTCTAGTTTGTAGGCCACTTTCCCGATCCTTTTCAGAACCTTGAAAGGCCCTACAAACCTAGGAGCTAACTTGCCTTTCCTTCCAAAGCGAACCACACCCTTCCACGGTGAGACCTTGAGAAGGACCATCTCCCCAACTTGGAATTCCAGTGGCTTGTGACGTTTATCAGCGTAGCTTTTCTGTCGACTCCTTGCCACTTCCAGGTTCTTGCGGATGATAGCGACTTTATCGGTCGTCTCTTGTATGAGCTCGGGACCGGTAATAAGATTCTCGCCAACATCGGTCCAGCAGATTGGTGAACGACACTTACGACCGTAAAGTGCTTCGAACGGTGCCATTTGGATGCTTGAGTGGTAACTGTTGTTGTAGGAGAATTCTGCGAGCGGTAGGTACGTATCCCAGTCGCCCCCAAAAT
This sequence comes from Flaveria linearis, assembly GCA_024085815.1. Classification (NCBI taxonomy): domain Eukaryota; kingdom Viridiplantae; phylum Streptophyta; class Magnoliopsida; order Asterales; family Asteraceae; genus Flaveria; species Flaveria linearis. The sequence continues at coordinate 114,401,649 of CM044001.1, read as the reverse complement.
CAAGGACACAGAGACGTAATAGGTCTTCCAGGGTTTGGATCGTCCGCTCGGTTTGGCCATCGGTTTGGGGATGGTAAGCCGTGCTTAAATCCAATTATGTACCCAGAAGTTCTTGCATAGTAGACCAAAAGTGAGAAGTGAATCGAGCGTCTCGGTCGGATATAATGTGAAGAGGCACACCATGACGGCTTACGATCTCGTCGATGTAAATCCGGGCTAACCTTGATGTCTTATATGTGTCACGTATGGGTATGAAATGTGCCGACTTAGTCAATCGGTCGACGATTACCCATATGCTATCGTGCCCGCGAGATGTCCGAGGTAACTTGGTTATGAAGTCCATGGATATATGTTCCCACTTCCACATGGGAATTTCGGGTTGTTCAAGTAATCCACTTGGACGTTGATGCTCCGCTTTAACCTTCGTGCATGTAAGGCACTTAGCAACATAGGTTGCTATGTCTCGTTTCATTCCGGGCCACCAATATTGACTCCGTAAGTCCATGTACATCTTATCGGAGCCCGGGTGAATAGAATAACGAGTCCGATGTGCTTCGTTCATGATAGAAGCCCGAAGGTTATTGCGTTTGGGGATCCAGATTCGGTTTGCGAAATACCTTAGCCCATTGGCTCTTGTTTCTAATTGGGCTAAGAGATTTGGCTCGAGCTCTTCCTTCATACTCCCTTCGGTTTGCACCGCTTGCTGTGCTTCTCGAATACTCGCCTCGATGTCACAATCGATCCTTAAGTTCTGCAATAACACCGTAGCATTGTTGACATCGAGTCGGACTTCAGTATCAAACTCTCCCAATGTATCGAACCATTGGCGTCGGTCGCGAATCTCTTGAACGGAAACCATCTTTTGATGCGACTTTCGACTCAATGCATCGGCTACGACATTTGCCTTGCCGGGATGGTAGCGGATGTCACAATCGTAGTCGCTAATTAGTTCCACCCAACGACGTTGCCTCATATTGAGGTCCTTCTGATTGAAGACGTGTTGGAGGCTCTTGTGGTCCGTGTAGACTATACATTGCGTGCCGTATAGATAATGTCTCCAGATTTTCAAAGCAAAGACCACCGCTCCGAGCTCGAGATCGTGCGTCGTATAATTTACCTCGTGAACCTTCAATTGTCTCGAGGCATATGCGATGACCTTTCCCCGTTGCATGAGGACACAACCAAGGCCTTGTTTCGACGCGTCGCAGTATACCGTGAAGTCGTCATTTCCATCCGGTAGCGTCAGAATAGGAGCATTGCACAACTTGTGCTTCAATGTCTCAAACGCCTCTTCTTGCTCGGCTTTCCACTCGAAAATCTTGTTCTTCTGAGTCAAGGACGTGAGTGGCTTTGCGATTTTCGAGAAGTTGGCAATAAATCGCCGGTAATACCCGGCTAGACCAAGAAACGATCGAACTTCCGTCGGAGTTGTGGGAGCACTCCAATTCTTTACGGCTTCAACCTTCGCAGGGTCGACGTGAATTCCTTGACTATTCACAACGTGCCCTAAGAACTGTACTTCTTCAAGCCAAAACTCACATTTCGAGAATTTCGCGTACAGTTGTTCCTTCTTCAACAGTTCGAGGATTTGACGGAGATGAAGTTCATGATCGGAGCGAGACTTGGAATAAATAAGAATGTCATCAATGAAAACGATGACGAACTTGTCTAGGTATGGCTTGCACACCCGATTCATAAGATCCATGAAGACCGCTGGAGCATTGGTTAAGCCGAAAGGCATAACCATGAACTCGTAATGCCCATACCGGGTGCGGAATGCAGTCTTTGGGATATCGTCGTCGTGGACTCGCAGTTGATGATAACCCGAACGCAAGTCGATTTTTGAAAAGATTGCAGCTCCTTGAAGTTGGTCGAAAAGATCGTCGATACGAGGAAGAGGATGCCGGTTCTTGATGGTCAACTTGTTGAGCTCCTGGTAATCGATACACATGCGGAAAGACCCATCTTTCTTCTTCACAAATAAGACAGGTGCACCCCAAGGAGAAGAACTAGGGCGGATAAACCCCTTCTCGGATAATTCCTGGAGTTGGCTAGAGAGTTCTTGCATTTCCGATGGTGCGAGTCGGTAAGGTGATTTAGCCGCGGGGCTTGCTCCCGGAATCAAGTCGATTTTAAATTCTACTTCGCGTACGGGAGGTAACCCGCTAAGATCATCGGGAAAGACCTTAGGGAATTCTCGTACGACTGGAACATCTTTGAGTTCCTTCTCCTTGGTTTTGGTGTTGACTACATATGCCAAGAATGCCGGATAACTCTTACTTAGGCATTTCTGAGCCTTAGTACATGACATAAGCTTGAGTCCTTTGGAGGACCGTTCACCGAACACCTTCATCGTGTCACCGGAGGGTAAGGGCATGCGAATACACTTCTCGAAGCAGATGATCTCGGCATGGTTCTTGGATAACCAATCCATGCCAATAATAACGTCGAAACTTCCAAGCTTCATTGGAATAAGGTCGATAAGAAATTTATGGTTGTCGAGGCACAATAGACAATCGCGGATAACCACGTCGACGGTGATGGGTTCTCCATCAGCAACTTCGACGGTGAGAGGTCTCTCTAGATTTGAGCGAGGTTTAGAAAGTGTCGGCTCGAACTCTAAGGAAACGAAACTTCTATCGGCGCCCGAATCAAATAATACGTATGCATAGATGTCATTAATAAGAAACATACCTGTATGGTTTTAAAGGCACTTAAGGACACAAGTAAGGAATTTTAAGAGAAATTCTATGGAGATAGGGTTGCAAATTTTTTTTTTTTTTTTTTTACGTACCGTTCACCACCTCGTTGTTCGCCTGAGCTTGGTTCGCGTTGATGTTGAAGGCACGTCCACGAGCTTGTGGAACATTGCCCACAAGACGAGGGCACTGGGGTCGGTAGTGACCTGGTTCTCCACAGTTGTAGCAGACCCGATTTGGTTCCGTCACTGCGTTTCCCAATGCTCGGTGACACGTTGCCACAAGGTGCCCGTACTTGCCACATAGTGTGCAGATGCGACACGGAAGGTTTCCCGGATGGTGGTACCTACACGTGTTGCACATAGGTAGAGGGCCTGCATAAGCCCTTGCCACGGGCACTTGTGCTGCCGGTGTAGCCCCGGTAGTACACTGTCTTTGGGGCGGTTTAGGAGCAGCCACGGCATAGTTCCGTGCCGGTACAAACTTCCGTTTCTTGTTATCAGGCTTGACCTCCTTGACCTCCTCGGGGGTCGTCTTCTCAGTCTTCTTGGCACCCTTTGCAGACATGGTGCCCGCTCGGATGTGGTTCTCCGTCAATTGGGCAGTGATGGTGATAGCTTCTTCCAAGGTTGTGGGCCGGCTACCCACAACGGCATCCTGAATCTGAGGCGGCACACCCTTAATAAATTTTTCCACGCTTCGGGAAACAGTATCCACCATGTGTGGCAGCAGTATGCTTAGTTCATGATGACGGGTAGAATATGCCAGATGGTTCCCGCCATCCTGTTTCAAATTCCAGAATTCCTCCTCCAGTTTCTGGATTTCACTCCTCGGGCAAAACTTGGCTATGGCTATGTTTTTGAATTCCTCCCAAGTTAAAGCCAAGATTGCATCGGGGCCTCGGTTCCTCTTTTCACTGTTCCACCATGTTAAGGCCCGTTGCTGTAGCATACTGGTGGCATACCTCACTTTGAGTGCTTCGGGGCACTCACAGTTGACGAAGGTGTTCTCCATCCCTTCAAACCACTCTAAGAGACCGGTGGCACCTTCCTTGCCACTATAACTGGGTGGCTTGCATGAACTAAAATGCTTGAAGGTGCAAGACTGGTTGTTACGCCGTTGGTTCGCACTGTTTTCCCCTTGGCCATTGCTGTTGTTCGTGGCGTTTGCGATCATAGTGCTGCTGAGTTCAGCCACCATGGTCGGGATGACCGCAGCCATTTGCCGGGCAATCATGGCAGCAAGCTTACGACCGGATCTTCCTCGGTTTTCGTGGAAACGAGACATGCTGGAAAAATACAAATTGGGTTAGGATCGGTTAAAAGGATAATAAGGATGGGCAATTAAGGTAAGAATCATGAATTATACGGAATGATTCCATTTGGTGACGCATCACCATTTGAAAACGTTGACACGTCAAGATGAATTGACCCATTCACCTCAGAAACTCGTGTATGTTGGTCATAGTTTATCACTCATCCCGGAAATCCCCAGGTAGCGTAACGGTTCCCTCAATGAGATTTATACGTATACGCTTGCCTTAGCCCGAGGGCCTTTTGCCAGAAAATCCAGAATACAGGTGTCTATGTACCACACTAGTTCTTTGGTTTATGAAATCAAAAATCTTGATGGGATATTTACAAGATTAGACATAAAGTCTAAAGAATTCCTATCAATAGATTCTACTCGGAGACGAGAATAAGTTTAAGAAATAGTAACTGTCGGGGAGAATTAACGTTTAAGATAAGTCTAGGGGAGACGGGTAACAATATGTAATCATGTAGAAAGGCACCTATGCTAAGGCATCACATTGCACATAATAAGGCATAGCGTTAGGCAGCATGCAAACAATAAGTATGTATTCATAAGGATACTATTCTATAAGGATCATGCATAAACTATAGCCTAGGTCACCATTTCTAATAACCTAAATCCCTATAGTTATGGGCTCTGATACCAATCTGTCACACCCCAACCTTGACGGCGGAAACGTCGAGGTGTGAGGGTTAAGATTGTTCACAGCCACATAACGCTATGTTAAAGTATAAGATGCCATTAATCAATTGTTTTCAATCACCACATACATCAATGTCTCAAAATAAATCAAACAAAAACAAGAATTCAATCGTCTTTATTAAGCCTAGGTCCATGATCTAGGTTTATGCATTCCTTCAATCATCGTTAAGCTTGCACATTACCTGAAACATGTTGAAAATAAAGTCAACTAACTAGTTGGTGAATTCTCATGGTTTTAAATACAATAAGTATACAAAATGTGGCAATTCTAGTCAATGGTCACAAGATAGCAAGTATATAGAACATGCATAGTTACAATCAAGCCTCGACTGAATAATATGAATAAGCATGATTAGCTAAGTGTATTTGGTTCCCTAGTGCACAAGCATACGGCTCCTAGGAGTCGGCAATACATCGACTTTAGCACCAAATAGGCTTGTCAGGCCCAAAGATCTAAGACTTCGCTAGGCTAGCAATAGTTAATGATTGCACACGTATGTCACATCTCATATAATACTTAACATATCCAAACAACCACGACTATGTAAAGAATTGCACGTGTGTAATAAGTATCAAAGCGTGTATGTGTAAGTTTGTATAAGCAACATGTTTCACCCCGAAAGATGTGAAATAATCGTAAAGCGGGGCATAAGAACTCACGTGTTTAATAAAGGATACTTGTAGATGTAATAAGAATAACCACGAATAAGATTTCCAACACAAACGTCACAACGCACCTAAACGAAATAAAGTAGCGCGTTATAATTTGTTTGATGATTAATTGTAGGTCTAATAATTATCCGTATTTATTACATGTTAATAACGTGATCGGTTAAATGGAACGAATGGATTATACTTGGTATAATCAATTGTTAGCGCGTAAGAGAAATAATAAATAAAACTTGATTAAATTGTACGTTGAACCGATTTTTAAGGATTGTATATAATAATTATAATAAGTGATTTAGCTATTATAAGGGACTATATACAAATATATATATATTTATAGGTATAAGTAATCAAACAATTTAATTGTTTGAATATACGTATAAATACATATACTAAACAATTATAATATTGTGTATAATAATCAATATAAATGATTTAGCTATTAAAAGAACTATGTATAAATATATATATATATATATATATATATATATATAAGTAACTAAACAATTAAATTGTTTAATTATATATATATAAATGTATATACTAAACAATTATAACATTGTATATAATAATCAATATAAATGATTTAGCTATTAAAAGAACTATGTATAAATATATATATATATATATATATGTATATATATATATATAACTAAACAATTAAATTGCTTGAATATATATATGTATAAACATATATACTAAGCAATTATAACATTGTATAATCATAATAAGTGATTTAATTACTAAAAGATCAATATATAAATATATATATATATATAGGTATAAATAACTAAACCATTTAATTACTTAAAAATATATATATATATACAAGTATTATGTTTACTCATTTCTTTTGTATTTTTAAAACTAAAATAATGTATTTATAAATACAAAAGTATTTTATAAAAATTATTTTAGTCCCAAATTAATTAAACAAAAGTTTTAAATGAATTCTGCATTTTTATAAAATAATTTTAGAAATTTTCAGAATTTAAAAAGGTTAAATAAATAAAAGAAATGAGAAGAAAAAGGAAAAAGAAACCGAAAAAGAAACTGGGGTTTGCCCGGGGTCGAACCCGGGACCCCTTCTGAAGGGTGAAGCGCAGGAACCAGTGAACCAGGGCCGAGGCCTTGGTTCATTTCGGTTCATTTTAAATTTAAGTGAGCCGCCCCAGTTTTCCCCCAATCCGATGAACCCTAGGTTCATCTGATCTGAAATTGACCCTCGATTCGATATCAAACACTCGAATCATCATAGGGCTTTTGTTCATCGACTAAAAACGAGTGGGTAACAGGTTTTGATTACCTGTTCGGATGGGATTTAAGAGGGTTTCGAGTTCGGCTGTGATTCGAAAGTTTTCGAATTGGGGCTTTATGATTGAGAGGCTTTCTGGTGAAATTGAGAGTTTAGTGAGTTCGGGAACTTCAAAATGATTCAGAAGTCCTTAACTTATAGCTTCGATTACACGGTTTCGGGCTTAACCAATTCGATTTGAAACCGCGTTCGAATTTACCAAATTTGAGAGATTCGAGTTGTTAATTTGTGTTATAGATTGATTGATTAATTGTATAGACCGCGTATTAACTTTAGGAATGATTGATTTGATTCAATTTGTGATTTTAAACATGATTTGATTCGAATTTTTTTAGAATTTTGATTTGGTTTTTGATTTGGAAAGGTTTCGAGCGGGAATCTTGATTTTTGGAGTTGGGTTCGGGTTCGAAACCCATAGTCGAAGGTGAGGGGCGGTTTAATCGGGTCATAAGCAAGAAAAACGATGGTTGAAGGCTCGCCGGAGCTCGGCCGGAGCTCCGGCCGGAGTCACCGGGAAATCGGGGAGAGAGAAAAGGGGTGATGATTGGGTTTTGAGTTTGTACACAATTGGCCCCTCTTCTTTATAATGTTTATTATTTCATGTTTTAAACTTTTATTCAAAGTTTTCAAAATGGCAAAACAACCCCCTGTACTTTAAATTCTAAGTTTTATTATTATTATTATTATTATTATTTATATTATTATTATTATTATTATTATTATTATTATTATTATTATTATTATTATCTATTATTATTATTGTTATTATATATATATATATATATATATATATATATTTTTATATGTATAAAAATTTACTAATGATGCTATAAAATGGCATAAATAAACCGAACAAAAATACAGGATGTTACAAAAGGTATTGTTCTCATACAAGGAATTCATTTCATCTTACATGGCTTCAACCCACTCTCTTTTGTGTTCATCTTCCATAGCCTCTTAATAACACTCAGGCTCTCCCCTATCAGTGGGTAAAACATACTCATCAGCAGAATAACGGGTAGAAGAATGACGGTCTCTGGTAGACCGCCTAAGTGGGACAAATGATGGCATACCTGGTACTGGTAGCTCTGGATGAAAACCCTCATCAAACTCATTGTTTGTTGGATCCGTATCATTGTTCACTGGATCTGTATTATTGCTATCATCAGTGTCATGCTCTTCACTTTGAGTGTCATCTCCATTTTGTGATTCAGATTGTCGAGGAGGAACTGGATCCAAATCAATAAGATCATTACTACATTGAGGAACTATGTTTGACTTCTCAATGTCTTTCAAACCTTGATCTTCTACAAACACAACATCACGACTTTTAATAAGTTTCTTTAGAACCGGATCATATAACCTATACCCAAACTTATCATGCCCATAGCCAAGGAATATACATGGTCTGGTCTTCACATCAAGCTTTGACCTTTCATCTTTGGGAATGTGCACAAAAGCCTTGCATCCAAAGACTCTCAAATAATCATATGAAACATCTTTGCCACTCCAAACCCTGTTAGGAACATCAAAAGACAAAGGAACACACGGGGTAAGATTAATAACATGTACTGCAGTATTTAAAGCCTCACCCCAAAAAGAATCAGGCAATTCTGCATGTGAAAGCAAACATCTAACTCTTTCCATCAAGGTTCTGTTCATCTGTTTTGCTAAACCGTTCAACTGTGGTGTCTTTGGAGGAGTCTTCTGGTGTCGAATTCTTTTCTCTCTACAATAGGCATCAAAAGGACCAATATACACACCTCCATTATCTGTCCGAATACACTTGAGCTTCTTCCCAGTTTGTCTTTCAACTAAGGCATGAAACTGCTTAAACACATCCAACACTTGATCTTTAGACTTCAAGTTGTAAACCCATACTTTCCTTGAATGATCATCAATAAATGTGACAAAATATAAGCAACCCCCAAGTGATCTAGTCTTCATCGGACCACATACATCAGAATGCACCAAATCAAGTATCTCGTCTCTCCTAGTAGGAGGATGACTCTTAAAGGAAACTCTTGTTTGCTTACCTTCCAGACAGTGAGAACACTTTTTCAAATGAACATTACCAACACCGGACAAGGCATTCCTCTTCGAGAGTAAAGACATCCCTTTTTCACTCATGTGGCCAAGTCTTTTATGCCACAACTCTGACATGTCAGTATCCACTAATGAATGAACTGAATCTTTAGAGATCTTCGGATGTGTCATGTAAAGCTTTGAGCTTCTTTTGCCTCTTGCCACGATCAAAGAGCCACGAGTGAGTTTCCAACTACTATCACCAAAGAAATTATGGTATCCATCATCATCAAGCAAACCTGCAGAGATCAAATTAGGTCTGATATCCGGGACATGTTTCACATTATGTAAAACCAATTCCACCCCAGTGTCAAACTTCAAACAAACATCTCCAAAACCAATGATCTTAGATTCCCCCTTGTTACCCATCTTAACAATCCCAAAATCACCAGATGTATAAGATGAGAAAAAATCCCTTTGTGATGTCACATGACAGGTAGCACCACTGTCAACAACCCAACTCGAGTCATCAGATGTAATATTCACCATATCATGATCACAACAAATAAAGAACTCTTCAGTAGCAGTATTAGCTTCATTAGTGTCATTGCCACCATCATCTTTCTTATTATTGTTCTTTTGATTGTTGTAATTAGCTTTCTTGTTCTCCTTCTTCAACTGTCTACAAAACTTAATTGTGTGCCCTTTTCTACCACAATGATAGCACTCAAAATCAGCAAACTTTACTTTAGACTTACTACGATGTTTTGCTCTATTACTCGGACCTCTGCTTTGACTTCTCCCCCTGCTTTCTGTAACTAAGACATCTGAACTTGAAGAGGAACCCTGTGACTTTCTTCTCATCTCTTCATTTAAAACACTGCCTTTAGCCATTTCCATAGTAATAACACCATTTGCTGCAGAGTTAGACAATGATGTCCTAAAAGTCTCCCAAGAATCCGGTAAAGTGCCAAGGAGCCACAAACCTTGTACCTCGTCATCAAACTTAATACCCATACCTGAAAGTTGATTAATGATCCCCTGAAAAGCATTCAAATGATCAGTAACTGGAGTACCATCACGGTATTTTAAGTTTATCAACTGTTTAATCAAGAACAACTTATTGTTCCCGGTCTTACGAGCATACAACTCCTCAAGCCTTTTCCACAAAGTGCGAGCATGAGTCTCCTCAATAATATGATTCAAAACATTATCATCAACCCACTGCCGAATATACCCACAAACTTATCTATGCATAATCTTCCATTCTTCATCTGTTTTGTTTTCGGGTTTTCGATATTAATGACGGGCATATAATAATCCTTCACATAAAGGAGATCTTCCATCTTTCCTTTCCAAATGTGATAATTAGAACCATTCAAATTTACCATCCTACTTGTATTAACATCCATCGTTCAAACGAGTGTTAATCTTATGAGAAGATTCAATATCAAGAGCCAAGGACAGGAACCAGTGGCTCTGATACCACTCTGATGGGAAAAACAGCACCGACAACAAGATCACCAACGGTAAATTACGAATGCGGAAGCGTAACCTCGTTTGACCTAAAAGTTTTCCCGAACCCGTATGAACCTGTGAGGATGTAAACAAGTAGATATACAAAATAACCAAACAGAGACATCAAAATTTTTAGCGTGGAAACCCTCTCAAGGGAGAGTAAAAACCACGGGACTACTAGAGCCGCTTAAAATCCACTATCACCAAATTTGAACAATACAGAGTCTTCCCTAGATACACTAGAGGCATACACAAACCATCATACACTTGGAATTAACAACATCAAGCATATGGAACCTAACCCAAGACAAAAGAGAAGAAAACACCCAAACCCAGCAGCTTTGTTTCACGGCTGTAGAACCTGACCTCCGGACGTGATAAACACAAACTCACCGTTAGATGTGATCACCAGGATGTTAGGAAGATCCTGCTAAAATTTCACGACGATCCAACCGTTCAATCTCCGGGAAACTACCGGTTTCTGAGCTGCTGTAATGAAGAAGACAAATTCTTCTCTTTCTTTTCTTTCTGCTCAAACTCCAAACTGAATTATTGTTGTTCTTCACGCAGAGGAAGAGAATGAGATCTGCTTTTTTTTTATTTTATTGTGAAGACTTTTCAAAACAACAATCGGTGGTAGTGGGTGGTGGTTCCTATTGGACAAAAAAATCACCCAATACTCGAGACAAAAGGTTTTTAGTTTAAATCATAGATTTTTTTAAAAAAATCAAAAGCCACCGGCGTCCTAAATGATGACTTTATGAGAGGTAGGGAGAACAATAAAGCAAAAATGCGACTTTGCATAAAAATCCAATATTGCAACCAAACATTAATTTGGTCCAAAATCAACAACTAGTAAAAAGCAAAATGACATCTTTTAGTCAATGCCAGTATTGTCACACTCAAAATATTCCACGAAAATCATTTAATGTTTTCATAAGTTACTAACATGAGCAACACATGGAGTAAAGGATTAATCGTCGGTGCGATTTAGAAAATTTAGAATGAAACTAAAAAGTAAACGTAAAAGTGTATCGACTTCCGATTCAAAAACATCAGGGTGTTTTTTGACAAAAAGGCCCGCATCTAATGACACATCGTATGATCATTCAAATGGTTTCTGAGCTTGTTCTTCCCAAGCATTTGATTCAAGCTCGAATGAGTGATATCATCTCTTTTTCCATGGTGAGTTTTTTTTTTCTTGTCCGAAGTAATGAAAAGACATCTAATATGTAATACATTCCAAACACATAGATTTACCTTCAATATATGTTTCATGTAATCATGCAAAGTCCAAAAACTCTTAACTACTTGTGATAATCAATACAAGTTATCCTTAACAATGTCCATCCTCTATGGGTACTCTGTTGTCATATCAGCAAATAAGTGTCAAAATACATATTTTCGAAATTGTCAAACTTAGAATAAGTAGTTAAAAACTAATACGTATCGAGAAGTCTAGTAGGAACCCAATCCTATTAGGTTTAAATGGGAAGTAACAAATTCAAGTAGTCGCATACATGGTTAGAAAATTAGAAAAGATAAATCATATGAGATTGAACACTTTAGTAGTTTTTAGTGTCTATCATTAAATATTACTCTTTTGGATGTATGACTAGAAAGCTTTAGCAAACAAAATGAATACATAGATATTTTGTACCCAAAAATCAAACAACAGCCGTTTGTAAAGCAATTGAAACAAAGCAAGAATATGCGTTGAATCAATATCGCAGTCAACAATCTCTATCTTTCTTATTCTTAAGATTTAAGGCTATTTCTTTCACACCACAAGCAAATTAAACCATTTATCCCAACTGGATTCTTGTGTAACTCATAAACACATGTAACCAACTTAGATCACTTAATCAATCTCATCCACTTGAAAGTTCATGTAAAAGTTTTTTAATTTTACTTTCTAATAGTCATTAGTTCAACAGCTCTCAAAGAGAAAAACAAAGGTGAGTTTACCAAAATACGAGTTAACTGTTAAAAGCTAATTTAGTAAGAATATACAGACCGACATCAAGTAATGTTAAAATGTGTTATTTTATTCTCTAAAGAACCAACATTCTGAGGTTATTATAGTATGTTAGTATAAATAACTAAGTTAATATTTCGTGTATTACATGAGTGAATATTAAAATATCAAATAGCTCGTAACGAAAATTTATAAATTATAAAATGATATTTCAGACAAGATATGATTAAAAATAAGTAATAAAACGAAGATATCATTTTTTAATCTTTTCTTTTTATTTTTTTCAGAAAGAAGTTGTTTTATAAATATTTATTTCAAAATAAACCATTTTTTTAAAAAAATATCACATTTAAAAATTTTCTTATCATAATTTCAAATTTTAATTATTTTTGTTTCTTTTTCTAAAAATTGATGTTTTAAAAAAATTCTTACTCTACAGAAAAATTGTTTGTTTAAAAATTACATTTATAAAAGGATATCTTTTTCAATTTACTAAAAAATATTTTTAATCTGGAAAATATATCAAATAATATTTTTATTAATTCTATAACTATTTAATAAAAAAGAGAATCGGGAAAATTAGATTTTGTAGGTCTGGAATTGTATCATGTGTCATTGATTTTTTTTATTAGTATAAATAGAAGATAGATTACTTTTATATAAACTAAATCATGAATTTTAGTCTCTTACTATCCGACCTACATAACTATTCTAATGAATTAAACTAATCTCTTTTAATGTGGTGAAAGGTTATAGAGGGTTTTATGGAGTCCTTGTGTTGGGACGTGAAGGCAAAGCTACCACCCTTGTCTTTGACTTCATTTCCTTTGTCCCCAACATGTTTCAATCTTGTCTCTACATATTGCTTTCTATTCACATCATATATTATACATTAGTTATCTCCATCTCCATCTCTTGTTGTTTAATTCAAAAACAATATAAACCAAAAAAAAAAACTTAATGCTACTCTCTTTCCCATATATAAAAAAATATCTTTGTCTTATTAAATGCTATATGTAATAAATACAGTACGAAAAACGATTATTTATAGATTGTGAACAAAAGTGACGTAGATTTCATATGGTTACTAAACGAAGCCCTAGTAGATGATTGTCGTAGTCGGTATGCAACGACTGTGTTTGCCTTTTAGGGCATGAATGTCAATCAACAACCATATATGGGTAGCTAGATGTAGCTTATCAACATCATATGCTATCAATACACAATTTTATATTTTTATCTAACATTCGGATGATACCATATATTTTTGAGCGATTACACTGTAAGTCAAAATAAAGATTGGCGGAGAGATTGAATTGATCGAATTAGTTTTAAGCTTTTAGCATGATTTTAATTTTAACATTACTCCTGTTAAAAAAAATTTGTTGAAGTTTATAGACATGAATACCAAAATATAATTGCACACCACAACATACTTTATAACTTATTTTTTTGTAACTTCAATATATATGAAATCTTTGGAGTATATATTGTATGGTATCCTTGCAGCAGACAAACGCGTACACTAAGAAATAAAATATCATGTATGTATGTGACATGAATACGACATATTGCAATGGAAGGTGGCACGTAACATGCTTATTGATTGGTCACGATTTATATAAATATGGTTTAAACTGTTTCTTGAACGTGAAGGGATGGATAATATGAATTAAATATAAAAGACATGGTAGTTGAACCATATGTCAAGTTTCACTTTCTGCTACAAAAAATCAACCGACAAATAAATGAAGCCAAATTCAAACATTGGAGACATGAAGTCTCACAAAAACGCGTACCGTTTTATCAAATTAGCATTTCAACGATCGAATAATCTTCAATGATATCACTACAAGAAAAAGGATTTTCTGCGGCGATTAATATCGTCGCAAAAAACTCATTTTCAACGATCTAATAACTGTTATTGCAATTATTACACGGACACCGAGCTTTATTTTGGCCATTCGTATAATTCTTACACCTTTCCATGAATGCTTTAAGACCAATCAGATATTCTTTAGAAAATTTATTTTCTAAAGTAGTCCAAGTCTTATCAATCGTCATAACTGTGTCTACAAACAAATATTAATTATCTTAACACATTTAAAACTAGAGAAATACAAACACAAATACACATATACATCCATACACAAATACACATATACATCCATTTTAATCACAATTTAACATTCATTTTAATCTCAATTTAACATACATACACACATACACATATATGGATATCCATACACAAATACACATATACAAACACAAATACCCACATATACGCATACACATATACATCCATACACAAATACACATATACATCCATACACAAATACACATACACCATACATACACATATACATATACACAAATACACATATACATCCATACACAAATACACATATACATCCATACATAAATACACATATACATCCATTTTAATCACAATTTAACATACATACACACATACACATATACATCCATACACAATCACGCATATACATCCATTTTAATCACAATTCAACATACATATACACATACACATATACATCCATACATAAATACACATATACATCTTAAATATCCATTTTTTCATAACCATAAAACTTGCTAAACCTAATTCAAACAAATACATACATATTAACACATAATTAACATTCCAAATACATACATTCTTATATTCATACATACACACATGTTATCTCAACTAACTTAAACACCAATGTTCATAACCATATAAAAACAAAATTAGGTAAAATACATACATTCATCTTATTTTAAATTAGGCAAAACACAAAATTAGACAAAATACATACATTCATAACCATATTAACACACTAAACACATACATTCTTAAATACATACATACACACATAATACTTCATCTCAACTAACCTAAACACCCATGTTCATAACCATATAAAAACAAAATTAGGCAAAATACATACATTCATCTCATTTTAAATTAACACAAATTTAACAATCTAAATACATACATTCTTATATCCATACATACAAAATAAATCTCAAAAACCCAAATAACTACAAATTAACACACTAAATACATACATTCTTTCTTATATACATACATACACACATGTTAAACATCTATTTTGCATAACAATAAACATCTATTAATCATCTAATTTCAGAATATTAACTAAAACTTAACATAAAATTAGGTAAAATTCAGTTTATTACCTGAAATCAAGAGTGATGGTGGTGGCTACGGTGCAAAGGAGGCGGCGGCGGTGGTGGAGCGATGGTGGTGGAGCAGCGGTGGTGGAGCGCAGCCTGTTTGAAATGGCGGTGGTGGAGCGACGCGCGATGGTGCAGCAGCGGGTGTGGCCGGTCGCCGGGAGTGGGAGTGGGAGTGGGGTGGGGTTGACGGTCGTCGGTCGCCGGTCGCCGTGGGGGTGGGGAATGCGGTGAATGGGGGGTGAGGGTTGAATGTGAAGACCAGATCTAAAAATCCCGTATTAAAACTGTGCAGAAGCCTTTTGCGGCGACGTATCGCCGCAAAAACGATTTTGCGACGACTCTCTTTAAATAAAATAAAAATAAAGTAAATATATATATTATTTTTTGCGACGAAACATCGCCGCAAATAATAAATAAAAAATAAAAAAAAATTTAATTATTATTTAATCTTTTTTGCGACGAAATGTCGCCGCAAATAGGTTACCGGGAATTTTCCCGCTCTTAAGAAAGTTGTCAAAAAATGGAAAAAATTAAAAGAAAAATTATTATGGTTATTTGCGACGAAAATATCGCCGCAAAATATCTTTTTGACCGGAAAAGTCAAAAAAGTAAATATTTTTGTCGTTTACCGAACCTTTTGCGACGATGTTAATATCGCCGCAAAAAATGTTGTCGCAAAAAACCACTTTTCTTGTAGTGTATGTAAGATGTCGGCATCAAAGTTGATACCCTTACTCGAATTGTATATAGGTTTCTTTTTAACGGCTTTTAATTCTACTTGTAATCCACTTAATCTGCTTAGTGCAAGATATGAATTTTTAACCTTCAATTAATGAAATACATTTTACACATGCAGATACTATTGAGCTACATGCTCATTCCTACGTACATTCTTGTGTTGTTACATTTATTTATAGAAAAATTGACCGTTAAGATTTAATGGACTACCTCGTAGTTTTGGCGTTCTGCTAATACATATATGTTCTGAAATCAAAACTTTTCATAGCGGTACATGTTTATGTAACAAACCGTTTTTCTTTCCTTTTTTCTACCCATGAATACAGAGTACTTGATCTCAACTCTATACTTAATCTACTTGTAAAACCACCACACTTCCAGTTTGCAGTATTTATACCAATCCTTTGACCAATGAGTACACCACTTACCACTAATTAAGATGTGCTCTTGTAGACTACTAACTCTACATTTCTTAAATTTATAAAAGAGTAAATTACATGGATGATCCCTACTTTGTTAGTTCAGTTAGTGATGTTAAATTTTTTAAAATAACTATTTTACTTGTAGGGATCATCAATGTAATTTACATTTTATTTTATTATAAATATATTTATTATTTAACACACAAAAAACCCACTATATTTAAAAAATAATAGGTCCGTTTATACTTATGGGCCTACTTAAAGTTAATATATAAAGTTCGGGCTTGTGTTTTTCTATTAGACGTAGTTTAATTGCTCGAGTTCATTTAAACTCTACACAGTTTAAACTTTTAACAAAACGATCTCAACTAGCTCATGAACATATATTCAATTTATTAATCTTTTGTGACATAATCTTAAACTAATTTCAGTAGCTTTGCATTGAAGAACACTAACCAGAAGTATTTAATATAATATAATATATTATTCAAATTTGATATTTTAAGGCTTATGTTACCTAAAGCAAAAAGATTTTATAAAAAGTTTATTTTTGGAGTAAATTACCGTTTGCATCCCTGAGGTTTGGTGATTTTAACCATTTGCATCCCTACAGTTTAAAAATCTCCATATACCCCCTAACGTTTTATTTTTGTTCCTATTTGCATCCAAATGACTAACGACGTTAAATAATTCAGTTAACTTTTTATAAAATGACAAAATTACCCCCCGGAAATCCCCAAATCATCATCTTCTTCAACCCCTCTTCACCTCATTTCAATCATCTTGAGTATACACTGGATCTGATGTCATCCCTGGCGTTGATTGGAACATCCGTATTCCTTCCGATTCCAATTCTGTTTTTCATACCTCTTACACTCACTAATCACCACTAAACCCTAGATTATGAAATGGGTATTGCAAAAGGGGCTTAAATAAAGGATCTGAACTGGGGTTTACCGAATTCGAGAACAAATAAATGTCAAATCAGGGTAAAGGGTTTGATCAGAAATTGATATAGTAATCTACTGCACACTTACGAACAAAGATACAACATTTACATGATTCGATTGAATCTCATGGCTAAATCAAGAATATGGACCGTAATTCATGAAATCATGCGACTTTGAATAACATATTTAGAAAGATGATCATGACTCTGAAAAAGGGTTTAATCTGAAATGAGTATTAAAGAAATTTTATCTTTCGAATGGCATTGAAGTTTTCACAGCCACCGACAACGACAACCATTAACATCTTGGAATTTAGAATTCGAACAAAAATGGGGGGGATGGATGGTTTTCGGGGTAGTTTTTGACAGGAAGTTTGTGGGGTGGTGGAGAAAGTGGCTACCGGCGGCGGAGGCGATAAAAAGAGAGAAAAAGATAAGGATTTGCAGAGGGAGGAGAAGAGAGCACTGAAGCTGCAATGGTTTGTTTATTCCTTTCGGGAGGTAGAATTCTTCTCCGACGCCGGAGCGTTCGAGGATCTTGCGTTGGAACTCTAGTGATGATTCGCTGAAGGCTCCTTGAAGTTTGGAGTGATTCATGAACACTTTGTATGGGACTTTGAGGTGGTCCGGTAGGCGGTAGCAGGAGTATTCGACGAGGTAAACAAGTCGGGTCATACGGTAGGCGCTGAACACGATGAGGGTGATGATGGTGGCGGAGACGGCGGCGATGTGGTGGCGTTGCAGGTGCTTGTAGAGGTTGTTGAGATTCAGGTGGGTGGAGAAGATGGAGAAGATGAAGAGAGGGATTAGGGTTTTAATTTTAAGGGCAGTTTAGTCTTTTAACAAGAGAGTTAACAGAATAATTTAACGATGTTAGTGTTTTGGATTTAAATGGGAACAAAAATGAAACGTTAGGGGGTATATGAGGTTTTTTAAACTGTAGGGATGCAAATGGTCAAAATCAACAAAACCCGAGGATGCAAATGGTAATTTACTCTTATTTTTTTGTCAATATGACGTGGTTGTGTGGTGTTACTGTTGGTGTGGGTGGGATTTGTTTGGATTATATATTGATCTGCAAAATTTAAAAAATATAAGTTTGTGGGTCTGCTCCAGAAAATAAGAAATTTTCAACGAGGAATAATGGATTTTATTGGCATTGTACTTCCTTTTAAATTTTGTAATTTATTTGCATTAAAAAAAATCTGACGTGGGGTCTTTATGTGATGTTCGATTTGGATGTTAGATGTATATAGATATGAAGAATTTCTGTTGAGCTTGAAAGTTATATGTAGCAATGTAGCATGCCTTAGTTTTGTATAGTATATGCAAGTGTGTTATGTTTGCCATTTAGATGTATATTACACGTTCTTTTTTTTTTCTCAAATATACATACATAGTTTCTGTTAAGAAGTTATGTAAATTCAATGACATTTTGTTGAATTGCAAATAACATGACCATATAGATGTATTTTTGTTTTTTCATGTAACACACATGTTTTTTTTATATATATATGCAACTGCACATAATTTTAATTTGATTATAGTATTTTTATATTAATAATTGTCGCTATCATGCATATAACGATATTCATATACTTAATGTTTGTTACCAATATTTGTAAACCGTGACAGATTTCCTACAACACCACTGTTGCAAAACTTTTTCTAAAAGCCAAGGGAGATATTTTCCGAAAAGTATTTTTCTGGGAACATCAACTTTTAGTTAACGATCTTTACCAATGTTTTCAAGATCAAATGTCAAACGGGGCATTTTACTAGTCTGGTGGTCGGATCGGATTTAAGAAACTGCAAGACGTCATAATTAACATATATAGTTATATATATAATTTAATATAAGTAATTTATAATTTTATAGTTATATATAAAACTTAATAATAATCTTATGTCCAACACATTAATTTATTGTTCAACCTCTCGTTTTTACCTATTAAAATCCAAAAAATTAAAAAAACAAAAAACCAAAATCTGATCCGACCACCGGTCCAGTTCTTGATCCGACCACCATTCGGGATGAACCGGCTAGTCGAACTTCTACATAACGAGCTGATGCAGAACTGCTCGGACACCCTTCTGATTTCTAGTCGGACCGGCCGTCCGAACCGGTATTTAAAACACTGGCCTTTAAAGAAAGATGGAGTGAAACCGGCCTACCGATAATCACTAACGAATGGTGTTATCTTTTTATTGTTAAATATTTTTTCTTTAGTAACACTTAGTTTGATAGTTACATACATGCTAAAGCACCGACGATTCTACCGAACCATAATCAGCTTTGTGTTGACCCATTCGTGTGTTACCCCTTCAGCTAGAATTGAAAATGAGAAACAGGTCGACTTGAGTAGGGCTGTAAACGAATCAATTGCTCGACGAACAGTTATTAAACCGTTAGGCCGGAAGTTGGTTTATGTTCGTTCGTTTAGTTAAACAAACGAACATAAATAGAGCTCGCATTTGTTCATTTATGTTTGTTTATTTAAAAATTATGTTTGAGATAATTAGGTTAAGTACTTAATTATATGTGTGGATATTACATAATTTTATATTTTTACTTAAAAATCAATATAAAATTTGTTTTAAGAAGTTTTGCTTGTGTTCATTAATGTTAAGTACTTATTAATATGTGTTGATATTACATAATTTTGTGATTTTAATTGCAAAATCAATATATAACGGTTTGTTTTTAGGAAATTTTGTTTCTATTCATTAATATTATGAATATTTGTGTGCGTTGCTTGCCTTTGCTTGTGTTCGTTTATTTCGTGAACAGTTCATGAACAAGTATCCGGCCTTTTGATAAACGAGCACGAACGAAATCTCGTTCATATTCGTCCGTTTCATTTATAACCATATTTTTTAGGCTGCTAGCAATATTAACCAAAGGAATTTCAAATGACAAAATCGGCAGAAATCCTATCGGGAGAAGGATCAATAGATAAAAATAAAAAAATGATCGATTACGTGATAAAGATCAAGTTAGGTATCTTTATTGTCAAAAATGGCGGTTTATAACCAGAAATGATAGATACTATACTATACATTACCGTATTTTATAACAAGCACAACAACATAACTAAATTTAGAAATACTTGAGTAATTTCTCATTAAAAGGTGGCTTAATCTACGGTCACGCATATATATAATCATGCCGCGTGATGTATTATCAAGTGGTCTTAGTGGAGTTATTATATCACCTAAGAAAGATTGACAATTAGTTAAGTAATTATTATTAATAATTCATTCTTTATACATAACCCTTCTTCAACATGGCTTGCAAGATTAGAAAATATAATAATCAAACAAAAAATAAAAAAGAAAATACAATAACAAGAGATACATAATTCTCCATCTTCAAGCAAAGGAACTAGGATCGAAACATTATTTTTTAAACGATTCTTAATCTACTCTAAATCCACCTGATTTACTGTACGATTCAAACCATCGACCTTAAAAATACCAAAGCATCTACGTACCCGGATAAACCAAATGTGTTTTGATCGTTGCCAAACACATATCAATAAGATTTTCTTCCGTATATCATGTAACTAATTACAAGAATGTATCAATAAATAACATTTCAGTATATGTATATCTTATATATACCTAAGTTCCCTCTCTCTATATATACAATAACTTTCTACTAGTGATCATAATATAACAAAAACCAAAGAATGAAACAAGTTCAAATTAACCCTCAAAACTGAATCATAAAAACCGAAAAACAAAACCAAAGCTCTAATGGCCGACGCCGGGGCTCGGGACCGACCGGAGGATCCGATCGATGGCGATGAGGTGACGGACGATGAGCTTCTCGTCCGTCGTTTCAGAATGACCCTTTTTGCTCGGAGAAGAAGCCCTCACGGTGCCCTTCGGAAGAGCACTGAAGAATAAACTCATTTTCGCCGGAGAAACCGAATCCGCCGTCATGGTGGCGGAATATTCCGGCGAGTTTAAGAGTTTCCGGCAGCTTGTCGCCGGAGAGGGTAATAAAACCAATAGAATGAGAAGAAGAAGGCAAGAACGAGCCATTGTAGTTAAAGAGAGATGAGAGAGGGTGAGTGATAGGGGGATTGTATTTGTGGGGACTTTGAAGATTTAATTTAAAGAGATGGAATTCTTATACTGAAATTGGACGTTGTGTGTGTGTCCTTTTGTGTTAATATTTTTATAAAAATATATGTGTCTGTGAGTGTTTGTGTGTATATATAGAGAGATAGATGTGTCCACGAAGTTTGCGGCAACTCAAATGTTGACTCCTTCTCGTCAAATTATGTTACACCACTACACGTGCCGTGATTTTTTTAAGATTTATTACTTTTTCAAATTGAAATATATATACTTTTAGAAACATATAGTTTATAACTATTTATTTAATAAATAAAAGTTTTTTAAATCATGGTGTGTTTCTATCTATTTTCAATTTGATTTTCCCGTATGAACTTATACACGCGTTTTAATTTCTTCTTTCCTTCTTACATTTCTAACTTACATATTAAATCATTTTCTTTTTTGCTTATTCCTTATGCAACCAAATGACTTAAAAATTTCCGATATCACTTCCGAAATCATATTCAACTCCCTCAAAAGCTAGTTAATATCATGACCGTCGAACCTCTCATTTGTTTCTCAGAATTTACACATCATTTAATTTTTGAGATTAATAATTAAGTTACGTATTAACGATGTGTTTTGTTTCATCAACCTTGTGGTACACAAGTAATCCTAATTTTTGAATATATGAGAGTTTTACGAGTCTATAATTTATTTGTTTTATTTTATTGAGCATTATTTAGTGTTACTGTTTTAATAACAAGTATAATTTACTCATATTTTTATTTCAATAGCTAATAAAATATTTAATCAATTCAAATAATTTAAAATTATCAAGTGTTAGTCAGTTTAATTTTTAATATAAGTTGAACATCAAATTATTAATCGTTAATATCAGGGGAGGAGATTGTTTTACCTTAACTCTCGGCACAAATTTAATTCTATTGACCTTTATAAATTCTTACGTGATTTCCGTAGGGTGTGAGTGTGACAAATACACTCCATTGTGACTCTTGTTGCAATTAGTTTAGTTGGCATTTGGTATACGAATTAGTGACTGTGGTTGTCTAATATATGTAAATCCATTCAAAGCATGTTGTTAACTTCATTTTCATTTTTGCATTTTTAATTTTGTCCTATGATTTTAGGGAAATAGCTACATTATGATTCGTTGTCGAGTATATCCATACTCACAAGTCACAATGACCAATGCTACTTCTTGTTCTTTCATTCAATTTAAATCTTATTCACATAATTAAACATATTCACATTTAAATTTTACTCGAAATACATAAAAGCAGTCGGTTATCACCATTGATTAATACATAAAAATTAAAAGTATTATTAATTTAATTATCCTATAAATTTTTATAACTAAATGAATAATAGTTTAAAGGTAAAAATCAGCGCGATCTTATCATTTATCACACTCTCCCACCAAAGTAGGACCTTGCTTTATTTATAAAACTTATGATATCATTCTATAGAATTTGTTTAAAGAACTATCATTTCCAATTGGACCGTGATTAACGTCTGGCCGGTTCATTTGTTCCATCTTTCTTGGCAACTTCTTCTTGTGGGATAAAAAGTCAACGTTTGAACTTTGACCTACCAACCTCGATTCGTGTCTAATGACCTTAGGCAGTTTGACCATGCTCACGATTTTACTCCTTCACATGATGTTCATGTGAGTATGTGACAAAAGATCCCAATCACTTTTCTCTACCTTCTACCTAGGAAAATCTTTTTGACTTTTTTATTAATTTGAAGATCATTAATTAACCACATTTTAATATATATTATTTTAGTATTATATTAATGCACTGTGACGCTAGAACCTTTGGAGTCAACATTAGAGATGTATTTTACTCAATGTTTTCAGAACCGGATCGGACGTCGAACCGGACGCCTTACTGGTTTGGTGGTCGGACCGGTCGGACCGGATGGACCGATTTAACTATATTTTAATTATATTTATATATGTAATTAATATAAGTAATTTATATATGATTTATACATATATTTTATATTATATATAAAACTTAACTACATTTGTATATCCTACGTACTAATTTATGGTTTAACACGTTTTTTTTACCCACTAAAATAAAAAAAAATTCAGAAAACCGTTGGAACCGGGCCGGTTCGCCGTTCCCACCGCCGGTTCGGTTTGGACCGGCCGGTTCAAAGCCACAAAAACGAATCACCCCTGACCGGACCGGACCACCCCCGATTCGCGGTCGAACCGGTCGGACCGGCCGGTCCGATCCGGTCTCAACAACACTGATTTACTCAAATTGTTTTAACCACTCTCATGAATAAAAGTTAGGTGGTCAAATTATAAAAAATGACAACGTTAATATGGTCAAAATATCACGGTCAAATCATGGAAAATATGGTTAAAATAAAATGGTCAATGTAAAAGTTAGGACACCCAAAGACGATAGAACTTTCCCACAAAATTGTTTATGGGCATGTGGAACGAACTTGATAGAAAGGTTGGTGAAATAGTCATTGAGCAAAATGGAATGATGGACGATAAGAGACTTTATTTGGATAGAGGAAGCTTTGCGTGTTGCTCATTACAACGCAAAGAGAAAGAGTGTATACAAATTTCAATGTATATTGCGCTTCGCTTCGCTTCGGTTATGTTACACTATGGTTTAAAACCAAAGCTATAACTGATTTGTGGTTTATCTTTTTCGTAATCCAATCCGTCATAAACAGCTTGGTAATTCAGTTAATGGAAAGGATGACTTGGTTAATTCAACTAATCGACAACAAATTCAAACTAATTTCAACTAACGATTCTAATTATATCTTGAGTCAAATAAGTGTTAGAGACGTTATTAAATATAATATGTACTACGAAATTATAACATTTTTCTGACGGAGAATATTTTATTTATAATAAGCTTAAAAGTGTCAACTGTTGGTTTGTTAGTTTAGTCGATCAAACCCACATAATCATATCATCAAAGCATAAAAAACAGTTATAAAATAATAACAAAACCATCAGTTTCTCAATTGTTTCTGCTTTATTTTTTTTTTTGAAAAGCCATGGGATATTATTAACACCGACTGTCTACAAAAACATAGACAAAAAATAAAAGTCATACGAGCAATAGATGGTTTATTGGTTTTTAGACCGCTCGACCCAATTAATCTCAATTGTTTTAGCTATTATTTCCAATACAATTTAAATTAAAAAATGCTAATTGGGAGTTCGTATTGGCAGAAGAATTCTCGAGATTATTTGCATTAGAAGAAAGTGAGAAACATTGAAGGTTCCATAAAAAAAATAAAATGGCTACAATGAAAATGGCGTTTGCGACTTGAAAATGGACTTGGAGAGACCCATTAGGCTGGGCTTGGGCTTGGGCTTGGGCTTGGGCTTGGGCTAGAGTCTAACAAGTAATAACTTAGAGATCTCTTGGTGCTTATTAGTGGGCTGCATTTGTCTAAACATCAACATGCGAACATTCGGGTCTAGATTTGCACCCAACCCGAAACTACCCGGTCCGATCTTTTAGTAGAAGAATAAAAATTTCTATCCTCTTAGGTAGCGATTAGATTAGTATGTAGTATTAAGTGCCGGAATGGAATGAAGCGGTGAATAAAAAAGTGTTTGGCTGGTGAAGGGAATAAAATCAACCATTATATAGGTAATTTTATTCCCTTTAAATAAATCAAATTCATTTCATCCACCCCTTTTTTTTCATTCCATTCCATCTTTGTCGTTGCTCACCACCACCAGCAGCTGCCACCCACCACCACCACCATCAGCTGCCACCCACCACCACCACCACCACTACCACCACGACGAACCGTCACCCACCACCAAGCCCACCACCACCATCACCAACCACCACAACCACCACCGCCGCCCCACCCCACCACCGTCCGCCACCCACCACCACCAGGAACCACAGGCCACCACCACCATCGAGAACTATCACCACCACCACCACCAACCACCGGCAACCACCAACAACCACTACCCACCACCCACTGCCCACCACCGGCGGTAACCACCGCACCACCGCTACCGCGCTGGCCACCATATCAGAACCACCATTAGCCACCACCACCACCGTTCATTACCACTGTAACCACTTTTGTATGTCATTCAATTTTTTTTACCTAACAATAATATAAAATATGATTCATTTCATTCTCATGGGTTACCAACCCCAAAATGAAATATATGATTTATTTCATTTATTTGTCTATTTCATTCGCGTATCCATTCCATTCATTCACCCATTCTATTATCCAATACCTAACATAAATTTTATAGTCTTATACATAATGTGGCACTGATGTGTCACACGGGGAAGGGAGGAATATGAGACTGTTTTTGTGACCTTAGAGAAAAATCGGTTTTGGAGACCCAGTATAGGACCGAACCTAACCGATAGTCTAGGATCGGTTTGTATATTTTGGTCAGAAACCGATTAAATTGGTTTTTCGAGAACTAGTTTGTAACTTTTGGAAAAAAGTAGTTTTAGGTTATCGCTAAATATTATAAAAAAAAAACAAACTAACCCAGTGTACATTATTTTTAAAAGACTTCAAGCTGGAGTGGGTGTAACATATAAACATATTGTACACTTAGAAGCAGAAAAACTATTGTATAGCATGAGATACACGAGGAAGAGATAGTACGAGAATGATGGTCCCACTTACAAAGAAAATACTTGATTACAAAGCATAACTACAAGGCGAATTCGACGATGAAAAGTTACAAGGCACGACGAAAGCTACATATCGATAAAAAAACTTAAGCTTAAAATTAAAACCAATAAACTCGAACCGGTTTAAAGTTGAACCTAACTGAGTAACTTGTTTTAATAGGTTAGGCTTTTGCACTTCATAAACCGGTTAACCGAAACCAGTTAGTGTTATTATTATCTGTTCACAAATGATAGATAGTTTAAATAGATTAGGTCATTATGTAATAAGTAACACTGAAAAAATAATAATATAAATGCTAGAATAGAATTATTTCCATATTTTTTTTTATAATTAATCATTGAGTTAACTCTCTTGGATGCTGAATGGTGAATACAGAAAGAAGATCCTGGAAGAGATATATTGGAGATGGAAGATGCAGAAATATGATAAGTCGAAGGAAAATGCTCAAATCTTTACGACGACGCATATGGGTTACAGATTCTCTCTCCCTCCCTTTGTTTTTTTGCGTAAAATAAGGTTTTAGTACAATAATACACTTAATTCGGTTGGTGTATATCAAGTATAGTAAGTTCGATACCAACACAAAACAGTCACTCTGGTTCATTAGACAAATAATAGTTAGAATACTAACTTCTTAATTTCTTGACTCTCTTAAGAGGACCGGTCGGACGGATGGACCAGGATTTAACTATATTTTAATTATATTTATATTGTAATTAAATATAAGTAATTTATATATGATTTATACATATTTTTATATTATATATAAAACTTAACTACATTTGTATATCCTACGTACTAATTTATGGTTTAACCGTCGTTTTTACCCACTAAAATAAAATAAAAAAATTCAGAAACCGGTTGGAACCGGGCCGGTTCGCCGGTCCAACCGCCGGTTCGGTTTGGACCGGCCGGTTCAAAGCCACAAAAACGAATCACCCCTGACCGGACCGGACCGCCCCCGATTCGCGGTCGAACCGGTCGGACCGGCCGTCCGATCCGGTCTCAACAACACTGATTTTACTCAATTTGTTTTAACCACTCCATGAATAAAAGTTAGGTGGTCAAATTATAAAAAATGACAACGTTAATATGGTCAAAATATCACGGTCAAAATAGCATGGAAATATATGGTTAAAATAAAATGGTCAAAGTAAAAGTTAGGACACCCAAAGACGATAGAACTTTCCCACAAATTGTTTATGGGCATGTGGAACGAACTTGATAGAAAGGTTGGTGAAATAGTCATTGAGCAAAATGGAATGATGGACGATAAGAGACTTTATTTGGATAGAGGAAGCTTTGCGTGTTGCTCATTACAACGCAAAGAGAAAGAGTGTATACAAATTTCAATGTATATTGCGCTTCGCTTCGCTTCGGTTATGTTACATCTATGGTTTAAAACCAAAGCTATAACTGATTTGTGGTTTATCTATTTTCGTAATCCAATCCGTCATAAACAGCTTGGTAATTCAGTTAATGGAAAGGATGACTTGGTTAATTCAACTAATCGACAACAAATTCAAACTAATTTCAACTAACGATTCTAATTATATCTTGAGTCAAATAAAGTGTTAGAGATCGTTATTAAAATATCAATAAGATTTCTTCCGTATATCATGTAACTAATTACAAGAATGTATCAATAAATAACATTTCAGTATATGTATATCTTTATATATACCTAAGTTCCCTCTCTCTATATATACAATAACTTTCTACTAGTGATCATATATAACAAAAACCAAAGAATGAAACAAGTTCAAATTAACCCTCAAAACTGAATCATAAAAACCGAAAAAACAAAACCAAAAGCTTCTAATGGCCGACGCCGGGCTCGGACCGACCGGAGGATCCGATCGATGGCGATGAGGTGACGGACGATGAGCTTCTCGTCCGTCGTTTCAGAATGACCCTTTTTGCTCGGAGAAGAAGCCCTCACGGTGCCCTTCGGAAGAGCACTGAAGAATAAACTCATTTTCGCCGGAGAAACCGAATCCGCCGTCATGGTGGCGGAATATTCCGGCGAGTTTAAGAGTTTCCGGCAGCTTGTCGCCGGAGAGGGTAATAAAACCAATAGAATGAGAAGAAGAAGAAGGCAAGAACGAGCCATTGTAGTTAAAGAGAGATGAGAGATGAGGGTTGTGAATGGTGATATTGGGGGATTGTATTTGTGGGGACTTTGAAGATTTAATTTAAAGAGATGGAATTCTTATACTGAAATTTGGACGTTGTGTGTGTGCCTTTTGTGTTAATATTTTTATAAAAATATATGTGTCTGTGAGTGTTTGTGTGTATATATAGAGAGATAGATGTGTCCACGAAGTTTGCGGCAACTCAAATGTTGACTCCTTCTCGTCAAATTTATGTTACACCACTACACGTGCCGTGATTTTTTTAAGATTTATTTACTTTTTCAAATTGAAATATATATACTTTTAGAAACATATAGTTTATAACTATTTATTCTAATAAATAAAAGTTTTTTAAATCATGGTGTGTTTCTATCTATTTTCAATTTGATTTTCCCGTATGAACTTATACACGCGTTTTAATTTCTTCTTTCCTTCTTTACATTTCTAACTTACATTTTAAATCAATTTTCTTTTTCTTATTCCTTTATGCAACCAAATGACTTAAAATTTCCGATATCACTTCCGAAATCATATTCAACTCCCTCAAAAGCTAGTTAATATCATGACCGTCGAACCTCTCATTTGTTTCTCAGAATTTACACATCATTTAATTTTGAGAATTAAATAATTAATGTACGTATTAACGATGTGTTTTGTTTCATCAACCTTGTGGTACACAAGTAATAACCTAATTTTTGAATATATGAGAGTTTTACGAGTCTATAAATTTATTTGTTTTATTTTATTGAGCATTATTTAGTGTTACTGTTTTAATAACAAGTATAAGTTTACTCATATTTTTATTTCAATAGCTAATTAAATATTTAATCAAGTCAAATAATTTAAAATTATCAAGTGTTAGTCAGTTTAATTTTTAATATAAGTGGACATCAAATTATTAATCGTATATCAGGGGAGGTGTTTTACCTTAACTCTCGGCACGAAATTTAATTCTATTTGACCTTTATAAATTCTTACGTGATTTCCGTAGGGTGTGAGTGTGACAAATACACTCCATTGTGGACTCTTGTTGCAATTAGTTTAGTTGGCATTTGGTATACGAATTAGTTGACATGTGGTTGTCTAATATTATGTAAATCCATTCAAAGCATGTTGTTAACTTCATTTTCATTTTTGCATTTTTAATTTTGTCCTATTGATTTTAGGGAAATAGCTACATTATGATTCGTTGTCGAGTATAATCCATACTCACAAGTCACAATGACCAATGCTACTTCTTGTTCTTGTCATCAATTTAAATCTTATTCACATAATTATCACATATTCACATTTAAATTTTACTCGAAATACATAAAAATCAGATCGGTTATCACCATTGATTAAATACATAAAAATTAAAAGTATCATTAATTAAATTATCAATATAAATTTTTATAAACTAATGAATAATAGTTTAAAGGATTAAAATCAGCTCGATCTTATCATGTATCACAATCTCCCACCAAATTAGGACCTTGCTTTATTTATAAAACTTATGATATCATTCTATAGAATTTTGTTTAAAGCACTATCTTCCAATTGGACCGTGATTAACGTCTGGCCGGTTCATTTGTTCCATCTTTCTTGGCAACTTCTTCTTGTGGGATAAAAAGTCAAACGTTTGAACTTTGACCTACCAAACTCGATTCGTGTCTAATGACCTTAGGCAGTTTGACCATGCTCACGATTTTACTCCTTCACATGATGTTCATGTGAGTATGTGACAAAAGATCCCAAATCACTTTTCTCTACCTTCTACCTAGGAAAATCTTTTTGACTTTTTATTAATTTGAAGATCATTAAATTAAAAACCACATTTTAATATATATTAATGTTAGTAATTATATTTAATGCACTGTGACGCTAGAACCTTTGGAGTCAACATTAGAGATGTATTTTACTCAATGTTTTCAGAACCGGATCGAACGTCGAACCGGACGCCTTACTGGTTTGGTGGTCGGACCGGTCGGACCGGATGGACCAGATTTAACTATATTTTAATTATATTTATATATGTAATTAAATATAAGTAATTTATATATGATTTATACATATATTTTATATATATATAAAACTTAACTACATTTGTATATCCTACGTACTAATTTATGGTTTAACACGTCGTTTTTACCCACTAAAATAAAAAAAAAAATTCAGAAAACCGGTTGGAACCGGGCCGGTTCGCCGGTCCAACCGCCGGTTCGGTTTGGACCGGCCGGTTCAAAGCCACAAAAACGAATCACCCCTGACCGGACCGGACCAGCCCCCGATTCGCGGTCGAACCGGTCGGACCGGCCGGTCCGATCCGGTCTCAACAACACTGATTTTACTCAATTGTTTTAACCACTCCATGAATAAAAGTTAGGTGGTCAAATTATAAAAAATGACAACGTTAATATGGTCAAAATATCACGGTCAAAATAGCATGGAAATATATGGTTAAAATAAAATGGTCAAAGTAAAAGTTAGGACACCCAAAGACGATAGAACTTTCCCACAAAATTGTTTATGGGCATGTGGAACGAACTTGATAGAAAGGTTGGTGAAATAGTCATTGAGCAAAATGGAATGATGGACGATAAGAGACTTTATTTGGATAGAGGAAGCTTTGCGTGTTGCTCATTACAACGCAAAGAGAAAGAGTGTATACAAATTTCAATGTATATTGCGCTTCGCTTCGCTTCGGTTATGTTACATTATGGTTTAAAACCAAAGCTATAACTGATTTGTGGTTTATCTATTTTCATAATCCAATCCGTCATAAACAGCTTGGTAATTCAGTTAATGGAAAGGATGACTTGGTTAATTCAACTAATCGACAACAAATTCAAACTAATTTCAACTAACGATTCTAATTATATCTTGAGTCAAATAAAGTGTTAGAGATGTTATTAAAATATAATATGTTACTACGAAAAATTATAACATTTTCTGACGGAGAATATTTTATTTATAATAAGCATTAAAAGTGTCAACTGTTGGTTTGTTAGTTTAGTCGATCAAACCCACATAATCATAATCAAAGCATAAAAACAGTTATAAAATAATAACAAAACCATCAGTTTCTCAATTGTTTCTGCTTTTATTTTTTTTTTGAAAAGCCATGGGAATATTATTAACACCGACTGTCTACAAAAACATAGACAAAAAATAAAAACAGTCATACGAGCAATAGATGGTTTATTGGTTTTTAGACCGCTCGACCCAATTAATCTCAATTGTTTTAGCTATTAGTTTCCAATACAAATTTAAATTAAAAAAAATGCTAATTGGGGAGTTCGTATTGGCAGAAGAATTCTCGAGATTATTTGCATTAGAAGAAAGTGAGAAACATTGAAGGTTCCATAAAAAAAATAAAATGGCTACAATGAAAAATGGCGTTTGCGACTTGAAAATGGACTTGGAGGAGACCCATTAGGCTGGGGCTTGGGCTTGGGCTTGGGCTTGGGCTTGGGCTAGAGTCTAACAAGTAATAACTTAGAGATCTCTTGGTGCTTATTAGTGGGCTGCATTTGTCTAAACATCAACATGCTGAACATTCGGGTCTAGATTTGCACCCAACCCGAAACTACCCGGTCCGATCTTTTAGTAGAAGAATAAAAATTTCTATCCTCTTAGGTAGCGATTAGATTAGTATGTAGTATTAAGTGCCGGAATGGAATGAAGCGGTGAATAAAAAAGTGTTTGGCTGGTGAAGGGAATAAAATCAACCATTATATAGGTAATTTTATTCCCTTTAAATAAACCAAATTCATTTCATCCACCCCTTTTGTTTTTCATTCCATTCCATCTTTTGTCGTTGCTCACCACCACCAGCAGCTGCCACCCACCACCACCACCATCAGCTGCCACCCACCACCACCACCACTACCACCACGACGAACCGTCACCCACCACCAAGCCCACCACCACCATCACCAACCACCACAACCACCACCGGCCGCCACCCACCACCACCGGCCGCCACCCACCACCACCAGGAACCACAGGCCACCACCACCATCGAGAACTATCACCCACCACCACCACCAACCACCGGCAACCACCAACAACCACTACCCACCACCCACTGCCCACCACCGGCGGTAACCACCGCCACCACCGCTACCGCTGGCCACCAATATCAGGAACCACCATTAGCCACCACCACCACCGTTCATTACCACTGTAACCACTTTTGTATGTCATTCAATTTTTTTACCTAACAAATAATATAAAATAATGATTCATTTCATTCTCATGGGTTACCAAACCCAAAAATGAAATATAATGATTTATTTCATTTATTTGTCTATTTCATTCGCGTATCCATTCCATTCATTCACCCATTCTATTATCCAATACCTAACATAAATTTTATAGTCTTACAACATAATGTGGCACTGATGTGTCACACGGGGGAAGGGAGGAATATGAGACTGTTTTTTGTGACCTTATAGAAAAATCGGTTTTGTAGAACCCAGTATAGGACCGAACCTAACCGATAGTCTAGGATCGGTTTGTATATTTTGGTCAGAAACCGATTAGAATTGGTTTTTCGAGAACTAGTTTGTAACTTTTGGAAAAAAGTAGTTTTAGGTTATCGCTAATGATATTTAAAAAAAAACAAACTAACCCAGTGTACATTTATTTAAAAGACTTCAAGCTGGAGTGGGTGTAACATATAAAACATATTTGTACACTTAGAAGCAAGAAAAACTATTGTATAGCATGAGATACACGAGGAAGAGATAGTACGAGGAATGATGGTCCCACTTACAAAGAAAATACTTGATTACAAAGCATAACTACAAGGCGAATTCGACGATGAAAAAGTTAACAAGGCACGACGAAAGCTACATATCGATAAAAAACTTAAGCTTAAAATTAAAACCAATAAACTCGAACCGGTTTAA
The DNA here is from genome assembly GCA_024085815.1 of Flaveria linearis. NCBI lineage: Eukaryota > Viridiplantae > Streptophyta > Magnoliopsida > Asterales > Asteraceae > Flaveria > Flaveria linearis. The sequence goes on along the minus strand of CM044001.1, from coordinate 114,368,317 downwards.
AGTTGAACCTAACTGAGTAACTTGTTTTAATAGGTTAGGCTTTTGCACTTCATAAACCGGTTAACCGAAACCAGTTTAGTGTTATTATTATCTTGTTCGACAAATGATAGATAGTTTAAGAAAGATGTAGGTCATTATGTAATAAGTAACACTGAAAAAATAATAATAATAAATGCTAGAATAGAATTATTTCCTATATTTTTTTTTATAAATTAATCATTGAGTTAACTCTCTTGGATGCATGATGGTGAAGACAGAAAGAAGATCCTGGAAGAGATATTATTGGAGATGGAAGATGCAGAAATATGATAATGTCGAAGGAAAATGCTCAAATCTTTACGACAGACGCATATGGGGTTACAGATTCTCTCTCCCTCCCTTTGTTTTTTTGCGTAAAATAAGGTGTTAGTACAATAATACACTTAATTCGGTTGGTGTATATCAAGTATAGTAAGTTCGATACCAACACAAAACAGTCACTCTGGTTCATTAGACAAATAATAGTTAGAATACTAACTTCTTAATTTCTTGACTCTCTTAAGAAATCAATGATTAGAAATTATAATGTAAAAAACAGAAGAGTTCTTGACAGGATAATAAACATGATATGAAAAAAATATATATATATAATATGAAGATGAAATTACTGGCAATTCAGATAGCTCACTCAAAGAACTTGACTCGACTCTATAGCGACAAACGTTATGTCGACGGTTGGTCAATTTTTGGCAACGACATAATGTCACAACTAACTTGTTTATGGCGACAACTTCTATCCTATCCTAATAACAATATAGTCCTATAACTACATGAATATAGCTATGACTTTTATAGAGCAAATTGTCGTTGTTATAGGCCGATAGATCCTATAGCGAAGATGTGTAACGTCTCAAAATTTGTCACTATAGATCTTTAATCCTTGTTGTGGCTCGAAGCTCGGTCTGAAAAGCTTGTTCAAAAGCACCTCGTTTACAAATCAAGCCAAGTTAGCTCAAAATTTTTACAAACCTAAGGCAGCTCAGTTCGGCTCATTAAAAATTCGAGCCGACTTGAATTTGCTGCAAACTATTTATTTTCATTTATATATATTTATACATATAATTGTTTGCGATCAGTGAATGCTTTTAGTTAGTCTATTTATCAATTCGTAATAAAAATAATTATATAAAGTTTAGTTTATACCCTAATTTTAGCTAAAATCACCAATAATATATTTTTCCTATTTGCAAAATCTAATTATGATGTTCAAATAACCCGTGACTTGATGCTCGCTCGAAGGAAGCTTGAAAAACTTGCTTGAAATCGGCTCGTGAGCCAGTTGGGCTCGGATCGTTTATACACCAAGCTAGGCTCGGCTCGACTTGTTTGCAAACCAAACCAAGCCAAATCTTAACTCTGGTCGGCTCTGAACCTCGCTGGTTAGAATCGACCCTACAGTTAGTGAATAACATCTGCCTATCCTATCTTTAGAGTTGCTAAACAGATGTATCTAATATTCAACTACAATTCATATATATCGGTTGAAATCAATATTTATCATTGCGTTTTATCAAGCATGAAACAACTCAAATGAAAGTTGAAAGTTGAGGAACCAAAACTGACACTTTCAGTTTTGTTCACCAACACTTTTTATCTTTTATAAAATTTTCATTTTACATTTCAGTCTAAATTTTAAGAGTTACACGTTGTAACATGCTTGTTTGGCTTAACGTTATTATATCTATTTTTCTTGCTTAATGACCCTTTCATAATTAGTTATTGTTTTTAATAAATTAAGTTTCACGTGTAGGTTCAACGTTTTTACGTATACTTTTCGTTCGGCTTTACTTTTTTCATTTTATTTCTTTTTTATACGAGTTTTTGCAGTATTAGTGGTCGCTGATATTGGTGTGACATCGGTGCTAATCAACAATGTTATACGTACGTTCACGCCGCAACGCAGGAGGCTTAATAATTTTAACTTTAGAGTGAGGTTATTCTACAAAGTGTATTTTTGCTACAAAGTGTGAGAAGACACAATGAGGCTAAAAAAGTCACAAAAAAATTTATATCTCACAATCTGAATCAAATTTAAAAAAAAACACTTCGGAGCCTTTGTTCATCTCGTTGTCCTCTTTCAGAAAAAAAAAAGAAATAATTTTTTTCCATTGTGTCATTATATGACACAATGACACAATGACGTCATTGTGTCTTTTATATTGACACAATAACGTCATTGTGTATTTCATAATGACACAATGAAGTTATTGTGTCTTTCATAAATAACATAATAAAAAAACGTTAATTTTTTTATTTGTTTAAATTTTTTCGTTTATTTTTTTTCTTATTGAGGACGACTAGGGGAACAAAAGCTCCGAATTACTTTTTTTAAAATTCGATTTTGATTGTGAGATATAATTTTTTTGTGTATTTTTTGACTCATTGTGTCTTTTTTTGACTTATTGTGTCTTCTCACACTTTGTAGCAAAAATACACTTTGTATTTGAACTTTTATCTTTACTTTATTTGATAAAAAGGTGTGATTATAAAATTAAAATCTAAAATACTACTATCAACAAAACGAGGCCCTCTGTCGAAATATTAATTTACCAGTCTAAAAGATTAATGAACAAGACATTAACAAAAATATAGACCGGAACTAAAGCTAACAAGAAAATTGTATTTTAAATATATGAAAATGGACGAGGTTGAGGTTTAATTTAGAGCTAGAAAAACCATAACCTTATGCTTTTGCTATCTATTATTAGTAAAGAAAATAACAGAAAGAATACTTACTCTTTTGCGAAACGGGTTGGAGATTTCTTTTCACATGGGCTGAATTAAAACAAGCACATGTAAACATGTGAAATAAAATGAATATTATGTGTAACTACATAATATAATATATATAAACAAATTAATTAATTAATGCAACATGCACAATGGTAGTATCACACAACCAAATCTACTTTCCGTTAAACTAATAAACTATATAACAAAAATATAAACATTAATTAATAATCCCAAAACACCTAGCTATCTGATTACAATGAAGGAGAATAATGCAATTCCAACCCATACTTCAACGTTTTGGTGAGCACAAAAATGCCTGCAAAACACAAATACTTTAATTGATATATATCAAATATCAAACAATGCAATATCATTTCAATTCAATTCCTACATATCAATTAAAATGTTTCCAAATGATACAACTTTAAATTAAGCTAGACTTTAATTAATTAAAAGACAATTAAGAATGCATTAGAAAACCTGCATGTAAGTATTAATTATACATTGAGACAATATGTGTATCTTCTTCTTTGTCGATCCAAAGATTCCAACTTGTGCACCAACTCATCTTGAGTCAATATCTTCCCGGGAGAGCTCATAAACACCGTGCGGGGCACTGGCGGTGACCAGAGGCCGCTTTGCGAGTAATCAAAACCAAATTCCGATACGTCAGCAAATTTTACGAGAAGCCTTTCGGATATAGATCTTGATACCAATTGAACTTTGAAGGATGATGCAGCCTTAGAAAGTGGTGAAGATGGGATATTATCACGAGACATGTTGGTGGAGAGTATTGAAGGAGACATGATCTGATGTGTAAGTAATGGATGTGTGTGTGTGAGTGTGTGTGGTGTTTGGGTGGGTTGAGGATAAACAAGTGTATGGTTGTATGTAATCATATGATATTAGACGTGGGTAGCATAATTGGAAGCTTTATATATGACTTTTGGGTGCATGTGTTTTTGTGTGTGATATGTCGTTTATTTATTCATATGATATAGATAACGTGTCTACTGTTATGTCTTTTTTATTTAAAATATGTAGGATCTGCATTATTATCTTATATAATACAAGAATATAAATGAAATTTATATAAATATTAAATTGTATATAAGAGATTATTAATTTAAAAGTATAAAAAAACCAAAGTTGATAAAAAAGGTACGATTAATTCCTTCTTAAATCTACTTTTGACATATTATTTTCAAAAATAGTGTGTTACATAGTTATCATGTTAAAAGGCGTACCCCGTGCTTGTCTTAATTCTCGTTTTACCTGAGGGGCTGTGAGATCTGTAGAGAATTTAAAATTAACAACTAGGATAATTGGGAGTTACGCTATCAGATTGAAACTATTTGGGACCACACTAAAATTTTCAATCGGATAAAACTCAATTAAAAAACAAGTATGATACATGTGTGTGATGTATGCGAACCAATGCAAAGAATGAAAGCGAAGAAAGTCTGACCAAAGTTATGTGCAAATTAAAATTTTACAAGGATTGGGAAACGCCAAAGACAATTATTGTCTTCAAATATGACTAAGTTTGTCCCTCTCTCTTCAGTTTCACATGTGAAATTTTGAGAAATCAAATTTTTACCCAAGTCAAGGGCTTTGCCCCTTAGACCCCGCTATTAAGGACGTTGCTCTCAAACCCCACCAAGGAGGCAACCATTGTTGCTTACGGGCTAAGGAAGTTTTCAATATCAAAAATTACCATAAACTCAAATAAATGTGCACTCCCAACCCCTTATATTATATTCGCATTAGTAATTAATCAATCCAGTTGTACTAGAATGTCTAAAAGAGACTCATTCGCATCAAGATTTGATGTAAACAACATTATCCTAAACTTTATGCGTAATATTGTATTGTTTCTAGTGGCTTAAACCTATGATTTCAAAGACCTTACTAATTGCTCGAATCCTCACCTTCATTCCATAAAAAAAACAATACTTTTGGCTTGATATATAGTTTGAATCACTTGTTGAGAAAATTATTAAGAAGGCTATTTTAGCTTTCTAATAACACTTCAATGGTTTATATATAAATATGGGGTGTGCATAAGTCAGTTTTAAGTTTAAAAAAAAAAAGAGTAAAATACACAGATAGTCCCTATGGTTTAGTCAAAATTTTGGTTTTCGTCCCTAAAGTTTAAAAAATACAAATATAGTCCTAATATTATATTTATTTTTCATCAATGGTACCTACTTTATAGTTCAGTTAGTGATGTTAAATTATTTAAAATAACTATTTTTTTGTAAGGATCGTCAATGTAATTTACATTTTATTTTAATTATTTTCATTATAAATATGTTTATTATTTAAAACATAAATAAAAAATGTTTTTAAAAATGTCTTCTTTTCAATGTTTGGCCTATAAATGTTTTTATTAAACCTTTTGACTTTTAAATGTCTTTTTAATCTTTTTTTTATGTTAAAGGTATTTTAATAACATTGTTTTTCTTAAAATGATTTGGGTTTTCAAATGCAAATTTTTAAGTATTTGTTTTCTAGATAATACTTTTAAAATATTTGTTTATTATATGTTTGAAAAAAATTCTTAAAGACGTTTAAAACTTAATTGGCTTCAAAAAGACGTTTAAAAATTTTTGAGAATTTTTTTAAAAGTATTTTTAAAAAGGGAATGGTTTTTAAAAGTATTTCTCTATCATTTACACGTGGCATCCTTTTTAACTGATACGGACTCGGAAATATTTTTCATGATTCGTTTTGGGCTTCATTTTCCGGTAACTACCAGGCACCAGCCCAACTCCCGTAAAGTACGGCCCACTTTCGAATTTATAAAAAGGATACGTTTTAATATTCATAAAGAAATAGCATTTATATTTTTATAAAAATTATATATATCAAAATGCCTAATCAAGCATAAAGTTTACCATCTTAAAAACATGTGCACATATTCATGCAATCATATTTTATCTGAACTCATCGAAGTAGTTACTTTATGAGTTTATGGGTGTACTTTAAATTAAAGTTGTTTTCTATTCCAAAATATACTCTGTTAATTTAAATAACTTGAAAAGTGTATAGTCCTACATTTACTATATTTTGTTAATTATGTTCAAATATTTTGATAAAAGAAAATACTTGTTCCTTAATAGTTATTGAGTTATAAAATTATGAAGCTTTTGAATAAAAATGGTTAAGTTTAATATTTAAAATGTTTATTGCTACTTATTACTTTGTTAAAGTTTATTCATTTATTTTATTTAGACCTAAAACAGGAATTGAATATAAACTCAACCAACTAGCATTGTAACCTTGCTCGAGCTTGTCCATCATCATGATTATTTAAACGATAGCTAATTTTTTTTAGGATGGACAAGAGGAGAACGCACAACTTTGTAATTATGCGTCAACCGTCATGTGTAAATGTACTATGCAAACAAATATTGGTTACTACTCTAAAAGGTCTTTTTAAGTGACAAATATTGCTGGATATGTGTATCCTTGCTTATGTTGGTTTCTTATTTGCCTTCGAGCGTCTTGCTTGAATGGATGTTAATGAAGTTTGCTTTTTCAAAAAAAAAGTGACAAATATTGATATGGTAGTTACAATACATACTAGAAATGTTGATTGCCTAATTAAAATATAATTTTTGGCACTAATTAATTATCCACGGTTAGGCTATATATTAAATGGGTAACCTGGTCGACATTATATCTTACTGAAAAGATCTTTTTTTGAAGAGCGGATATACAATAAATTATCTCAAAGCTTGGAGTCATTTTAACTAATATTAGTTGAATTTTGAAGTTGTACATGCATGTGCAATACGCGTAACAAAGATTTGTTCAAAATGACATACCATCACTAAATTTGAAATTCAGTCTTTGAATTAATGAAGGTGTTTAGTTGGTCACTAAGTTGGAAAAAGTTGTTAAAATTGTTTATTTTAATTGCTATAATGACCTAATCCGATTGCTTATTCATAAATGATACTTAAATTAAGTTATCTTGAAAATATTATAACATAATAATATGAGATGTCTCACCTGCTTCTCTTTATTATTTAAGTTAAATTGATTTTTATAATGTTAAACTACTCCCTCATATATCGTTACTATTCAAGCTTTAATTTCTTTAAAAAAATTAATTTCTAAAGTTTCAGTGTTTCTTATAACAATCTTTTTATTATATGTCTTTATGCTCTTTACTAAGCGATTTTTACATTGTCAATTAGCCTTAAGTTATAAGATAATCAAAAAAATATATATTTTACAACAACATCCTAAATCACGTGGTATTAATAAATAATAGAAATCAATCAATTGTATTGTTATTTTTTAATCTATCTTCAACTTTAATTAAAGTGTAATGCCCTAATTAAGAATGCTTAATTGCACCCACTTCAAGACATATTTCTCTGCCATAAAAAGTTACCCACAATTATATTTATGACACTTGAATCTTGGCATAACTTTGAAAAAAAGGAATATAAATTTGAAAAAAAAAGTAAATTCTTTTTTTGGTATCTTTAGCCGCACTATATGCAAATCTTATAGTTTTACAAATACCTGCCCAAAGTAAAAGACAAATATGGTTAGGTGACATTTTTCTCTTTAATTACTTTTTAATTGTTGCATGTAACACCATCACCCCGTGGTACCACACCATGGAGCCAAGTTCCGGCAATGCTCCTCCACCCTTTCCTTCTCCCTCCGCCTGAACACGGTGGTGCATTCCGGTAGCTCACCTAGATCCGCGAAAAAGGACTCTTCATCTTCTCTAATTGAAAAAATCGTCGATATGTCACTATCTTCAACCATGTCTCGAGCCATTAATGGACTCTCGAGCATGGTTGATGATGTGGAGTCCAAATCTGAGAACCACACGTATCGGTCAGTGGTTGTCAGAAATGGTCCACATGATCCCACCTCGAGACTTGTAAACTTTTGTTCATGCTCAAGCTTAGACTCAGGCTCAGGCTCAGATTTTATAGTTTGAATCGGCGGTTCTTCTTCCTCTTCCTCAAGAGTATTGACATTGGTTGCTTCTGTGGTGGTGGTAGAGGTAGATGGTGGTGATGATGGTGTGTTGAGGTGGTGGTGATTGTTGTTTCTAGAAGCCGGCCAAGAGTGGTTGTGCTCACAACAATAGGTCACCATCACCATAGTGGGGTCCGATCGGCTTCTTTCTACTTGTTTTCTTGCTGGACAACCTTTAGAACTACTGCATCTATAGTAACCCCTGGTAAAACAAATAATTGAGGTTTGTTAATATTATAATATTTTTAGTTATTAATTTCAAGACAACCACTTTACATAAATCACACACACAATATATGTGAACAAATCATATCGAAAGACATGTCTAGTTTCAGAAGCTATTTGAAAACAAAACATTGTTATTGAGTACACACTTAAATCTAAAATAATAAAATTTGAAGTTAAGAGATGGATTTAATTTTATGGAAAATTCTTCAAATATATATAGTGGTAAATAATGCGGATATAATTAAGGATATAATTAAGATATTACGTAAATATAAGCATAAAATTGAAAATCATGTACTGAGAAAAATTTAATTGGTTGAAAAAAACCTACTCATTTTAATTTTTTAGTTATTGTTGTATTTGTTTCACTAGAAACATTTTTGCTATACAGAATACAACAAAAAAATAAGAAGAAAGGAATTTTCAGCTAAGATGGGTCAAATCTAACGAAAAGTTTGGCATTGCAATAGCAGCATTAGATCATAAAAAAAACCTGCAATATTTCTAAATAATTATCAGGACAAAATTCATGTTCTAACAGATAATTAAAAAGAATGGATCATCGAATAAATACACCGAAAATACTGAAGATGAAACTAGCCACTTCAAGTTTCAGATAAAAAAAAACAGTTCATAAAATAAATGCATGGTGCACATATAAATTATAGCCACATGATATGATTACATATTTCTACAGCAATTTTCGATAATTACCAACATAAAAATCATGCATAAACCAAAAGAACACTTCTAATCGTCGATAAATACAAGTATAGAAGAAGAAAAATCCAAACATAGTGTAAGATGAAAACCTAGATTAATTACCACAATTAAGTACTGATCATAGTGTTTTTGAATAATCTTCAACATATATAACTTTCATGTTGTTAATTTTTGTTTAACTATCGGGTTCGCGTTTTCACCCTAGATTAACACATATTTAGATGAAGTTAATTACTAGATATACTTTTTGAGCAACAAAGTGTATATATATAACTTGTGATGTAATTAATCCATAGAATTCATAAGCATAATTACCTAGGGTAAGGAGATGCTTTGATCGGTTTTTGACCATACTTTCTCCAGGCCCACGAATCAGGAGGAGGAGCATTCGTTTCGCCCTTTAGCCGAGATCCTTCAACTTCTTTAAGGGGCACATACACAACCCTTTTCTGCATCCCCCGTCTACTGTAAAATCAAAAGTTTTAATTAATTAACAAATAAATTGTTTAATTGTTTAAATTCTGCATATATCTTATAGTATAACTCACCTTCTTTTAGGGGAAGAAGTAGATGTTGCCTTCGTGTCGTAGACCTGCGGTGATGGCGGCGATTCTTCGCTGTTTTCCAAGTTGCCGTTGTCTTCCATGATCTAATGTTAGCTTCAAGTGTTTCTTTACAGACTCTAGTTGATCATATACTTGTGTGTGTATGTATATACAGTTATTAAAACTTTGTGTGTGTATATGTGTGTGTTAGAGAAAGAGAGAGAGATTGAGGAATTAAGGTGATGAATTGAAAGAAGGAGGATGATCCAAATGAAATATATGGGGTCCGATTGAAATGTTGACAGATGGGCAATTGAATAGTCTACAAGTGACGTGCAGCCATATGTGAGAAAGTAAAGACAAATATTATCAAAAGAGGGTTCGCTAGCTGCATTATTATTACTTTATTCCAATGATATATAATTGGGCGTCACCTAGAATGCAATTATATATATTAGCTAGAAGTGATCGAACTTTAAAAGAGTTAAAGAGTTCTTAATATATAAAAAGATATAGTAGGGATATATGATTATGAATTGATATGTCACTTCTTGTTTGATAAACTAAAAGTGGCATTTTTATTATCAATTACCACATCAAGATTATCTTTTATACACATCTAAAACCTGATTTGTGATAAAATAGTTATGTTTATATCTTTTAAAACATAAGTTATTTATGTCATATATAATAAAATGCTTTTAAAAATAGTATGTATGTATGTATGTATATTATGTTTGCAGTGTCTCAGACGCCTTTTGATAGTGATTTTGATTGAAATAGCATTATCCTGTGACTTTTTGGTAGTTCCCTTGTCATTTCTTCCCTCGTGGGTCTAATCTTTGATTTACATTGAATATTTAATATCTTTCACAAATATATTTGTTTTCTTGTGACTTCACCTCATTGGATTGATTCTTTTAGCATACGGACATGCGAGAAAAAAATATCACAACACTGTTACAGTTGAAAGAATTAGTGAAATGGTCCCTGATTTTAACCTGCCTTCCATTTTTTGTCATGCAACTTTACATTTTACAATCATAGTTCTTTAGTAATTCTTAATTTTCCTTCTAACGACAAAAGTTATAAAAACAACTAACAAAAACAAAATAATTATTTTGAGGTGGAAATCAAGGTTTTTCCAGTTTAAGTTTTACATTCTACACCTAGAAGAAATCCAAAGAAAAAAAATAATTTTTAATTCATATTTAATAGGGTGACATTTCACGTGTTAGACTAGAAAGTGACATTGATTAAGTTTCTTCAAGTATGTGAACAAGTTTGATTTACTGATTTGTTGATAACAACTTTTGAGGGGTGTTTAATTTGTAGAATATTTGTAAATAATTAGAATATTTTAAAAGAATTAAAATATTAAGGGGTGTGAATTAATTTGGAAGAATTACAAGATGATTGGTTGGTAAGGTATAAAAAAATCTCGAATATCAAAAGAATCCAAAATGACAAGATTACTCTCATAACCCTAATCTCCCTTCCTTAGTGACTTTGGCACCAATGATTCATATGTTTATCCAATTTGACGAAATGTGATAAGACATAGGCATGGGACGAATTGGGATGGATGAACATATATGTTCATCCAAAATGATTGCATATGTTCATCCAATTTGATGATGAAAACGATGTTATGGATTCGTTTCTGTAGGGTTAATCAATTGAAACTTCAGTTGGAATATTGAAAGATTCTATCCAAATGTATCTAACGCTCATCTTTGAGTGAGCACGACAAAATTTTGGATGTCATGAGATTTAAGCTAGATTCATGATAATATCTATCATCAATCTATTTGTCTTCAATCAAGTCAAAACAACGCATAACACATATTTTAAGGCTTTAAAATCTAAAGTTCTGAACTCTCATATTAGGACACTTTTTGAAGTTCTTGGTCTTTATAAAGTGTTTGTTGGTTACGTTATCGTTTAATAGATATTACAGATGCAATACTAATATTTTTAGTACATTAACTCAAATATTTTGATCTAAATTATATGTCTCAAGTTATCAATTCTCTTCAAAATCTACTTTTAGAAGTGAAAGAGCACATGAAACATAACGGGATATTACAACTATTTTCTTGGATTAAGCCTCGTTAATCCAAGAACACCTCCTTCAGAGCCATGTAAGTACGTCAATCGACCATACAACTTCAAACATACTTAATTTCAAAACCATTCATTCCAACATACTAGTAACACTAAAAGTCACACTAAACTAATAAAGACAAATATAATACATTTCAAAATAAGGAAGTGTGGCTCGAGGATGAAAGAAACCAGTTGAAAGTTTTACTTATCAAATGATATAAACTGACATGATTTTTCTTTAGTAGCGTTTATGGGTTTGAAATTGTTTATGTTGGATTGTCATCTGTGATAGATTTTTGTTGTATTAATATATACAATATCACCGATGGATAGTTGCTTAGCAACAGAAACAGAACATCCGATGCAAATGGCCCCAGCGATAAATGACAAAAAAGTCTTAACGTGAATCTTAGATGAAATCTTATCTCTGCTCTTATCAATAGATTTCTTTTGGGGAAGTCTAATCAGTTCCAATGTCTACCAATGTTGGTGTTAATTTACCCAACGTGGTAATCTCCGATAATTTGACGACGATGATCTCAATGCCATTGGCTCGGGTATAGATTAGTGATGTGTCATCGATTCTCTCTTCTGTCTTTTGGTTGGATCAACGAAAGAGGCGGTGTACAAATAACATGTCTTCAGTGATTCTCATTCTTCTAATAGGATAATTTACACAACAAAATGGCTCATCTAATGAGAATGACAATACTAAAACCAACAAGATATTACAAGAAGTTACAAGAAATCATTTTATTTAACATATACTTTATTGTGACATTTAAATCCTTTAATGTGACTTGTATTTCTGTATCAATATGTGAGGAATCTTAGAATAAAATAATAAAATTATTTCATATAATTTTATAATCATTTGATTCGATTCACATGGCTTCTAGCGGATATGAAGGGGAAAAAAATGTCGATATTGACACTTTTCAAGCTATTTTATTTGATCATTGAATGTTTCTCCTCTTAAATTTCATTAATTTCTTGTACCATTTTTGTCTTGCTTTATGTTATCTCGTCACTTTGTTTTTATTCAAACTGTTTTATCGGTTTATTAGATAAAAATTAATTTAATATTTAACCCATCTCATGATCGAATTAAGTAAAATTAATTAATAAAACTTGAAACAAGATATTCAGTTTCGTCCTTGTCTCATACGTAACGTACGTACGTACTTTCCTGTACTTGATCAGTTAGTCACCTCCTTGTGCTTTAAGTAAGAAAAACTGCACCTACAACTATGAGTCCGTAGAGACGCTGCATTGGTTAACAGTTCTCAACATAATATTAGCTTTTAAATGAATGATAAATATATGTGTGTATATATGTATGTCTATGTGTATATTATTATTATTTTTTTAAAGATTGGATCGACTCACAAAACAGCATGACTAATTAGCTAGTTAGGCTCTACACGCTTTATCCTTACTTTTATTTTATTTGTTTTTTTATAAAGTCAAAGGTGGTAGATAGGAAAAGATGCAATACTATCTGTAATTTATTTTATAGCAAGTATTTTTATATATTTTTAGTCAAAGGCACAACTTTAGCATTTTCATGTACAAAAGCAAGTATAAAGGTGATTATCACGACGGATGGTGTATATAATGATATAAAAATCAACGAATATATTTGGAACTTAATTAATATCCATCTTGATAAACTTTGTCATCTTAGTGAGTTAATATATGAATTGTTTTAATCATTTAGTATGTGAATTAAACGTCACAAAGCCGGCAAATAGTTTATGTTCGCAACTCTTGAAAATTTTTAATTAATTAAATAGTTAATTAAAGTTGTAATCCAAGCGTTGCTACATTTAAAAGAAATAATGTTTAAAAATTGGTAAATACGAACATAATGGGACGTGAAACCTAAGATATATAAACCATCACCTTCAAGCCCTTTGTTAATCCTCATGAAACCTAAGATATATAAACTTAAACCAAAACAAATAAAACAAAAATATAATCAAAGTGTGCATTAAAGGGTTGTATCTTGATCATTGTGAGTTGCACGATGTCACACCCCGACCGACGGCGGAATCATCGGAGCGGACGAGGGAATGATTGATTGTTCATAACTCATGATTGTCTAATAGTGAAAATAATATTAAAATCAGATTACAGGATAACATGAATTTAACAGATACAAATACAACAGTTAAAGTCACAAATAGTAATTGTCTTTTGTTTTGACTAAGTCCGGGTCTTATATGAGCATGTAGAAGTCCACTAACTTGCTTAACCTGAAATCATATGAGAAAATAAAGTCAGCTAACGAATTAGCTGGTGAGTAATCATAGTTTTGAGTATACATATAGATTGATTGATTGATTGAGAATAATCCAATTCACAAGGTAACGTTAAGACTTATATTGCAATAGTAAAGCATATAGATAAACTGACACAATAACAACCCCTTGACTTAACACTTGCATATAATAGACTCCACACATACACCATAGATTGACTCCTGCCTCTGGCACAATCACCACTCGTAAGCCATATGGGGTGGGTTATCCAAACCAGTAGATCTACCATTGATACCAGGATTGATTGATTGATTGAATTAGGGTTTTACTGTCATCCAGTTTATCACAGTATGTTCACATAATTGCAAGTAATAACATAGCCTGTCTTGAATTGAATTTAGAATGAAATAACAATAGAATATCATGATTGAATATATTGTATCACATGATTTCCCCCAAATAGGAAATGATATAAAAAGGGGATATGAATACTCACTTGATTGATGAGATTGGATTTTTTGGACGTGATAGGTTAGACACCTATGATTTCCTTATGATTAACCTAAGGAACGGTACCTTGAATTAGAATAATAATAATGTGAGAATTGAGAATAAGTTGGGGTTTCCATTGGGTTTTGAATGGTAGTTTAAATAAAGTGATTTATTTAGTTGGAATGTTTTGAAATAAATAAAGTGAATATATTGCAAGTGATTATGTTTAGAATTTTAAAATAAACATATCAATACGCGTAACCGTTTGATTTATTGTGAAAGTGTGGGAAAATAAATAATTAATTTTATTAATTAATTATATGATAATTAATTAATATATTTAATTATTTAAATTATTAAAGAAAAGAAAACGTTTTTGGAAGGATTTAAATATAAAACTTATATATTTAATTATGATTTAAGCAATAATAAATATTACTTGAATAAATTAAAAGTAATTTAGTGTCGAATAATAATTTAATAAATTAAATTATTATTAAAAGTTCACTGTTGTTTAAATAATTTTGTATTATTTATAGTTTTATTTATTTAAAACATTTAATAAAAATGGATAAAATATTAAATAAATTTCAGAAAAATAATTTAGTTGTTTAAAAATTTTTAATGATTGTAAAAACATTTTTATGATTTTTAGGAATTTTTCCGGAATTTTTAGAGCTTAAAAGAAGCTTAAAAAAAATTGTGAGGTGGCCCGGGGTCGAACCCGGGACCTCCTGTTCCAAATGTGAGCGCAGAACCAGCAGACCAAGAAACTAAGCCGCGAAAGAAATCATTGTTAAATTGTTTTAAACACAATCCCTATCAAAACCCAATCCCGTATGAGCCCTAGATCGATCGAAGCCCAAATTGACCTCGAAATCGATCTCGAAAGCTCCTGAAATCATGGGGCTTTTGTTCCCCAAGAGAAATCGAGTGTGTATGTGTGTGTAATTTCATATATGGTGTCGATTTAGAGATTAACCTGATGAAGAACAAGTCGCGGTTGAATGTGTCAATCGAATGATGCTCAATTGTTGATTATAATCGAATTAAATTTGAGGTAAGCTTCGAATGATGATGGGGATCAAAAGCCCTATGGTAATTTCAATTAAAATTGATCGGAGATGGGGTTTCACTAGAGTTGCAGGTCGCGATTTTGGAGTAATCGAATGTGATGTTGTTGGCTGTTTCAGATGCAATTCGAAGTGAGGGTTGATTAGATGTTCTTATATGAGTGTTTAGGTTCGACTAATTTGATTAATTTTGATTGTTAGTGCGATTTTGGGTGTAAAGGGGCCGACAATGTTTGGTGCGATCGGGAAGATGGATTTGTGAGTTGTAATTCAATTATTAAAGTGTGTAGTGGTTCGAATCTTCCAGGTAAGCATGTCGGGGGGTTTTAATTGAGTTGAATTTGAGTGGTTTTGGCGGTTTGTGGGTCGCCGGAGGGTGGCCGGAGGTGTGGCCGGAGGGGGAAAAGATCGAGGGGGGGATGGTTTGGGATTTTAAAACAATTTTTCATTTTACCCCCCTGAGGTTTGAATGGTTTATTATTTCATGTTTTAAACTTAGTTTTTAAGTTTCAAAAATCACCATTTAGCCCCTGGACTTTATTATTTATTATTGTTATATATTTTTATTATTATTATTATTATTATTATTATCATTATTATGATTATTATTATTATAATTGTTGTAATTATCAACGTTCTAACAATAATTAATATATATATATATATATATATTTTACTGAAATACGCGATGTTACAGTCTCCCCTGCTTTAGGAAATTTCGTCCCGAAATTTGTTCACGAGGAGGCTGAAACGAAAAGATGAGGGTACTGGGATTTCATTTGGTCCTTACGTTCCCAGGTAAACTCTGGGCCACGTTTAGATTCCCAGCGAACTTTGACAATAGATATCCGGCTACGTTTGAGTTGTTTGACTTCCCGATCCATAATCTCCATAGGTTTCTCAATAAAGTGCATAGATTCATCAATCTGGATTTCGTCGAGTGAAATGTTGAGATTTTCATCGGCAAGACACTTCTTGAGATTTGAAACATGAAACGTCGGATGTATATTACTGAGCTCTTGGGTTAGTTCAAGCTCGTAGGCCATTTTCCCAATTCGCTCAGGCACTTTGAATGAGACCACATAACGAGGTGCTAGTTTCCTTTTTTTTCCAAAGCGAATCACTCTCTTCCAAGGTGATACCTTAAGAAGTACGAGATCACCGACATTGTATTCCATGGGCTTACATCTTTTATCAGCATAATGCTTTTGACGATTTCTAGCAGTGAGCAAATTATCACGGATCTTATGAATTTTGTCGGTTGTTTCTTGTATCAATTCCGGACCAGTAATTTGTGATTCACCAACTTCAGACCATACAAGGCCTCAAATGGTGCCATCTGTTGGTCTGGTAACTGTTATTGTAAGAGAATTCAATCAATGGAAGATGAAAATCCCACGATTCACTGAAATCAATGACACAAGCCCGGAGCATATCCTCGAGGGTTTGTATCGTTCTTTCAGTCTGACCGTCGATTTGTGGGTGATAGGCTGTGCTAAGATTCAGTTGAGTTTCGAGAGCTGATTGGAGACTTTTCCAGAAACGAGAGATGAAGCGACCATCGCAATCAGAGATAATATCTTTACTTGACAAAAGATTGTTTAGGAAGACTACCATCACGTAATCAGGTTTTGATGATATCTCGAAATAGAAGTTGATAAATAAGGAATAATGGTTCGATGTAGCTAGATCAAATCAGAACATGAGAATAAAGGGAAAGAAATCGATTTAAGAATTTAAATGCTCCAAGTTGGAATCAAAATCAACCTAAAACGATCGGGTCTCTTTTCAAGTTCAGAGATCATGCTTTGGCTTGATAGGTCGAAACACTAACATTACTTCACCCTTCAAGTTACTACATGCGTCTCGTCACTTGATTACAACCATGGTAAGTTGATGATCAAGGAATGAGAATAGTCATCAAGGTATGGTTTTCACCCCTAACTTGATGGTGTACTCTCAAGATATGGCCACTAACTTACCAATCAAAAGTTCGATCCGAGGATCTACAGAAATAAGACGAGATAACTCACCATTAAGGTAAGGGAAATCACTCATATCTTAACGATGAATTTTTACAAAAATAAAATATAATAAGATAGACTTCCTCATCAAAATCCAGAATTCACTCCTACTTTGACGAGGTCGTTTCATTTGAGAAATACAATCCATAAAAATGAAATTATCATCAAGGTATGAAATTTACGTCTATCGTGATGATTGAATTTTATAATAACAAGAAAACAATTGAAGATTGACATTTGTCACCAAAGTACGGGTTTCAATCCTATTTTGGTGAGATCATGTCATTTGTGAAATGCAAGTTCCAAAGTGAATAGTTGAAGTCAGTCCTCGAGATAAGGAAATCACCCTAATCCAGAGGATGAAATTTCATAAAACACATCATTGGAAACCATTTATTGAAACGAATAAAGAATCGTCACCAAAGTAAGGGAATCACCCCTGTTTTGATGAGTTAGAATTATTTAGGAGATATGAGTGTCCTTAGTCATAGGTTGACTTGCAAACTCTTGCATCTCCCACGGTGCAAACGGTTCAAAGTTCGACTTAACAACGAAAGGAAAAGTATCTCAATTAGAAATTTAGAAATTTTCAAACTACATCAATGTAACAAAAGGAAATCACGATTACAAATCTTGAATTACATCATGAAGACGAAATCAAGGACAAGAATTATTCAACACCACATCATTGGTGGCTTGAGCTTGTTGAGCATTAATGTTGAAAGCACGTCCTTGAGCCGTAGGAACCGGGATGACAAGTTGAGGGCATCGATTATGAAAATGGTTCGGATCACCACATTGATAGCATGCACGACCCTGGGTAATTGCAGGAGGATGTTGGTGAACTGGTGCATTGGTCGGAGCTTTAGCAGCACTCCTGCACACGTTGAATGTATGACCCAAACGACCACAGTTTGTGCATTGACGACACTGAATGTTAGCGGGATGGTGATAACTACAGTTGTTACACTGCGGATAGGGTCCAGCGTATGACTTTTTCATTAGCGATTGGTTGTTTACTGCTGGTTGACGAGTTGGAGGGACTTGATTAATAGGTACAGCAGGGGTAATTACAGCAAAGTTTTGAGATTGAGTCTTCCTCTTCTTGTTCTTGGAAAGCTCGGGTTGATCGGTTTTGACGGTTTCGTTATGAAGTTTATCGGTATTCTTCTTTGATCCTTTCCTGGTTAAGGAACCAGCTTTCACATGATTATCGGTTAACTGTGCAGCCAGCCTGATAGCATCTTCTAGGGTTGAAGGATTCCTTCCTAGCACCGTATCCTGAATCTGCATGGGTAGTCCACCAATGTATTTCTCGATGGCTCGGGAGGTAGGGGTAGCAAGATGCGGTACCAGAAGGCTCAGTTCGTGGAATCAGTTAGTGTATGCTAGGTTCTCGCCACTGTCTTGGGTTAACTCCCAGAATTCAGCTTCCAGTTTTCAGACTTCGTTTCTTGGGCAGAACTCTTTAGTCATGAGCTCCTTAACTTCAGCCCATGTTAATGCTAAAGCAGCATCAGTTCCACGGGTTCGTTTCTCTCCGTTCCACCAAGTAAGTGCGCGTTTCTGGAGAACACTTGTGGCATACCGGACTTTTAGATTTTCAGGGCATTCGCTGTTTAAGAAAGTGTTCTCGATGCTTTCGAACCATTGTAGTAATCCGGTAGCTCCTTCAGTTCCACTGAACTTAGTGGGGTTGCAAGAACTGAAATGTTTGTAAGTACAAGTTTGGGGAGGGTTTGGTGCAGTTGGGTTTTGAACAACATTGTTGCTTTGGTTCAAATGGGTAAGTAGAGTTGGGATGACCGAAGTAACTTCACGTGTTACAATAGCAGCAATCTTACGGCCAGAGTTTCGAGACCGTGAATGGAATTGACGAGAAGACATTCTGACATATCATTAAGATATTTTATGAGAATTGGATAATATGAGCTATGAAAACGACAATCGGGAATTTGGCATAATAACAATGAGATGTTCCGTGTGTAATCGTTTGATTCGTAAATCAAAGCGAATACGTTGACTAATCAAAGTGTTATGTCTAACACAACCTCATTGAAGACATGCGTACCTATAAGCAGATACTCATCCCGAGGGTTCCCAGGTAAGGTAGACAGATCCATCGGTTGATTTGGATTTATACGAATACCTTGCCTAGACAGAACACCCCGAGATACAGGCATCCCACTCTTCCAGCATAGCATGTTTCAAGTTGTAAGACACAGACTTTGACGAAATTGAAAACCATGAATAACAATCGAGTTTTGGAGTTTGAAATTACTTGAATTAGGCACACAATGCCTTAGAATATGATTTAAGATTCGTGTGTACATTGATAAGATTCAAAGTATACGGAGAATCACATAAGGCAGATAATCACATAATCAAGTATAAACATGTAAGGCACATAAAATCCTATCTAAGCATATAAAATACATGAGAGGACTCATGTGTAAAGGTACTTAGTTATAGTCTAGGTCATTCCATTTCTAATAACCTAATTCCCTATAACCATGGCTCTGATACCAATCCACATGCCTGCAAATACTCCCATAGGGGAGGGCTATTACTCATCCCACATCGGTTGGGGAGGCGAATGAAAGCTTCTTTATAAGGGGCTGGATACCTTCCCCAATGTGACGCGTTTTAAACCCGTGAGGCTTCGACCAAAGCGGACAATATCACATTGCGATTTCCCTGGGATGTTACGATTGGTATCAGAGCCAGGGCCGGGCCGATGTGCCAGCGAGGACGCTGGTCTCACTTCGGTGGGTGGATGGACACATGCCTGCAAATACTCCCATAGGGGAGGGCTATTACTCATCCCACATCGGTTGGGGAGGCGAACGAAAGCTTCTTTATAAGGGGCTGGATACCTTCCCCAATGTGACGCGTTTTAAACCCGTGAGGCTTCGGCCAAAGCGGACAATATCACATTGCGATTTCCCTGGGATGTTACACACGAACCAATCATATATTATATATTATATTACCAGCGGTGAGTGTAACCGCTGGCTGATTAAATCACAACCGTTAGATCAGGCTAAGATTAAATCTCAGCCGTATAAACTCGGCGGTTGGAGCGGTTACAGACCAGTTACGTGCAGTTAGAGGAATCTCAATCACGATTCCTTCTTCCTTCTTTTTCTCCGACATCTCCGGCAACATCTACAACCTCCAACCCTTTAATATAAATAAGAACATGCTACTGCTTCATTCCTCTGTTCTTTATGTAAATCGGTGTCGAGGTGAGATGAACGCCCTAGGGCTATTTACCTCCCCAAATTGACAATGATGAATCCTCACCGTCTTCCTACTCTCATGTGTCGCCGGAGGTTCAGAAATCCATCATGGAATGTCCACCACTCTGACTCCGTTGTCTTTCTGATCTCCAGATGTCCAAATGCGACACTAAATCTTCATCCTAGGTAAGGCGGTCTCTTTGTTCGAAATTATTGAATAGATTGTTGCTCTTCTACTGGTATCGATGTGTGGTTTTGTATTTTTGTGTTTGATGCATATTCGCTCCGTTGTCTTCAAGACTGATTTCTGTACGGCAAATGGCAAATGATAAGTTCAAGGACCCGAAAAGCATCAAACCAACCAGACTGATTTATGTTGTTTTGCAACAATCCACAAGAAACGGGACCGAGAACGAACCTGTACAAGAACCCTCAGTTTACATACAACAAATATTTGATCTCAGTTGTGTTCTTTAAAATTTAACCCTGTTTTTTGCCTTCAATGGCAGATGGCAACAGATTCAACAGATCAATCTAAGGGATAAATTTTTATGTATCCTCTATTGCTACTCATCACTACTATCTGCAGTAATCAAAACTAAAGCAAGAATCTAATCAGGTAAATTTGATTTTTTGTTTAACTGTAAGTTTTATGCTTTTATTTGCAATTTCTCTTGGTTTATTCATAGTGGTATATTGCATGTTTGATGGAATCATGTTTATGCTTTTTCAAATTTGAGGGAATCGGGTTTATATCTTTTGTATTTATGTACAATGTAAATCATTTCAATTATATTTTTTAGGACAAGGTTATTATTTGGAGGTTTATGCTAATTGATGGCTTTTGTTGATGAATTAGGATGCAGTTTTATGATTAGACCGGTCAATACTCTCAGTATTTATTTGTTGTTTCGTGATATGCATTTTGATCAAGTGTCTATACTTTAAGCATCAAAAAGGAGAATTGAAAGAAGTTCAAAAACATACAAGGGCTACCTTATCACCTATTGATTAGTAATATCCACTATAAAAAAAATTAATAAATTTGATATCAATGGGGTATTCCGCAATCATCTCTTTCTATGGTTATGGGCTGAAACTTTTCTTTTTCATATTCATTACATCACCTTAGCATGGAATGACATTTGTTTCTTGGTATTTTTTTATAGCTTTTTGTTCGTTACGAATATAGCGCACATGGGCGACCTAGGTTTGGGGTAAGCTTGGGTTTGTTTGTGAACCGCCTTAACAGTTAACACATGTTGTATACGCTTAGACATTCAGGTATAATTGAGTTCCAGTACTCGAGGCTTGATATACAACTTCTTCTCAAGTACATTTGATGAGTTTTTTTTGAAGTTAATTTGGAGGCATAGTTTTTTCTAATATTCCAGGCATCATAAGATATTATTGTCCCTGTAATTATACTTAGATTTATAAATGATAATAGTAGGCAGATAGCTTTGTTATACATATATATTGTCAGATGAACTCTATGTTATAAATACAACTTCTTTTTAAAAAAAATCAGTTTGATCCTTATGTATTTTCTTTGATTTATGATTTGTTCTATTCTTATATATTTTTCCTATGTGTTCTATTCTTTTATTATAATGACACCATTTTGAGAGAACAATAATATAAAACATAATGTTAGATCTTGCTTTGAACTTTCAAAAGTGTTTGGCTTGACTTTATTTAAGTCAAACTGTTGGTAGTTTTCAAAAGTTAGTTAGTTTCTTACCCAAATGAGTTTTTATTTAGCTTTAACTAATACCATTTTGTGGTAATGTTATATTGGGCGAAGTTTTTACTTACACGTGGAAACGTACAATCAAGTCTTGGGAGCGAGTCAATGGAGTTCAAGATTGTTTTTTGTAGAATGCTTATTATTTGAGGCATTGAGATGATCAATAGGATCATAAGTAGTGTTGTTTCTAAGTATATCTAAGCATACTCAGTTACTTGCATTTTGTTAAAAGTGTAGAGTGGGTTATACGAAAGTTTAATTAATTAATTGGGTTGATAATATAGATTCCATCTCCTTAAAAATTTCATTCTTTTTTTTAGCATATCATGCCAAACTTTATATCAATTTTTGCTTAACTACATGCTATACTGGTTGAAATGGTGATAAATTTTTTAGAATGTTATCATTTCAATGAATAAATATATATTCATGAAAAAAATTTTATGCTAAATATAAAGATTTGTGTCCTAAATTTTTGAAATTCATACATTATAACATCAAAGTACCCGGCCACCGGTCGGGTATAAAACTAGTTGCTTTGAACTTTTGAGTGGTGTTAGAATTGCATATAGTTAGACTTGCATATATCATTAGCGGTTGCTTTTCACATGAACAGAAAAAATCGTAAGAATTTAAGCCAAGTCTTTGTGAATTCCAACTTCAGTCGTTAAATTAATGTTTTTCTTTTTACCAAGAAACAAACAATAATCAAATCTTACTTTTAAATATACACTTTGTATATACCAGATATCATTAACTAGCGGTCTTTTTTATTTTAAAATTTTGTTTTATGCTCATTTCATACTCAGAACTCAAATGGGTTCATAAATCATCTTGTTTTGCGGTCACGTCAATTGAGGGGTATTTGTTATTTGTTTAAACCTTTCAAAGTATGTGAGTTGAGTTCTTGTTTGTTTAATCTCATCACTTAGCCTCCTTAATTGACTTTTTAATAATTAACTATTTATATAATTGCATGCCCAATATGAGTTGTTAGAGATCAATTTCAAATGGTGTCACCAACAAATGATTCTTTTGACAACTTCTCCATCGTTGGAAACTAAAAACAAACCATCTATTTTTTACTGCTAATAATCTCCAACTAAATTACACTAATCCAACTTAAATTGGATTCGAACACTTAACCTTAAGAGAACTACACCACTTCTAACCCAGTAGAATTTAACGTTAGACCCAACCATCCACCCCAACAAACCATTTTTTATTCAAAAAAAGTATTCAGTACTTATAAAATGTATTCATGAGAATAAACAAAATATTTTCAATCTTTCGGTTTTTTCATAACTATCTGGTGATGCTAAGGTGATTAGAGTGGTGACAGGGCGAGTGATGGGTGTGATGGTGACGGTGATAGTGACAGTAATTATTGTCGATGATTTTAGTGTTATAAAACTATTTTGGTAATTGAATGTATTTAATAACCAAATACGATATCATAATATATTATCAAACAGTTGAAGTGTATGAAGTGAATGCTTGTTTAGTGGGGTTTAAAGGGTTAAAGCTCCTGAAAAAAAAAATCTTATTTTAAAATATATTTATATTGCATTATAAATAACTTTGAAGTCAAAATTGGTGGGGAAGTTACTTGAAAAATAAAACTCGATATTAACCGAATTTCAGTAGTAACTGAACCTGGATAGAAACTTACAGAACAATTTGTGAAAACTTTAGGTTCGATAGAAAGTGGAGTGTGATAGAAACTCCATGACTGAAAGTAATTTAGTAATAATTAAGTTACTAGCAAAAGAGGTTTCTGCCTATGATAGTTTGAAGTGAAGTTAGTTTCAAATTAAATAATTTTCAATTATTTTAACTGTCAATTAAAGGTTATATAGATTCAATGACTCAATGTAATATTGTTATTGTGAGTGTTCAAGATTAACTCAATATTCCTTATATGAGATGTTCAGGGGTTAATATGTAGTTAACTAGAAGTATAGGGTGTTTTGTGTAATTGTTTGTAATTGTTTGTTACAATTCGTTAGTGACCGTTAGTGGGTGTTAGTTCGGTTATAGTATAAATAGATCACCATCTTCATGTAATAGGGGAATTCATACAATTTGATCTGAGTAATAAAACGAGCAATTATGTTCATGAGAGGTTGTTGATTTCTTTTGATTTGTTTCCAATTTGTAACAATTTATAGTTTTAGCACCGGATCAACTACTCGAATTAATTTACTTGCTTTTACATCTTATCAATTGTCGTTTTAGGCAGCAATCAATAATTTTTTCAGTCATTAAAAACACAAAAAGTAGCTAGCAGTTTATTTCGTTATGTAGCTTTGTAAACAGAAATAGCAACTCAAATCATTTAATGTCGATTTTCTTTTTTTTTAACGGCAAATGTGTGACCCTGCTTTAAAAGATATGTGTTATCTTAATCGGTCACATTTATCCTTTTCTCAGCCAGCACCGCACCATCAACTCCCTTAGGAGGAAACCCATTGCAGAGAAAACACTTTGGCTCAACTTCGAAAATTTTGCTCGGAGTAAGACTTGAATGCATGATCTTCCAATATATAAATGTCATGAGTATCTTATATTAACCAATTGAGCTAATTATTATAGGTATTTAATGTCGATTTCTAATGAATGTAGCGATGACTAGTGAGGGTTGGAATGTGGATCGGGCTCACTGGGCCTCGACCCAAAAAGTATGCTTTGTATCAAAACTAATAGGCTTTGCTAGAGGTGCACAAAAGAACCGGGTTCAAAACCCGAACCGCCGAACCGACCCGAACCCGAACCGGTTCGGAACCGGTATGCCCCCAACCCGGTTCCAACCCGAAAAAACCCGCCGGTTTTGAACCGGTTTTGAAGTTTCCAGCCCAAACCGGTTTGGACCCGGTTTTTCCCCGAACCGGTTTCGAACCCGGTCCAAAAAAACCGGTTTGGAACCGGTTTCGACCGTTTTTTTTTTTTGACCGTTAGAAAACGGCTATTTGACCGTTTGAGGCTATTTTGTGACCGTTTTTTTGGACTTTTTTTGGACCATTTTGCCCTTATATGATAGTATAAATAGGTAGTGGGTGTTATGGTTTAGTCACAACACTCAAAACTTCCAAAAAGCTCAAAAACGTGCTTAAAAACGCAAAAACGCTCCTCACTCTCAACTTTCTATTCTCTCAATCTTTGAATTATGGCTTCTGAATCTTCCGTTCCAACCGGTGGATCCACAAGTGCCGCTACCGTTGTTAGAATTCTTTCAACAACGCGAAACCAAGAGATTTGGTGTAATTTCGACTTATGCGAAATGTCGAATGGTCAACATAAAGCTCGATGCAAGGCTTGTGGTTCGTTTTTCAAGTCGGATTCAAACTCGACTTTGAGAAATCATATGACCAAATGGTGCAAGTCTTTGAAAAGTACACCGAGTCAAGGGCAAACATCAATCGGAAACGATGGTGGTTTATGGAACTTCAACGTCGATATGGTTCGAGATAGAATGGCAAAGTTTGTAATTCAAGAAGGATTACCGTTCGATCACTTCGACAACCCTCGATTAACAAAATTGATTCAAGAAACTCTTCAACCACGCTACACTCACGTAAGTCGCACCACTCTTAGACGTGATTGTTTAAATCTTTGGAAACAAGCAAAAAATGATTTAAAGGTTTTATTTGAAAATTTACAAACCGGTGTGAACTTAACTACCGACGTTTGGTCCGCCCCACACGGTTTACCGGAATCGTACCTTTGCGTCACGGCCCATTGGATAGATCCAAGTTCGTGGCAAATGATGAAACGTACGATTGCGTTTGAATTATTTGGATATCCGCATACCGGTAAAAATCTTTTTCAAATTTTAGACTATGTAATCAAAACGTATAAATTAGAAAACAAAATTTTTTCAATGTCATTTGATAACGCCTCGAACAACACATCCGCCGTTGAAAAATTGAAAATAAAATATAAACCGGTTTGTGACGGCGTATTTTTTCATTCACGATGTGTTGCACATATTATTAATTTAGTTGTGCAAGATGGTCTTGGCGTTCCTGAAGTGGAAGATTTTAAAACGTCTTTCAAAAACATGTTACGTGACGTTTTTAAAACTAGTAGAAAAATGTATGTTAATTATAGAAAAATGTGTCACGATACGAATTCCATTTGTTTAGGACCAAATTGGGATGTCCCGACTAGATGGAATTCGACTTGGAAAATGTTTAATAGTGCTTTACGTCAAAAAGAAACGCTTCATGTTTTCCACGATGGTCTTGCGATGCGGGGTCGGGTTGTTCCGTTTCCGTTAGAGAGTTGGGAATATATTCAAGAAATAACTCAATTTTTAGAGCTTTTTAAAAACGCAACTACAAAATTGTCGGGGTTTATTATCCGACAAGTTGTCTAACGCTTCATCAAATTTATTTAATGACCCATAAATTAAGTGAATATGAAGAAAGAAACGAAATGTTTTCGGCAATGGTAGCGCCGATGAAAGAAAAATTTAAAAAATATTTCATTGAACTACCCCCGGTTTTTACGTGTTCCGCCGCACTCGACCCGTGTTTAAATGTTTCGGGGGTAGAAACTTTAATAGATGAGATAACTTATGATTTAGATTTACATGATTATGATCCATTTTTTAATGTTAATACAAAACAAATATTTAATGAAACTTTTAAAAAATTGTTTAATGTTTATGTTGAAAAATATGGTGCAACATCAAACATCCACCGATCATCGAACGTGGAATCGAGTTCGTCGAGCTCAAGTAGAGACCCGATGATTAGTTTATACAACACTTTGAGAAATGAAAACAGTAAACGTCAAAGGGGTAACACCCCAAGTAGCGAACTCGGGAGATATATGGGAACCGATTTTTTAGCCACTATGTCTCCCGATGAATTTTTGAAATTTGATATTCTGACATGGTGGAAAGGAAAGGAATCACAATTTCCGGTCCTATCCGCCATGGCACGTGATTTACTAACCGTCCAAGCTTCCACGGTAGCTTCGGAGTCTGCATTTTTTGTTAGTGGCAGGGTTTTATCGATTAGAAGAACAAGGTTAACTCCAACATCGCTAGAGATGTGTATTTGTTTAAAGGACCACTTAGATGCGGCCGAACGAAGACAACACATATCAAACCTTGAAGAAGAAACACCGATTGAAGAAGAAATACACGAGCACGAGGTACAAACCGGACGATCCTCACCGCTATCCGACGAAGAACTCGCTTATGATTTGTCTCAACGCATTGGCACACAAACCGACGAAGACGATTAGATTAGACAAACTTGTATTCGTAATATGTATATTTTGTTTTCTTTGGTTTAATTTTAATGTAATTTTATTGTTTATTTTTCGTAATGAATTAATTATTTACTTTTATAAATTAATGTAATTTTTATTGTTTTCTTTAGAAAAACTCGAGTATGATTTTTAATTGTTTACTTATTAAAATGAAAATAAAAACTTTGAGACAATCGTATATAATTAATCTACTCTAATAAAATAAAAACGAAAATAAAACGCGTACAATCAATCGTATATAATTGTTTGTATAAAACTCGTATTAATTGTTTACAAAATGAAAATAAAAACGCGTCCAATCGTATATAATTAATCTACTCTAATAATTTTTAATTAATAAAAATTTGTAATTAATTTGTATATAATTTAATTAGAAGGTAAAAAAAAAAAAAAAACGGGTTTTCCAAACCGGGTCTTAGACCCGACCCGGTTCGGTTCCAACCCGAACCGGTTCCAACCGGGTTGGGTTTGATGGGGTTGAAAACCGGTTCCGACCCGAACCGGTTCTTGGTCAAAAACCGGGCTCGAAATCGTTGACCGAACCCGACCCGGGTCCAACCCGACCCGGGTTCAAAAAAAAAACCAGTTTGTGCACCTCCAGGCTTTGCTAAATTTCTTTGTTGTCTTTTATATTCAAGCGTTACACTTGCGTTTCATAAACTCAATATCCCATTTTTGCAGTTTAAATAGATACTAATAATAAAATGAGTTGAATTTTTTTGGATTAAAAAAAAACAACTAATTTAAAAACGTCTGTATAATTAATGAGCCAGGATGTGTATATATTTATAATTGTGTAAGGAGCAGATCCCCAAATGCTACCAACGAATAGAATGTGTTTAAAATGTTCACTTTCGATATCATTTGGTGCTTCGCATTTATTTTTATGCAGTTTTTATTAGTTTTTTTAATATCAATTGTGATAATTACATCTCTCTCCCACTAAACTGGTAAAATTGAACATTTCTTTAATCATGCTTAAAAAAAACCTTGTACTTATTCATTGAAACTTTATGTTTTGAGAAAATACGCAATTTATCATATGGAGAGGGGACTATGGGTATATATGCAATTCTACTTTTATATATATATATGTTTTTTTAACTCACACATTCTTAATCTACTACTAATCAACCACATATTTTTTATATGAAATCATCATAGACGTGACTCGAACTCTTGACCTTAATAAAACATCACCAGTTTAATCACGATGGCTTTACCATTGGACCAAACATTCCAAACCCCACCCAATTATCTTTTTATATGGTTTTGAAAGCTATCATCTTGAATGTTTAATTCGTAACTTAAGGGAAAATATATATTTACATTCATGTATAATACTCGAGACCTTGTGCGGATATGTTCATGACAGTTTGTGGCTGAGGCATTTTTCTGTGTACGAGTTCACAGCCATTTGTGTGTGCCCTTTCAATTTTACTTTTTGGAGACACTAATCATGTGGTTTTTCTAATTGTAATCTAAAAGATCGAAGAACCGGTGAAACCCTATCATAAAGGGAAACCCCCCCCTCTCCACCCCACCCCACCCACCCCACCCTACCCCCCCCAACCCCCCAGTTTTGCGGATGCTTTACAAGTGTATTTGTTTAATTTTTCTTTAAAAAATTCCCACCATCCGCATTAATAGACCTTATTAACTCTAATAATTACGAACTTTATCACTATCACAAGTGCTATCATTTTTTATTATCCCATTATTTTTTTAACCATCACACCACTATCACTATTAATGGTCTAAAGAAATCTCTGGTGTTTGATATATATTAAGTTTTTAAGCTTTGCTCGTTTATTATAGTTTATTTATAGCCTAGTCAATTTGAGATTTGAGAATAAAAATATACTTGAAAATGAAAACCGAGTATACGAGATTATATAAAATTTTGATGCTTTAAACTGGAGATACTTTCTTATATTATAAACTAGTATCGGCACCCGCATCATGCGATAGGGTACATAATCTTTTCGTATTTATAGTCGTAATTTTGAGATTGTATTTTTGAAACGTTAACAAAACATGATGTTAAAATTTGTAACGTAAAAATAAAGGAAAACAAAATGTTATTGCATGAAAAATATATATAAATTAAATATTAATCAGAGTTAATCTCGTTTTTGGTCCCTGTGTTTTGCAAATTTACTCCATTTGAGTACCAACGTTTATTTTGTCTCCACTTGGGTATCAAAATTTAAAAAAGTTGTCTGATTCAGTCTAAATTTCGAACGGCGTGAGAATGTGCCGTTAAATACCAGTCATGTGCATCCCACCTTAGGGTATTTTGATAAATCCATGTCCATCTTCTTTTAAAGGTTTTAATAAATAATAATAACATTATTATTATTATTTTATTATTAACATCATCATCATCATCATCTACCACCATCACAAAAGTAAACCTGCTTTGTCATCATACCACCCGCCACCACTACCATGCTGTCGGAACCATCGCCCCACAGCCTTACCCATCACCACCATTTACCATCACCAACCACCATAGCCATCACCGACCCATCATCGCCACCACCAATAAACATCATCATTAGACCCGGATACCACCATCATCATACCACCCTAGCCACCGGTGAGCACCATCATCTTTGTTTATGCTCGAACACCGCATCAAACCACCACCATCACCACCAGCAGCACCAACCAACACCATCACCCAACCAGTCAACCAACATCGCAACCAAACCGTCGCCGCCACCAAACCATCACCATCACCATCACCATACCAAACCACCAATAGTATCAAATCGAATCCAGATCTGCATCAATGGTGTTCCATGGTGGTTGCAGAAGTCATGGTTGTGTCCGCCAATCGAATCAAATCGATCCAGAGTATCGGGGGGGGGAGAGAAAGATGGTGCCAGTGGTGGCCGCAGCGTGCTGGCGGTGGCGTGTACCGACGGTAGCGGCAGTGGTTTGTGTCGGCTGCAAGGTTCTGGGTTGAATGAAGGATTAGTGATGATGGTT
Organism: Flaveria linearis; assembly: GCA_024085815.1. Classification (NCBI taxonomy): domain Eukaryota; kingdom Viridiplantae; phylum Streptophyta; class Magnoliopsida; order Asterales; family Asteraceae; genus Flaveria; species Flaveria linearis. The sequence continues at coordinate 114,337,802 of CM044001.1, read as the reverse complement.
ATCTTTAAAGGAAGATAGATTGGGATAGGTTGGGGTGTGACCCACTCTATTAATTAAAATCTTTAAAAGAAGATAGACATGGATTGATCAAAATAGCCTCAGGTGCGGTGCACGTGAGTGGTATTTAACGGCACATTCTCACGCCGTTTGATATTTTAACTGAAACAGACAATTTTTTTTAAATTTGATACTCAAATGGAAACAAAATAAATATTGGCACTCAAGTGAAGTAAATTTGCAAAACAGGAAGACCAAAATCGAGATTAACTCTATTAATCAGAAGGTATAAAAGTACCATCCCAGATTCGGACCCAAGTTGAATGGTGTGGGCGCAACTTACGAGCAAACGAAAGGCTGTTTTGATTTGATGTTAACTACCCCCATCAAAATACATTTATACACTTATAAAAAATATGCTAGAGAAAAAAAAAATTGGCCTAATTACAAAATGACACATGGCAAAACCGCCCAAATCAACCAATGTTGATTTAGATTTGTTAATTGTAGAACCCTTCTTCAAATGTAAATTATAAAAAGAGTTAGGTTATTAAAGAGAAATATACGTATAAAAATAGTTAGGTTATTAAAGAGAAATACACGCCTATCTTTCATGGTCAATCCTAATAAGAGACAAGGAAAATACAATTTGAATACCAGAAAAATCCTTATTCATAGTGACAATGCCACTTGAAGTATTCAATCCTTAATTGGTTCTAATTAAATTGCAATCTAATATAGCCTTTGAACCATGGATATAAAATCACATTTTTTTCAAAGATCATACTCTTCCATTTGAAACACCACCACCACCACATTACTAAGATATATACCTGTAACAAAATCACTTGATCTCTCAAAATCACTTAATTTATATCACATATTATATCACTTAATATCTTGGTTAGATTTTTATTGAATATTTTTATGTTAATTAATTTAAAAAATTTGGACAGTAAAAGATATCATTCTAGAGACACCAAAAGATTTACAAACATTTAATGTCTGGTCGATCAATCCCCCTATCAAACTTATTATGTTATTCGAAAAGCCTGGGTCGGATTAAACGAATGAGCGTACATATCTTGGAAAGTATATATAAACTCTAAATCAAGAAAAGCATACAAGTGTGGATTCCAAGTATATATGCGATCATAGTAAATTTGAGAAGAAAGAAAATAAAAATAATGAATAAGTTACTTTAGTTTAGAGGAAAAGCTAGAATCATATGAAATGGATAATTGGATATGCTACTTATAGAGAGGCATATCCAATGTCATTGACCTCCTTCATGCTGTAAGTTGGTCTAGCAACTGAAGGTGATATTGACAGGTAAGCATAGCATCCCATTGGTATTGACATACTTTATTTCACTTTTCTAAGACCACTGACTAAAGGGAACTACTAATGAATTATGAATATATAATCTATACATAACAGATTTATAGTTATTGTTGTTTGATTTACGATTTATCTTTAAGTTTATTCGTTAATCGCTTATTTCATATCCACATTAAATCACTCAAGTTCCTCAAAGCCTTACCAGCACTTTGTTTTCCTAAATTAAGGTTTTCAGTGCTTAGGGGTTATCCAGATTAATGTGTTTGTTCAGTTCAAGATCAATATCAAGTTGGATTAAAATTCAAATGTTGGTACAAGCCCCAAGCACTCACCAAAAACACACACATGCACCTGCTTTAACTTTCATGCTATCATTCATACTTCAAACACTTACATAAAAAGGCAAAAACAAGACATGTAAACATAGATTAGTGCTCCTACAAAATATCAAGACATGTAAACATAGATTAGTGCTCCTACAAAATAGACCCTTAACACGTACTACTCCACTACTAAGATTCATTCAAAATAAAATTTGCAGCATAATTTACAAAATACATTACTCAAATACTAGACCCGTGATGCTTGACCGATCCGACATCAAGATTAACCTAATTAAACCAATATCAATTATGTTCAAGTAAAGTTTTCCAATTTTTGTTGTTATGGGAGTTTCAGTGGGGATTACAAGTTTAATTAAGGAGATGTTCAATATATTTTTTCCATGTCAAATGGATAGTTTTATTTGCAACATGGCAAGTAATACATCTTTGCATTAGTCATATGCAAACTCAGTTCAGATGTATCAATTTATATAATATTTCTTTCACCAGAAAAATGGCAGGTCCTAGACTACACAAAACTAGAAATACACATATATATACTTGCAATGTAAAGTAAGGAAATGGAACTACTTACTCCTAAAAGTTAGAACCACTACTTCATAACTAGGACGCACATACTCCAAATAGTTGAACACATAATCACATGATCTAAACTTCCTAGTAACTGCTTGACAACTTCAACCGACCCATTTGACCCATGACTGCCATCCTTTGACCCAGATTTGACCCATCAAGATTAACTTACAAGTGCTTTGGTTTCTGTCATATCATCCATGTCAGATTAATCATGTTAGTCACAAATCACCAGGAAGATCTACATATAATTATCATTTGCCAAGTATATGACTATAAGAACAATACAAAATGAAAAACTTGACTAGAACATTGACATCATGGTAACTAAAGCATGATAGTACTTGGAGGTTGCATCAAATGTTTAGATGCCAGATTAATAGATAAATTTAACTAATGCAGAGAATATTTGCAATGACCATAATGTCAGTACCCGATACACTATTCATTGATTTAATAGATAGTAGAAGTTAATAAAACACTATTCAGATAAATGCACTAATTAAAGTTGGATTTGAGAAACTTATTCATGCATATAATGTCTTTAACACAATTACATGTGCATACAAATTCCTCTACAAGATCTCTTGCGGGCATATTAAATATTGTGCAGAAAATGGGAGAGCTGCAGAATTGCAGGGCAATTCTCCTTTGGCGGAATGCGCTCTAACTAAATACACTTGAGCGCGTTATCTTCTGCCGAAGGAGAACTGCACTGTTATTCTTCTCTACCTTATGCTTGTTGTTTACTCTGTCTTCCTTGCATGTGTTGTGGTGGTGTCTCCGGTATGCTTTTTATCATGTAAATAATAGTATATCTCAAGTACATTCCATAGAAGAAAAGTTGGTTTATTCTATGCATGATGCCTTTGAGATTTTGTTCCACATCTAATATATAGTTGTAACAAGATGCTCCCATTATGTAGATTCTCTCTTGATTAATGAACTTCTGGTTTGAATTTTTTGTAACCTTCTGATATTTTTAAATTTCCAGCTATCCTTTATTTACTCGCTGGTCTATTTTAAATGTATCAGTGCATGAAAGATACTAAATTACTGATGGTTAACTTTTGTGAGCGTGCAAAGAATGTTGCGTTTGGAGTTCTCTAAATCATTTAGTAGAAGTTAGATAGCAGCAAGGGGATCTATGAGTTTAAAAGATCTCGTTGCAACTTAACTAACCTTCAACCAAGATCTTATTTTCTTGTGATGAGTACTCTTGATTAGTTATCCACCAACTCACTCACACACATATTTTTTCTTCATATAATCAGATTAAATTCATTGTCAACCTCAATTTCCATATTTTTGCACATATAATTGGTCATTATCAGAATAGCATGAATACGATCTAGATTAAATGTACATGATCAAAATAGTATCGAATGGCCTTGACTAACTCTTAGTTTACATACCTTTTTTAACGTGATAATGTTTATAATAAAATGTACATATTGTATACCATACTTGATGATCGAGAGAATGAACAACCATTGCAGAGATAGCGCGTAGATGTATTCTAGTTAAATGCTTCTGCATAGGCAGCAGTGATGGGGAACTAGCTAGAAACCTTGACTTTTGATGTTTTAAAGCAGCCTTAATTTGGTCATGAAAATTTCTCTATAAGAATAGGAGTTGGGAGGACAAAGCTTGCTTTAGTTTGTGTTATACATATGAGCATACTAATCAGTATGCTACAGATATAAAACTCTATAACAGAACTGTTGTTGGATATTTGTAATCAAGAAATTAATTAATTAAAAGTCAGAATAGAAAAGTCAAAAAAGAAAAGTCAAACATGTAAATTAGGCGGGAATTAAAGGGTTAGTTATGTTAGTTTTAGTATATTGTAACCGCCATTGTATGGGTATAAATACCCTATTTGTATGTCGAATTATGTGTCGAAATCAGATTATATTGTGTGTGTTTTGTGTGTCCCATTTGACTCTGTTTTCACCGGGTCACTGCACTTTTGTGCAAACCCTTGATGTTGTTCATCCAACACGAAATTGATCCTAAACATCGATCCTAAGGGGCCTCAACAACTGTTTGTACAGATCATTTAAAAGATCACATAAACACATGATTTGAACATAACGTACATTAATGTTAGACTCTTTTTGTATTATGTTAACCAAAAAAGAAACAAAACACCATAATCTCAAAATACATCTCGCAGGTACTAGAAAGAAAGAAAAACACCCTACCTAAATTGAAAACTACTCCTAAAAATTAGAAAACTGACCCACGATTAATGACCGACTACTTTGACCCTAATAACATAAATAACATGTGACTAAAGAAGCTTTCTTCTGACCCGCATTCAACTCCATGACCCATTTCCTTGGTGTTTTAAGATTTACAAGAACCGATCTAGACTTTTTGAATCACTTTGATCGCTATGCGTTTTAGCTTGCGCTAAGCATGTGACTTTCAATAAGTTATGGGAAGAAACAGTGGAAGCTAGGATTCACACTTGAGACCTTCGGGAAATCAAGTGCTTACCACTGCATGATTCCTTTACAGTTTTTTTGTTTTTTTACCCCCTTTTTTTTTAAGTAAATTTACTTGTTTTAATGAAGAGTTAAAATTTATTGGAAGAACAATGAGAACAAGAAGGAAAACAAGAGAAAAGAAACTAAAAAGAGGTTCTTGAGCCATGAACCTTAAGAAAACATACTAACTTTGGGAATTTAAAGCAAAGTGGTATAAAATGTATATATTTATAACAGCAACATACTTTCATAGTTTCATAAAACAAAAATGTACTTTTATCTTTTCCCTAATTACCTTGTTAAATATAATATTGCACTTTACTAAATATATACTTGTAACTCATTCAAGAAGAATAGTCTAGTTGGTGAGGTAGTCCATTTGGTCCATAAACCCTACATTGGTTGCCCATACAACCGATGTGGTACAAGTATCGTACATTGTAATGATTTCGGTCCATAACATACTAGCACTGAGTTTCCTCCTATACACGTAAAATAATCTGATGTTTATTGCATCGATATGATTTTTTACTAATAAGTCTCATTAACACAAGTGTAAGTGTCATATCTAACTTTTTCGCACCTCTTTGTTACAGCCATTTATTGGTAACCGATGTACTTTTAAACTTTCACATGTGGCATTGTTTTCTTCTAATGTCATATTATTTGTATTGCGCGTCAACTCTCACTAAGAAGACTTGTTACATATGCATATGCTCTACTTTGGATGCTATGTTAGCCCGGAGTATGTGCAATAGGAGTATCAACAGGCTGGCTTGCAATCAAGCAATCACGTGACTAGATATGTTGAAGGTAACATGCTCTCTCCATATCCTATCATTAGTTTCTTAACAAGATATGCAACAGTCACTTGCAAACTACAAAATCCCATCATGTAGCATGCATAAAATGTCTTTTATGAACTTCCATGGTGCGTTAGGACTTGCCTTATACATGTTGGCCCATTTTTGATATCAAGCACAATAACATGATCATGGTTTTGTGATGAATCACTTGTCACGACTCAGTATATTATGAACAAAAAACATACAAATAAATTGATTCTACACCTCTATTTATACTAATACATAACTTGCTAGCGAAGACTCCTAATTAAACTCAAACTAGAAAACTAAAACCGTCTTATTTGACTCAAACTCTTACCATACTAGATAAATCTATCAAACAAATAGTTATATAGACTTAAATAACAACCTTTTAGTTACCTCGACCCATATCCACTTACCCAAAGACTTAGATCTTTCCCCAAACGCGATTAACATGTGAGCAATAAAGATTATATCCATCAATACTTTATCTCATCTTGCCATGATTTTATGTTAAAAACGCATGTATATACTTAATTTCTTATGATGGTATGTCAAAAATAAAATTATTTCTTACTAGTCCGTTGTAGGCTGCATTGTAAACGGTAGAGATTTAGAATTACAGGACAATTCTCCTTTGGCAGAATTCACGTGCTCCAAAATTATGGAAATGCTCGGAGTTTCTGCCCAAGGAGAATTGTGCTGGTATTCTCATCTACCTTACGCTTGCTATTTCTCTTGCTTGTGTTTTGGTTGTTTCAGGCTCAAATTATCGGCCTTTTATAAAGTGCGTAGAAGTTTCTTTTATAAATATTCTTTTGAAATGAGTTGGTTTATTCTAGGTATGATGCCTTTGATCTTTTGGTTCCCATCTTCAAGTTTTTAGTGAGAAGGTCCCCAGTACCATATGTGCTCTCTTGATGTTTAAAGGGGAAAGTGATGTCCTTAACTAAGAACCATGAGTACTTTGAATTGTAAGTCTTTTGGTATTTATCATTGTTCCAACCAACATTTAAAGACTTGTTGATTGACTTAAGGTAGCTTTTGTTTTAAAGAATGAAATGGAATTTGAATTGGAAATGGAATTGAAAGTGGAATTTGAATTGGAATTTAGAAAATCCTACTTAAATCCCATAATGTGTTCGGTTGTTATAATTATGAATGTAATTGGAATTTAAAATTATAAAATGACTTAATTACCCTTTAAATCAAACAAGTCTGCATATAATTTCCAATATTGGCTCAAAATACAAAATAAATGGTGATAACCCCGACCCCAACCCCACCCACCATACTAAACCTTCCACCCCACCCCCACCCCCACCCCCACCTCTCAATTTTTTTATTTTTCTTTCAAACAAATACATGTCATCACTACTCCTACTCCACCCTCAAAAACATTTTAAACATATCTACAAAATTTAAACATACGACATAAACATGTAGTTCAAATCAAGATACGACCATAAGTAGTTCAACATACGACCATAAGTAGTTCAACATACGACTAAAAGTTTAAACATAACTATAAATGCTATTGAAGAAGAGGATCACAGCAACCAATACATCTTGAAACAGATGAACAATGGCGTGTGTATCCCCTGTATGTACAAGCTTTAGAGCACAGAGTACAACTGCTTCATTCTCATTCTTCAATTCATCAACAATCGGAGAAGTTATTTCGGGAGAAATCCACGTCTCAAACTCTCCAGCACCTCACCGGAGATGTTAAACTCCACGAGCTAACCTTCAAATTCATCCCCATAGGCTTCAATCCCCCATCGAACTCCATCAAATTCCTTGAGAAGTTCATCGTCTTCAACCCCGAACACACCGCCAACGCCGGAGATCCGATTACCACCCAGATCTAGAACTTACTGCACTGAGATCTAACACCCACAGCCCCACTAACATTACAGCTCTGACAAACAAACGATTCAAGCGTCGGAATCGACAGTAAGTTCGAAGAAATCAACCCAAAGTCACAACTCAAATCGCTTTGAAACCAAATGAAACGAATCATACAAATGAACCAAATTAAGAGCTATAGGTTGAAGAAGTGATTACCTTCAAGAGAAGTCTGAACTTCGACGTGATCAGAACTCCGGCGGAGTCCGGCGATAATTGTGCGAAGAAGAAGCTAATCTCAGATCTGCGAAAATGATGCCTTCTAGGATTTTTTATTTCGCAACAAGATTATTTTGGTAATTTGTCATGTATTCCTGATGTTTTTAAAACAATCCCCCCAAGTTTGAAGGACTTCAAATCCCCTAATTTGAAGAAATTCAAAGAATTTAAATTCAATTCCAATCCTTTTTTTGGCGAAACGAACAACATAAGGAATGGAATCTGTATTCCAATTCCATCAGAATTCCATTCCATTTCATGAAACGAACACACCCTAGGGGGCGTTTGGTTCGCGGAATTTATTGGAATTAGAATTGGAATTGGAATTTGAATTGGAATTCAAAGGAATTGTATTTGGAATTCAATATATTTTCCAAAGGATTTGGAATTCAAAGGAATTGGAATCTATAAAGGGAATTTAAATTCCAAATGCATTTCTAGTGACAAAACATTTATAAAGGAATTTGAATTTATCACCCGTTACAAAGCGCCACCACCTCAATGACCACCGATCATCGCCGCTACATACAACGACCGCGCCGCCGTCACCGTCGACAATCGACCGCGACCACCAACCGCGCCCGTTGACGAAACCGACCTTCGCCGCCTTCATCGCCGCAAATCGACGCCACCAACCGATAACGCCCGTCGTCGAGACACGGTTTAGCAACGACGGTCGGTGACAGTCAACGGTTAGGGGTGGCGGTGGTTGGCGTCAGGGTTGCGCGGAGTCGGTGGCGGTCGGTGGCGGTCGGTGGGCGGTGGCGGCGGCGATCGAGGGCGGCGGTCTGTCGGCGACGGGCCAGAGTCGGCGGTCGGGGCGGCGGCGGTCGGGTTTGGCGGTCGGCGGATGACGACGGCGGTCGGCGGATGACAACGGCGGTCAGTGATCGGGGGCGGGGTGGGCAGGGTCGGCGGCGGGCAGCGGCGTCGGCGGTCGGGGGCGGCGGCAGTTAGGGTTGGCGGGGGCGTCGGAGGTCGGTGGTCGGGGTCGTCGGTAGTGTCGGTCGGCGGTGAGCGGGGTGGTAGGTGGCGGTTGGTGGTGGAGGCAAGAGTCGGTGAAATTTGAAATCCTTCAATATTTGAAAGGATTTTGAAATCCTTTATAAGAAGGAATTTGAGGAAGGAATTTGAGGGAATTAATTCCAATTTCAATTCCATTTCCTTTCTCAACCAAACACGTTAATAATGAAATTCAAATTCCAATTACAATGAATTTCTACCAACCAAACGCAATGACCAATGGAATTCAGATTCCAATTCCATTGAATTCCATTGAATTCCTGCATACCAAACGCCTCTTAAGTGTTTTTTTTTCCTCATTATCACAATGACCATTTTACAAAATGATAATGTGAAACATATTTTATTTTTACAAAATAAAAATACTTAACTTAGCATTGGGAGTTCACGTCGCTTTCTCATCTTTTCCATGTCGAGAGGATCACTTAGATTATGGATTTCTCATTTCCTACAATTGATGCAGACGTATAATATTATACAATTGTCTAATCAATCGTATAAAAAAATTTAAAAACATTTTCTTATGTTCTTTTGCAACAAAGTATGGCAAACTACGTACCAAAAGAACCACAAACCAAGGAACATTGGGATTTAGCATGTTTGATACGAAGATGATCCAACAATTCTCACACATATTTAAAAAATCAAAAGCAAGTGGGCCAAAATGGTCTAACATAAAATCTATACAACTTCTATTTCGTTTGAAGTTATGAGCCCATAATATATGGATGAAAGCCTAGTAACAGGCACAACATTGTGACAAAACATTAGTGGCCCGACTTTCTAACCCAAATTCATTCCTTTAAACCCAATGTTGACTTTGAGTCTTTGATAATTATTCCTGAATTTTGTTATCATGGTTGATTTTGTTTTGAATGTAGAAATGTGTCAGTCTTGAATTTCATTAATACAGGATTTAGATTAGGGTTCCTTTATTTAGACACCCCACAATTTTAAATCAACACTCTTGTACCCTATACGCCGCGTATGGGTCCATACGCGGCGTATAAGGTACATTGTTGATTTAACGTTTTATACCCTATACGCCGCGTATGGGTCCATACGCGGCGTCTAGGGTGCGTTGTTGATTTGACGTTTTATACCCTATACTCGGCGTATAGGACCATACGCAGCGTATAGGGTTTGACATTTTATACCATACGTGACTTATGACCCATACGTGGAGGAGCTATACGCCGCGTATGGTTCCATACGCGGCGTATAGCTTATATATTTATTTTTTTTTTAATTTTTTGAGTTTTAATATATATATAATTTTTTTAATTTTTTGAGTTTTTATTTTAATATATACATAATTTAAATTAAAATTATTTAAACAATAAAATACGAATACAATAATAAAATTAGAATTAAAATATATAATTCGCATATTACAAATTATGAATTAAAATAAATTTATATAAGCTGGGGGTTCTCGGTTATTCTCTATTATTGCGTTGTATTCCGAGATACGAATCCTATACATAATCTCCCATTCTACAGCATGTACGCTTCGGTTAAGAATCCAAAGATTACTTAATGTTGGCATCGGATAATCTCCTTCTAGCTTAACGTGGACGAAATGATTATTGTTTACATGAACAATCGACACGACATGATGAGGCATGACAGTTTTCGGATCAGCCCATAATGGGAAAAATGTTTGACAACCATTATTGCTTAGTAAATGAAGAATAACCCCAAACTTTTGAGCAACCACTAATCCCGTATACGGCATTATCATCCGATGTTCTTCTGGTGCAGGTTTCACACTTTGCCAATCGATGGTGTGACGTAATTCGTTATACTGTCCGGGGTACAAAGTATCGAAAACTTCTCTGTACTCCAATTCATGTCTGTCCAACTCTTCTAAAAGCTGTGTCCGCACATACATCCACTTATTTTCGTCAAACCCTAAGCCTAAAGCTATTGATCGAAAACCGCAATTCCCATCGGGTCGGACATCTCGTATACGTGAAATATACTGATGAAAGATTGACGGAATCCAATTTTTTAACCTGTTTATATTGTTTAATTGGTGATCTCCGACAATTGAAGAAAACTCATTAGTACCCCGTGATACTTTAGATGACGTTGAACGACTACGTTGCATGGCAGGCTTCTGGGGCTTTACAGTTGAACTTGTTCTTCCGGAAATGTGAGACGCAATAAACGAGCTATGTCTCGGCATGTCGCACGTACTTTGTTGAGTGTCATACTTTTGTTGTTGAACCTTTAACGTTGGACGACCGCGGATATCTGTTTGAACAACAGACGCTTTTTTGTTATTTTTCCATGGATACACAATTTTTTTTATTTTTTCCACCAAACTAAATTTTACAGTTGCGGGTTGTGTCATTATTTGTTGTTTCACCCGTTCCATTTCTTCTTCAACATCAACTTTTTCATCCACCATATATGATGGCTTAATGTTATCAAGCTTCGTCCAAAATACGTCAATTGCATCTAATGGAATTTTAGTGCCTGCATTATAAAGTATAAATTAATATATAATTTGTTACTTTAATAGAAAAATGATAATGATGGAGCGGCTATTACCAGAATGTTCATATTTTTCCAGCCGACAAGCACAAGGCAAGCCACAACTAGTGAAAAGATGACAACCACATGTTGCATTTGCAGAGCGCATCACATGCAATTTAGTGTTTTCGGCAACTAATAAATCAAGAGCTATGTGTGAAACCTTGCCTCTTAAGTAATCAAATAGCGGAAGTTTATGATGATTCATGGTTTTAATTTTGCTTGTCTCAAAGCTTTCTTTTAAATTTACCTCTTGTGCGTTCACCAATTGATCTACAAACTCCACAAATCTATCCAGTGAGCTATTTGTTGATTTAAGATATCTTTTTAAATTTGCATGCTGACTCTCCACCCTATTTGTTGTGCGTTGGCCAAAATTGCGGTTCGAGTTAGTCCAGGCTGATACAAACATTTCTTTATAACTCTCTAACCAGTTTCTGTTTATATATGACAATACTTCTGAAAATATAATAAAACATAATTAAATTATATATTGAAAATATAATAAAACATAATTAAAATATAATAAAAACTTACTTTCTCGATTCGCTTCAACTAGTCGTTCGTAAAGAAGGTTATAGTTATACTCGTAAATCTCCGCCGTGGGAGACTCACACAAACGTGCCCATGCATATTTAAACTTTCTCCAGTCATCTTTCGTAAAACTTGCTTTACAGTGTTTCGCGATATTTTCATCAATATGCCACCTGCATAAATACTTTGAAGCATTCGGAAACACTTTAACACATGCGTTCTGTGACAACCAGCAATTTCAGGTCAATACCCGACCTTGACTTGGTTATAATTGCACCCATAACACTTTAATTTCAATTGAATTACAGTTATTGAAGTCGTTTTATGCATTGCAAACTTTCACGCATAACATTTCATGCATCGGTAATTCGGCGTAATTGCCGTTTTCACACGCGATACAACCGACACACACGAACGTTGGTGATAAATAATTTATGCATGTGTCAATTAATACATTAAAGTTTTTTGAAGTATCTTAGATTCTAAATTAAATACATTGGAAAAGTTTAAAATTTAAGAAAAACCTTAACGCGTAAATTGATATGTTACCCGGATAAAACGCGTGTAACGCAACTACTAGATAAATGATTTATTATTTACATATCATCAATATTAAAATGTATGATATTATATGATTTCTTATAATAATTTTTATGTATTTTAAAAAGTAAGAAGAAAAAAAAATATATAAAAATATAAAAAAAATTTACCATAGTGAAATAAATACCAACCAAATACCCATTACTACTCAAAAGTTGAAAATCAATCACCTTTCTCCACCTCCTAGCCGTTCACCACCACTTTTCCCCTTAATTTCCTCCTTTTCTCCATAAAAGCTTTGTCCTCTTGTGACTTTTGGTGTCCCTCATCCATCTTTAAAAGAAACCTCCACCTACACAATCCACCAACATCCATTCCTTTCACTTCTCTCTTCAAAAATTCGACCAACCCACCATCACCCTCACTTCACCATTTTTCAAACTTTAGTTCTACAAATCTTGTGTGTTCAAGTGCTTTTGGTTGAAGATCAAGTGAGTTTTGAAGCTCCCAAGCATCCTACAACATCTTCTTCACTTTCTTGTTGGGTTTTCTTGGTTTAAAGGATCAAGCCTTCCTTTCCTTGCATTTCAAGACTACCATCTCTTCTCCTTGCTTGTTTAAGGTTAACACCTTGTTTCTAATCTTCCATACATCACCATGATGTGTTCATGTTCACTAACTCATCCCAAAAGTGCTCTAACAAAGTTTAAAAAGTAACAAAACATGTAAAACACTTTCTGGCAGATTCATGTTCTGTGTTTTCAAGACCATAACTCGACCTAAACATAGTCAAATGAACTGTTTCTTGAGCCTAACATTAACTTTAGGATGTCTAGTTTCTAACCCATCTAACCTTGAAATTTATAGATGAGTATAACCACTCCAAAACGTACAAACAAATTAAAGTGCTGAACCTGAATTTTTGACAGAATAAATAGGGCAGAAAGAATGAGGCATAAGTTATGCTTAAAGTAATAAACTAAAGATTTTCTTTCTGTGGTAACTTAGCTTAAGGTGCTAGGTTTAAAAGTAATATAGGCTCTACTTGTGAATGTAAGTTTTGACCCCTCAAAAAAATTTAATTCCATGGACATATACAGAAAAGTGCTGCACTGACATCTGTTGCTTCATGAACCATTTAGAGGCATTTAAACTTAGTTGTAGGATACAAGCTATACCTTTTTGGAATCGTAAGACATAGATCTAGATATGATAAAAGTATCAGATTTTATAAAAATTCTTTGTATCATGAAAAGGAGATGACAACCAGACCCAAGAAATTCCCTTAATGCTGTCAAATACCTATATTAGATAAAAGTAAATTTTTAGAGATATTTGGTAAAAAAGGGAAACCCATACACATGGAAAGTATAATACCATTATACTTAATATAAAACACCTTCAATATATTATGTATCTTTAGGAAAATAAAGATGAAGACAAGAATCTAAATAAAACATTTACGACTTGACGTGGCTAATTAGTCAAGTGACATTTTCAAAACTAACTTTGTGGATGAGTTATGCATGACCATCTAGGGTTAGTAATCATGACCTCATGAATATATTGTGATTTTGTTTAGGAGATTCCTAAACCAATCATACGTACAGACTATTGCTAGTATTCACGCGTGCAATTGAGGTGAGTTTCACGGTCCCATTTTTACTCATTTTCCTTTTTGGGGGAGATTACATGCAAATTACAAATTTTCTTGGACACATTTACTTGTCAATGATTTCACATATTATATAAGTTGTTTACTTACCATGTGAAGTCCCCTGTTATCGAACCGTTAGTTTATTTCCCAAAGCGATGTAATCATGGATAGTACTATTGGGTTTGACTACCCCCGCCCGGGTTAATTACCCTAACCTTGACTAGAGGTCTAAACAGGTGCATTATTAGCCTGTTCACACCCATGCTCATGGTAGGCATGGGTAGGGGCAATGTATTACAGTTACAGTCTAGCTTCGGTTGCGATGCTTATATAATTTGTAGTATTGTGTGTACAACAATCAAATCATAGAAAGTATTATGGTCCTTTACGCTATTTACTATTACCTAAAACCTGTGAACTCACCAACATTATGTTGACATTTTTCATGCATGTTTTCTCAGGTAATTGAAAGATGCAACAAGTTAAGCTAGCATGGATCATTTCATATTTAGGGCCATTCATGCTGTTTGAGACATTTATTTTCATATATGTCATGTTTTGAAAACAATGTACCTTATTACTATTGCTTCCGCAAACTTAACTCTGAACAATGATGTACCTTAAACTTATTTTGAGACGTATGTTTTACAAAACCATGTAGTGGTCGATCAGTGACTATGAAACCATGACTTTGCGCCCTGCGGGAAACCGCCGTGGTTTGGGGGTGTGACACGTTCATTAAAGCGAGATCTCTGTCTGTTATTATGACGCGCGGCTCCATACACTTGCTTAACGTATCTTTCAATCTATTAAGCACCCATTCAAAATTATCTTCTCGTTCTTTGCTAATAAACGCATGAGCAACACAAAATGTCTTGTGTGTGGAGGTCACACCAACAATCTGAACAAACGGAAGCTTGTACACGTTTGTTTTATATGTAGCGTCTATCATCAGCACGTGCGGAAATGCACGCCAAGTGTCGTATGATTTAGGATGACAAAAAAATATATCTTCTACGACATTAGTATCGGGATCTTCTCGGGTGTAATAAACGTACCTTTTAATAGATAAAGGAAGGAAAATTGATGTTGTTAAGTGAGGATACAAATACAAGTTAGGCTTCATTTTAATTAAGTCTATTGAAAAAAAAAACCTCGGGTGTAATAAACGTACCTTTTAATAGATAAAAGGTTTTCTAAGACTTGCATTGGTGTTTCACCGACTTTTCTTTCACTTCTTATCTTATATTGAGCGTTGTATACGTCTCTGGTTATTGATGCGTTATTAGGATTTTGCTTTTTAATAGCTGATAAGATGCTACGTGGCTCCATGTTCTGATCAGTAAGCTGCTCCACCAAATTGTATTCGTTTTGAGAAAACCTTCTTACAAAAGGATGCCCCTCCATATGTTGAGCAGGATCATGGTTATGTTCGTCACTTCGCGCCTCTAATTTCCACGAACGACGTTTGTTGTCGTATATCCCTACTAATTTAAAAGGACATCCGATTTTTTTGCTACCAGATCGTCTAACTGTTGCTTTACTTTTGTGTTCGCCAGCACGATCACAGATAAGCCATACCTTTACGACCTGACCTTCTTTTTTTTTATCTTCGTGTAATAATAACGTAACCATTATCACGTCCTCTATTAACAGCCCAACAGACTAGCTCATCGAGAGATCAAAAATTTTGAGATGTTTCAAACGATACTTTTGTCGTTTGTTTTTCATCACTCGAGAGTATATTATTTTGTTGCGTGTCGTAAGTTGACTCTCGGCAAAACTCAACTTCATCATCGGGAACATACGATTGGTTTAAATCTGGCAGTCCTGTCTCGTAAGCAGATTGAACGTACGCATCATCTTGATTACTATCCACCACGAACGAATATTCATTTGAATATTCATTTGAATATTCACCAAACAAATAGTTACCATCCCAAAACGACATACCGAACGAATAAAAAGTGTGATATTTTGAGAGAAAAATACGTTTGGGATTTACAGGGATCGAAAGCATATCGAAAGTGTTATCAAAATCGTTGTTATATAGGTGAAAACGAATCTTGTGTCCCGTCATATCGAAATTACTTATACGTGGCCTGTGGGTCCATACGCCACGTATAGGCTGGCGTATGGCCCCTATACGCGGCGTATAGGCCTATACGCCACGTATAGGCTTGCCACGTCTTCCACGTATGGCACCTATACGCTGTGTATATTCGTACATGGTACAAAACGCTTTATAGGACGTCTGACAATTATACGTAGCGTATAGGTCTATACGCCACGTATAGTTACCTATACACAGCGTATGGTTCTATACTCTGCGTATAGTCTTGCCACGTTTGCCCCGTATGATCCTATACGTTACCTGTAATCGTACGTGGTACAAAAAGTACATCTGACACCACCTATACGTGACGTATGGACCCATACGCCACGTATAGCGCAAAAGAATTGGGCGCATGGGCACTATACGTGGGCACAGGAGCACTATACGCCGCGTATGGGCCTATACGCGGCGTATAGCTTATATATATATTTTTTTAAATTTTTTTGAGTTTTAATATATATATAATTTGAATTAAAATTATGTATGTATGTATGTTTGTATGTATGTCTCTATGTATGTCTGTATGTATGTATGTCTGTCTGTATGTATGTATGTATGTATGTATGTATGTATGTATGTATGTATGTATGTATGTATGTATGTATGTATGTATGTATGTATGTATGTATGTATGTATGTATGTATGTATGTATGTATGTCTGTATGTATGTCTGTATGTATGTATGTCTGTATGTATGTCTGTATGTGTGTCTGTATGTATGTCTGTATGTGTGTCTGTATGTGTGTCTGTATGTATGTCTGTATGTATGTCTGTATGTGTGTCTGTATGTGTGTCTGTATGTGTGTCTGTATGTATGTCTGTATGTATGTCTGTATGTATGTCTGTATGTATGTATGTATGTATGTATGTATGTATGTATGTATGTATGTATGTATGTATGTATGTATGTATGTATGTATGTGTGTATATATGTGTGTATGTATGTGTGTATGTATGTGTATATGTATGTATGTCTGTATGTATGCCCGTATGTATGTATGTATGTATGTATGTATGTATGTATGTATG